>JANAVB010037419.1:70000-424486 GCA_029216955.1 Iris pallida | reverse complement strand
GGAAGGTCTTCTCAGCTTTGAGCTTGAGTTGACAAACTCTTAAGCGTGGGTACCTGCTCTATTTATACACAAAAGCATTCAAAGCATAAATGCTAGATAGAGCCAATTTGTACCCTTTAAGGGACGTTTGGTTCAAGTTTTTGAGGTTTGAGAATAAGATTTGAATTCTTTACCCATATTTGGTAAGTTTAGGATTGGAAATGAGAAAAAAAATAGGAGAGGGTTAGGTGGGAAAGCTATTCCCATGGGTGTGGAAAAGCTATTTCCAAGTCCCCCTTGGGAATAGATTTGCTTTCCTAGGAATGATGTTTGACTATTTTG
The DNA here is from genome assembly GCA_029216955.1 of Iris pallida. Classification (NCBI taxonomy): domain Eukaryota; kingdom Viridiplantae; phylum Streptophyta; class Magnoliopsida; order Asparagales; family Iridaceae; genus Iris; species Iris pallida. Next base: position 424,165 of record JANAVB010037419.1, on the reverse strand, counting down.
TTTGAACGGTTATACCATCGCTTTATTTTCAAATTTTCAACTCTCATCCCAAACATGTGAATCATCATGAAATTAGTGAAAGGGTATTAAAGTAAAACTAAATAAATTAAGATTCCTATCCATGTGTGAACCAAATATGAAAATAATTTTTTTTAAAATTTTGAACTACCTATTCCCAACCTAACCAAACATGGGTATGGAAATGTTGAATTCCTTTCCCATGGGAAAAGAATTGAAAATCTATTACTAGGAATCCAAAAACTTGATCCAAACGAGCCCTAAGAGTGACACTCTTATGCACTTACTCGTTTGGTTCGCGGAATGGAAGGGAAAGGAAATCAATTCCTCGTCATTTCCTTTCCTTTGGAAAACTTTAATTCACATTGATTTTTCTTTCCGATGTTTGGCAATGCCAAAGAATTTGAAAAGGAAAGTGAATACTTCAATGTGGGAAAGTGATTCCTTGCTTGGATGGATGGAATCACTTTTCCCCCCTAATTTTCCTTCCATTGGAAATCACTTTCCTTTCCTCCTCAATTCCTTGGACACCCAAACATAGAAAAGTAATCACTTTTCTTTCCCAACCCGGAGATTCCGCGAACCAAACGCGGCCTTAAGGGTGTACTTCTAATTTTACTATTTTCTATGCATCTACGGACATACAATTCCAAACCCGACACTCCTCTCAACTGGTTAATTTCATCTCTTTCCTATAAATCTCTCGCTACTAACTTTTTGTAAATTTCTTCTTGGAATTAATGGTTGTCCTTGTAACTGATTTATAAACCCAAATTTCTTCTTGATTATTCCTCTCTATGTTGGTATTGATAGTATTGTTAGATTTTTTGTTATTTGGTTATTATTATGCATATCACAAGAATTTTACATTTTGTAGAGACAACCATGTAACCATTTTAAACATGTGCAATACTATCCGATCATCTCTCAGAGGAGGTGTGGGACTTAAAAAAATGGATAGAAATAGAGGCGGTAATAGTAGAGAGTAGTTGCTAATGTAAAAAAGGAGATGGATCAAAATAATGCATTTTTGTACCACGTCATATCATGTCATCATTATTTTTGGTTTAATCTGTTGAATTTAACAAATAGCCCAACCAAACCGACCATGATTTTCTTTTGAGACCTACTTTTTTCCTCTCATGGAAGGTACTTGATCCAATATACTTTTTTTTTTCCTCACAAGTGAAGCATTTTACATTAGGTAATATTCTCAAATTTTGTTTTAATATTTTCTTACCTATCTAAAATTTATAATTTAGAACTTAATTTAGATATAATCTCTTAACAAGTTAGATATGTTGTAATATAATTTAATTCAATTTACTGGAAATTGCTGACATGGCCGGCCCGGAACATTTTAATGCCCAGGACGAAATACAAAATTATGCCCCTTCTTCAAAAAAAAAAAAGAAAAGAAATAAAATATCAATTTTTTTGCATGATACAATAAATCGAAGTGAACCCTTTTAAATTGATGTATGATTCACGCCAGCTAACCTTAAATTTTGCATCAAGAATATATCCGGACAAATGGTAATACTACTTTTGTAGTTTAAAAAAAAAACTCCAATGCAATATGCTATTTAACATTTCTTGTTTATGTTTTTTCAGTACTAGGATTGAGATATATGGGCTAGTTTGCCTAATTTATCAACAATAGAAAAACTCAAGAAACATAAAAAAAAACCAAAATCAGGAGGAATAAAAGTTACAAGAGGAACAAAAGCTACAAAATATTTCAGTTTGAAAACCAAATCATTGTGAAATCTTAAGTGCAAAGATTACGAAAAGATATTCAACACTAGGAACAACGTATAATTTTAAGTGTGAAATCTTAAGTGCAAAGATAGACGAAAAGACTCATCGCCATCGGCTCATCGGTATTCAACACCAACGTGGGATCAATTATAACATACAACACATATTGAGCTAAATATACTACATAAGCTGACTGAAAATTAGTTACTATAAAAATGTGCATAAATAGAGATATTACGAAGGATGACCGAAGATCTAATACAAACAATATGTATCCTAATTTTTAAAAGAGGCAAAATTTTAAGTCTGTGTAAAGTAGATTATATGTAAATATAACTTGAAACTTTCAAAAAATAAACTATATCTATAGAACTCCTCATTGAAAAGACGGCGGGTAAAGAAATATTGTCCTCAATCATTAACAACAGAAGGAACTCAAAAAACTTAATAAAGCCAAAATCACGAGGAACAAAAGTTCAAAAATATTTCAATTCTAAAAATGAAAGTCTTGCTAAAATATCAGGTTCACATTGATAACTCTATCTCACTTTTTCGTCTCCTCTTCGGATCAAGGCTCAAGTAGAGGCCAGAGAGAGAGAGAGAGTATGTCTGCATCGTGGCCTTCTTCGCGTAGTCTTACATCGCGGAATCCTTTTTAAGGATTCTAGGAGAAGAAATTGAAGAAAATTAGAAATTTTTTGCTTATAAGCAAAAGAGAGAATGAATAGAGAATTAAAATGAACAATTAAAAAAAAACTTATTGCTGGTCGTCTTGAATCTGAAGTGACACGAAGAACTTTTTTTTTTCCTCTAAAATGCAAAAGAAAATTTGAAGCAATGGGAAGGCTAGTTTTTTCTTTGAAATTAAAGAGTTAGACGAAAATTAAAGAGTTAGATGGCTATCCAATTCCCAAGCGCCATGTCCTATTTGTGGAATTGCTTTAATTATTTTCTTCGAACCTTGCACTTTGAATAATAGATCAGAGTAACAATATTTTATAATTTATTACTATTACTAAATTTAAAAAAATTGGGGCCCCTTGGGATTTGGGGCCCAGGGCGCAAGCCCTGTCTACCCCTCCTCCGGGCCGCCCCTGATTGCTGAGATATCCACTTTCGGGATTGGTTTTTATGAAAAATCCACTCGCAGGGTGGATTTTATGAAATACCCAAAATTATGTATTTTCACGTTAAATATTCCAAGATTCCCTTTAGATGTTCTGTATTTACAAATTTGACATTTTGATAATACCATAACTACCCCTTCGCACAAATTTGGTCATATATATATATATATATATATATATATATATATATATATGTATTTCAATTAACAAATTCAGATTTGGATTACGTTTTTCATCTTCTTCTTCACGAGAGATCTGAATTTCATTGCTCTCATCTTCAGCAGAGATCGCAAAGATCGTTCGTAGTTCACTGTACTTTTCTTCAGTCGAACTCCGATCATCGCTCATCATCATCATCATCATCATCACCATCTTCGTGGAGAGATTTGAAGTTTTCCGGCGATTAGGTCAATTGTGGAGAGAATATTTTCTTCTTCTCTTTCTGTAGATCTTAAAACAAGGTGAGAGTTCACATATGTAGAAATTCATTCATCTTCTTCATAGATCTTGAATTTTTTTGCTGAATTTGAATTTGTTATGAAGATTTTTAATTGAGAAACGATTAGAGAGATCTTTAATCAGATTCTTTTCTGCGAATATGACGGTGAATGATATTTGACGTGCTAATATGATGGAAATGGTCATCCTTCGTTCACTTGTCATAGAGAAAGATCACTCTCCGTTCACTTTCACGGAGAACTACCGTTCTCCGTTTCATACATGATGGGGAATAGTCATCCTCCGTTATAGTAGGACAGAGAATGATCATTCTCCGTGAGAAGTAAACGGAGAATAATCAAATCTCCGTTATATTAGAACGACAAATGATCAGAAATGTGTTGTTCTGATTTGTGATCACTTCTGTTTTTATGTTTTCAGGGGGCTGAATTCAAGCTGTTTAGTTAATATTTGTTTCAAGGGAGACCTACTTTCTGGCCGTGTCCCCTATGAAAGTACCATGGAATTTTTAAAGCATCATGTGTGCAATCGATAGACTTCTTTGGATCCACTTTCCTTTCGTTTCAAGTTTTAGCACTCTGATGGGACTGAATTGTACGTTGATAGTAATTTTGGCTTCAGTCATTGGTTGGTAGTTTCCAGGGTACCCATCACGTGAGCTTTGATCTATTTGTAGAGCAAGTATATCCTCCATGTTCTTCATCGACATCTTTTTCTTGTCAAAATATTTCCATGGTACCTTCGTCTTCCTCTTCTAGATCTTTGAGTAGATGTTCTTCTACTGTAAAGGATAAACGAGTAGTAGAATTTTATGAGGGCTCGCTTGAGACAGTAAAAAAGAGAAAATCGGATTTGTGGCCTGAATCAATTACCGGCGTTGGTCAGATTTTTTAAATGGTGTTGAAGAAGTTAAGCACGCTGTTAGAAAGTTTTGTTTTGAATCTCGTCATCATTCCATATTTTAAAATATGAGCCGGGAAGGTACACTTGTCACGACCCGCACCCTGTATAGGGGCACGAGAAGTGGGTACGTCCAGCCTACGCCGCAGTATCGGCGGTAGTAAGCTGTCCTAGGTTGCTAACTAATCTCATGCAGTGTATATAATGTACTTGTCCAGATATCAGCTCCGAATGGAGGCCAAGTAAAGGATATGATATACTCAATCACAGTCTAAAGCACGATAAGATAACACAGAAGTTATACCTAAGGAATTAAAGACAACAACAACTAACTACTAAAATAATACAACAATATCTCAAACAAACTTAATACAAACTCAATATCTTAACTTTAATACAACAAGCCAAAACATGAAAGCTAAAGTAGTCTACTAGCTAATCTCCTGAATCACTCCTGAGAGTCGGGACCAAAGGTAACTAATCCCTTGCCAGGTCCATGGTAAGTAGGGCATGTGTCCTCAGGATTATCATCTGTAATATTTTCAACAGGTCCAATCAGGACAGGAACGAGTACAACTCATCTAGAAAATCCAAGTAAACGACAAAGAACTATAAAGCAGTTATAGACAGTTTTATTGATGAGCATGGCAGTTTTATACAGGTAATGATGGCATAGAGAAACAGTAAGATACAAGAAAAGAAAGGTAACTAAAACAAGAGAAGAATCATGGCAATGAAGACGGTAATAAAAGCTAACTGATCTAGAATAACATGTATGAGTCCAGACAGTACGATATAAGTCTAATGTAATCCCAGTGTGAGTCCAGTCCATATAATCCGATACCAGATGATTTCTAGTACAAGATGAGTCCAACAGTGATCAATGAATCCAGGGTGAGTCCAACTATGATCTAACAGTGTGTTTTAAAATACCGAGGTCGACATGTAAACGGCTGTAGGTATCAGGCACATCTCTCACGGATCAGGCAAGAGATGGCTATGCTTCCGGTAGATTCCAGTAGGAGATTCCGGATTTGGGGTATGTCTACATGTCTTACTCAATATTTCTCCGCCCAGCAAGTGAATCCAAAATCGACAAAAGAATCGAGATGAGTCCGGCCAATACATGATGATTCTAGAAATGATTCCGGAATGATTCCAATGACTCCAGTAATAGAGGCCAGCAAGTAAGGTATGTGTCGCATACATGAATCCAAAAATATCCATACGTATTGATACAGAGAATCACATAGAACTAACTAGAACTGAAATACAGTAATTGACAAATAAATGAGAGAACTATCAGAGAATGTACTCGTCTGATACTCTGAAAAGAGTAGTGTAATATCAGATGTCTGTACCAGGGTCATAATGTCCTAAAATAGAGTAATATAGTTATGACTTGTCCAAAATGAAGGTAAATAAAATCTACAATACAATCTATATGAATTCTAAGCCAATCTAGGTCAAAGTCAAACTTGGTCAACACTACAGTCAAACTAAGTCAAATTAAGTCATACTAGGTCACAAGAAGTTAAACTAAGTCATACAAGGTTAAACAAGTCTAATCTAGGTTAAAGTCAATCTCTTGGTCAAACATTCTAGCCAAACTAGTCAAGTTATCTAGGGTTTAGTCAATAATGGTCAGACTAGTCATTATGGTCAAACTTAGACTAACTAAGGTTTTGGTTAAACAAAGACTAGTCAACAAGGTAATTAGGTCAATAATCAACTATCTAAGTCAAACTCTATAAGGCTAACTCAAAACCAAACATAGGCTAACATGTCTAAGGATACCTAAGATACTCTACCACAATGTTAAGGTATAACCAATTATCTATACAAAGTATATCACACATAAATACATATATATAATACCAACCTTAATCCTATAATCAAGCTAATCCCATACTCCAACTCAAGTCATGACTCAACTCTAAGTATCTCACTTAACCCCATACATATCTTAATCTACTTTGGACTATCCACATAACCTATATGGTCAAACCTAAACCAATTAGTTAGGGTTTAGTCAAACTTAAGTCATCAAGTCATCTAAAATCCATCTAAGTCAATTCTTGGTCAAGGTTGACCTATAGTTGACTTTGGTCAACAAGGGTCAACTTGCTAGTCAACCTAGGTCTACTAAGCCTATTGGTCAATTCCAAACTCACTAACCATAGGCTAGTGTAACTAGATACCATGTATAGGTATCTATAGCCATACATCTATACAATATATATCTAATACCCTATATTCTCACCTATATATAACCTACATATATACCCAACAATATATAATACCCTTATATATATATATATATATATATATATATATATATATATATATATATATATATATATATATATATATATATATATATTATATATATATATATATATATATATATATATATATATTTATACACATATATAACATATATACATAATATAGGTAGAGAGAGTGAATGAGAGGGTGAGAGTGTGAGGGTGTCATGTGTGTGAATAAAAGAGTGAGAGAGAGAGGGAGAGAGAGAGATGGTGTCATGACAGCAAGGGGGGGGGGAGTTTCTCAGAAATCTGAGAACCACACAAACACACACACACACAATGCATACATACACACACATATACTACATATATATATTACCACCTATACCTACCTACATATATACATTTACATACACATACACATACCCACACACTCATATACATATATACATACATATATATTATATATACACATAAATACACATATATATATTAATCAAAATTGATTTGAAAATGGATTTTAAAATCTGGAAAAATACAGAAAATACTAAGACTGATACACAGTGAAGGATATTGGGGGAAAACCCAAACCCGAGTCCAAAACGACCTAAGGACCAAAACCCTAGGTTGGTAAACGTGTCCCCCAGTGTCCCCTAGTGTCTAGGGTGCCTGAGCGTCCATCTTGACACGACACGACGTGTCAAACTCAAGGAAACCCAAATCGGGTAAAATTGGACAATGTGCAGAGCACTGTGTCGTGCACCAGTACACGACCTTCGTGGACACACCACGAGACACGACACGTCTCGTGGTCATGCACACGTGTAGCCCACATATAGGGCTACACGATCGACACACTGTTACGTGTCATCATCGTGTCTACATGTGATACGACACGTGTATCAGTGTCACAAATCGTGCGTTACAGACCGCGTCGTGCACGCGGTCGAGTGTCTCGTGCTCGTGACACAGGACACGACACATCTCGTGCTCGTGTCCTAGTGTTCGCCCAGTGATGGGCTACACACGTGTCACCCTGACACGACACCACGACGTGTCCACGAGGGACACAAGGCTCGTATCAGAGCCGATTTCTCGGCTGAACGCGCGCGTGTGTGGCCAGTGCGGCCCTATTTCCGTGTCCGATACAAAATGACACCTCGTAAAACTTTGGGGGCATGTTCGCAGACATTGCCCCCGTGTCCATGCCAATTTTGGCGTGTCGAAGTACCCTGTGCAGTGTACACGAACAGTGTGGTAGCAGGACACTGCCACACTGTGCAGTGCAGTGTGTGCAGCGTGTTCGTGTCTGATTTTGACACGATCATGACACAATATCGTGCTCAGTGTTAGGGTTCCTAGATCTACACCGATAGGGCTAGAAGTTTGTGCAATTAGTTTTCAAAAATATTAACATTTAATTGATAGAGGCAATTCATCAAACACTTAAATTAAAACCTAGATACGTGTCCGATACGGACACCAAACCCAATCTATTTCCTACCAAACTTAGCCTATAGGTCCCTGGTACCTAGATGCATGCAACCATGAAGAGAAAACACAATATTAATAGGTTTTAGGGCATGTTACCTATTGAGTGGAAAACCTCAATAATAGGCCTATTTAAATGAAAACCTCCTTCAACTTCCAATGTCCAAAGCTTCACAAATCCTTGCTAGCAAGCCATAACTGGTATCCTCTAGTGTAGGGGAGTCCAATGCAAGAAACTAGGCTCAATTTGGAGTTAAAATGATTAAATGGTGAGGGTGTGAAGTTGTAGGGAAAAACTAGATTTTAAGGTGTATGTAAAATGGCATGAATGAAGGGGGGGTGTTCATATAGGATGGGGGCATGGTGTGGCCAGCCATGGGGGGTATGGGTAGATATTAGGGTTCCCTCCACCTTGCTAACTTAGTTCCTAAGGCTTTGACTAGGTAGATAGATATTTAGGTTTCTAAAATATCTAAAAAGTAACATATCTAGATACTTATCAAACCTAGATATTTCTAACATAAAGCTAACATCTAACATTAGCCTTCTAGGTTAGTGGCTAACCTCTAGATTAGTGCTAAACTAGGTTAGGAGCTAACATGACACTAATCAACTAATTAAATAATAATAAATCACATAAATCCAAATAAATTCTAATAAATTACCAAAATACCCTTTTGACTAAAAAGTGGTAATTTGATATCCTAATCACATGGTTAGGCTCACATGGTCATGGTTAGTCTCTAGGTCACATAATCTCTAGGGTTACACTAGGTATACACTAGTAGTTAACCAAAGTCACAAGTCGTGACTTAGAAAATAGTTTTAACTAACTAAAAATTACCAAAAATCATATCATGACTAAAATACCATTAATAAATAATAAAAATAATAAATTTTCAAAAATACCCCAATTTTAGAAAACTGGGTGCTACAACACTGTTTGCTGCAAGAATTACAAGACCCATGCTTGTTTGTGGAGCTTCCATGTTATATCTATTTCGGAAGATGATCAAATTTTTGAGGTGAAGAGGTATGTAGGAGAACACAATTGTGGAGCTGGCTATATGGATAAATGTCATCTAGTTGTTCCAGCAAAGTTTGTGAAAAGTTTGGTTAGTGACATTGTTCTGATGGATCCTAAAAAGTTGACAAAATCAGTTGTCGACGAATTCAAGGTTAACTACGGTTTATCTCTTACCTATGGGCAGGCATACCACGGCATTAGGCTGGTGTACCAAGAAATGTACGAAGATGATGTTAGAGCTTACAGCGACTTGTGTTGGTATGTCAACAAGGTAAAGGAAATCAATCCTGGTTCCGGTATCGACTTTCAAAAAGATGATACAACAATAAGATTTCAGCAGCTTTTTCTTTCATATGTGGCTTGCGTCGAAGGCTTTCAATACTGTCGCACGATGCTATATTTGGATACGACTTTCCTTACAGGGAGATTTAGAGGCTGTTTGATGTCTGCTACAGCGAAGAATGGTAACCAACAGTTTTACCCTCTTGCCTACAGTGTAGTCTCGGACGAAGATGACGACAATTGAGAATGGTTCCTTAAAAATCTCAAGAATGTTGTTGAATGTTGCAGGCGTATGGTCTTTCTTTCGGATCAAGGCACCGGTTTAGTTTCTGAAGTTCCTAAAGTGTTTCCTATTGCTTACCATAGCTATTGCTATCATCACATGAAGAATAACATACCACTGAAGGAGAAAGAAAATAAAAGAGTGTATCCGCTTGTACTTGAAGCTTGGAGGCAAGCAGTATATGCTCTAACACCAGGTTTGTAAATCAGACAGATATATGCAGTTTTTTTGTGCATTTCCAGTTATTTTAACATGGAGAATGACCATTCTCCGTGTAATTCTCACGAGGAATGTCCGTTCTTCGTTATGCGTAGCACGGCGAATAACCATTCTCCGTTATTTCTGAACGGAGAATTTCTGTTCTCCGTGATTTTAACACGGAGAATGGTCCCTGTTTTTTCATCTGCTTGTGCCTTGACTTCCTTCTTTCTTCTTTTTTTTGTATAAAGGTGGGTATGAACAAGCAGTTAAGAAGATTTATGATCTGAAATGTGGTCAAGTTGTGACTTAGATGGATAAACAAAAACCTGAACATTGGTCAAATGCATTCTTTCCCTGATGTAGATACGGCGAGGTAGCTTCTAGTTGTGCGGAGTCATTCAAAGCATGGATAAAGGCTGAGAAAAAAAAGCCTATTTATCACTTGTAAACGTTATCCGAGTGAAGATGATGAAGATGATTTCGGATCGCCACAAGGATGCAATTGATTTTAATAGCAAATTGACTCCATACAGCGAGAATATGTTGAAGCAGCTTATAGATGATGGTATGTCTTATAAGGTATATCGGTCTAGTGATTTGGAGTTTGAGGTGATGGCAGATACTTCCTCCTACATAATGAATCTTCTTGATTGGCATTGCAGTTGTCGTAGATGGAAGGTATATGGATTCCTATGCAGCCATGCAATCCAATGCATCAGATTTGGTTCGGAGAAATCCGTTTATGATTTTGTGGAGCAGTATTGGACATCAGATTTCTACAAGAAGCTATATTCATATGCAATTCGTCCAATTCCAGATTGTGAAAAATGGTTTGAAAATAATTCCACTGATTTGGTTCTACCCCATGTTCCGAAACGGGGCCCCGGCCGACCAAAAGCAGACCGTTATAAGAGCAAATATGAGAACAAGGAAAAGAGAAGAGGAAGATGAGGTGCCATAATTGCTTTGAATTATGTAATCACAATCGCACCACATGCCCTCTTCCTCTACGTGCTGCAACGGGGGTCGAAGGGCAGTGCCCCCTGGTTAATACATATACATATATTCTTTCTTTTATATAATTGTTTTTTGAATACATTTCTTACATTTTTGATATCGATGGTGCTATTTTGAAGTCTGTATATCTACTGTTTCACATTTATTGGCTGCATAAAGGTCATTCACCGTCATTCTAACACGGAGAATAGCTATTTCCCGTATTTTTAACATGGAGAATGACCATTCTCCAGCACTTTAAGAATGGAGAATGATCATTCGTCGTGAGTTTTACACGGAGAATGACCATTCTCTTGCATTCTAACACGAAAAAGGCTATTCTCTGTGATTTTATTATAAAAGACAGCACAAACATTACAAAAGACGCAGACAGAAGAATAAAAGACAAACATAAGATATAGAAAGAAGTTCTTTTATTATTATGTCTACAAAGGATCTATTACAGATTTATTGAGGCTACACATAAAAGACTCATACTGTTCTTCTACAAAGGATCTATTATAGATTCAATAAGGCCTAAAGAAATCTATGAGGGGGTTTATCTGCACAGAAGCACATCCCTTATTCTTCTTGGTGCACATACTAGAAGATTGATCTCCATCGAAGCGTATTCCTCCTTTATCATATGCACAACCCCGAATGAGCAGGACAGAGCACAACATGTGGCTCTTCTAGCATAACATGCTGCTAGACCCTTACTGGGAAGGGGCATAGCATGACCCCCAACTTTTCGACAACACGAGGACTCCAAGATGTTGTTCAGGTTTGAACAAGGAGCTCTTATGCATCTCGAGACTCACTACTATGTGTTCTTCTACAAGGACATAACTCTTTTGAACGAACAGATCTACAGTCAACAGCCGACTGATGCCAGGCCAGTGACCTCTTAAAGCAAAGTCAGGATCGTGCATAATGGAAATGCTATGAAGATGATGGAATTTGCTACACAAGAAGCCCCTTTTTATAGGCTATGAATGGCCCAGTGTCGTGCACAATGCATTTATTGGCCACAAACTCCTCAAGCATCCCCTTTTTGTAGGCTATGAATGGCCCAGATGAACCTAAGAGTCAGCATAATGAATCTCATTTAATAGGTTCGTTACAAGTGGATGTCATGCCACAAACTCCTCAACTTCCCCCAAGAAAGACGGTGGCAATTAAGACTTGTTCAAAGACAGTCATTAAAGGCCCCCACATAGAGAACCTTCTCAGAGCCGCAGCCAATTAGCCATTCGTCGTGAGTTTTACACGAATAATGGCCATTCTCCTGCATTCTAACACGGAGAATGACCATTCTCCATGATTTTATTATAAAAGATAGCGCAAACGTTACAAAAGATGCAGACAGAAGAATAAAAGACAAACACAATATCATGAGTAAGTCAGTCATTCATCTCAGAATCGCAGCCAGTTCAAACATTCTCTGTCATTTTAATACGGAGAATGGCAATTCTCCGTCAATTTAACAAGAAGAATGGCAATTCTTCGTTATATTAACACGGAGAATGAATATTCTCCTGCATTTAACAAGGAGAATGACTATTTTCCGTGATTTTAACACGGAGAATGGTCATTCTCCTCCTGCATTTTAACACGGGGAATGGCCATTCTCCATGAGATTTATACGGGGAATGGCCATTCAAAAATAATATATATAAAAAATGTAAATTTAATTCAAAAATAATTTTATTATAAAAGACAGTGCAGACGTTACAAAAGATGCAGACAGAAGAATAAAAGACAAACAGAAGATATAGAAAGAACTTCTTAGCACATTTACATTGTTGTTTTACAATGTCATTGTAAGGTTGGTACATATGGTATTACACGTTCACTTGAAAGCAACTTCTTAGCCCATCCCAACCTCGTTCTTATAATCTTTTGGTGAATGATATTGTCTTTTACTCTAGAAATTTCGAAGGGAGCATTCATCAAGGACTTCATATAAAATGTCGGGTACAAGAGGCAGTTGGGTGCTAGTTGTTGTGGGAATCGTAGAGAATATTTCAGCTCTGTGCTCTCATACTCCATCATCACCAAGCTTCATTCCCTCTGTTTGCCATTAATTATCAATAGAAGAACTACAGAGGAACTAGATTTGATTGGAAACTTGAAAGTACAGCAGAGAGCCTAGAAAGAAATCCTAGGAAATAATCTAAGTACAATTGTTTAGTTTTGATTCTGGAGGGTGATGGTGGAGGCTCGGAAGAAGTGTAGGAACTCTGCCTTACTCCTTGGACTATCAGACATAGTCTTTGCTCTTGAAAAAATTGCCAGCCTTTTGCATGGGTGTGGTACCCTACTATTTATAATGATTTTGGGATGAAGCATATTTTGGGCTGCATAGATAGCCACGTGGCTGTAACAGCACACGAAGACTCGATCTTTGGCTGCCAGGTGGTGGTTTGTTGAGATTTCTTTGTTGTAGCAAATCTGGGTGGTTGAGACTTGGTCAACTTGCCATGTGCCCTATCACAAAAAAAAATCAATCTGTTTGAGACAATAATGAGGGGCCGCCTAGAGCTTGGGACATTTTGGACCGTATAGGACTTTTTTTGTCCTTTAGTGCTCGGCCATGCTGGGCCGCATAAGACTCATGCGGCTCAGGTCGCAGTCTCCCTTAGCCACGTGTCCCACCAGCAGTGCCACAAGACCGCATGAAGCTCAGTCATATTTTGTCATTCTGGGCCGCATAAGGCTCATGCGGTTCAGGTCGCAGTCTCCCTGGCCACATAGCACCCCTGTGGATTATGCCTCAGACCGCATGAACTCTCAGACACGTGGGCCCTATGCTCCGGCACGTGGGCCCTATGTCTGTTGACATGACACTTCTTGTCTTTTAGAAAGGTCACGTCTTATCTTCATCTTTTTGTCAGGATGTGTCTGAGTTGTCAACTTTGTCAGAGGGGCTTCTGCGGCTGATCAGCTTGGCCGCATAAGTATCTCTTCCCTCTGCGGCCTGAATCGGTTTGGTCACATTTTAATATAATCAATCTGTTTGAGACAACAATGATGGGCCGCATAGAGTTTGGGGCTTTTTGGACCGCAGAGTTTGTCATGTGGCTCTTCCTTCTGCGGACCAAATTAACTTGGCTCAGAGCACCCATGCGGTCAACTTTGTAATGTGATCCGCATGAATCCCATCTTTTCCATGCTTCTACAAAACCCCCTTCAAAGTTTTCAAATTGCAAATTTGGAATACTTTGAATAGGAAGCATGGAGATATGTCAAGCCGCAGGGACGCTTCGATCCATGGGAAGACTTCGAGCCGCAGAAAAATTTTGAGTCGCAGGGAAATTTTGAGCCGCAGGAAAATTTCAAGCCGCAGGGATATCCCATCCAGGCTGTCCAGCTGTCACTGCTGCATTTAATGCTCTGATTCGATTTTTGCCTTTTTTGTTATAAAGGATAGAATCCCAAGGGTCATTATTATCTCTTAGTGGACACGAGAATCGCAGTCTCCCTTAGCCATGTGTCCCACCAGCAGGGCCACAAGTCCGCATGAACCTCAGTCATATTTCGTCATTCTAGGCCGCATAAGGCTCATGCGGCTCGGGTCGCAGTCTCCCTGGCCACGTAGCACCCCTGTGGATCATGCCTTAGACCGTATGAACTCTCAGACACGTGGGCCCTATGCTCAGGCACGTGGGCCCTATGCTCAGGCACGTGGGCCCTATGTCTGGTGATATGACACTTCTTGTCTTTTTAGAAAGGTCACATCTTATCTTCATCTTTTTGTCAGGATGTGTCAGAGTTGTTAGCTTTGTCAGAGGGAATTCTGCGGCTGATCAGCTTGGCCGCATAAGTATCTCTTCCTTCTGCTGCATGAATCAGTTTGGTCGCATTTTAATATAATCAATCTGTTTTAGACAACAATGATGGGCCGCATAGAGTTTGGAGATTTTGGGACCGCAGAGTTTTTCATGCGGCTCTTCATTTTGCGGACCAAATTAACTAGGCTCAGAGCACCCGTGCGGTCAACTTTGTAATGTGATCCGTATGAATCCCATCTTTTTTATTGTAGCACCTAGTTTTCCAAATGAGAATAATTTTGAAATTTCGTGTTTATAATTATTTTAATAATGATATTTAATTCATGATATGATTTTGGTGATTTTAAACTATTTTAAAATTATTTAAATCAATGACTTGTGGTTTTGACGTTTTGCTAGTAAAACCCTAGAGACTGTTTGACCTAGAGCCTAACCATGTGATTATGATATTTTAATGTCATTTCTGGCCTAAGGATATTTTGCATTTGACCTCTTTGAATTATTTTGATATTTATTTTATTATTTATGATATTGTTTTGGGGTTATTTGAGTCGGGTTCGAATTTCATCTCAATCCGACTTGTAACGGGGACCTGGGGTAACTTAGACTCTAGTTGGACCCATGTATTAGTTAGCCATGGCCCATATTTTAATTAGTCATGTTAGAAAGATTAGTCATAATCCTAATTATTAGGTTAACCATTTAGAATTTTTTTTATTTGACCCTTTTACCCCCAAACCCTAACCAAAATTGTTTTAAACACTTGTAACTAAGGGAGGGGCAAACTTGTAATATTCAATGAAGGGGGGATATAACCATTGTGGCCGGCCCTAATAGGACTCCCATCTCATTTTCTTTCTTTGAGAAGTCTTCTTCCCCAAGTGCTCTCAAGCTCTCCCAAGGAAGAAGTCTTTCTCCTTGGATTTTCTCTCCTTTAGGTAATATTTCCTTCTCTTTTATTTCTCCATTTTGCATTTAGGAAAGTTTTAACCATAGGAATGACCCCCATTGTTGTGTCCCTATTTTTGTGTCCTCTTGTGTCCATTATGTGTCCTTTAGGGATTTCTATTGTATTATTGTTGTGTCTTGTGTCCATGGAGAAAACCCCCAAACTTGGACACACTTTATATTTAAAATATTGATTAAATGAATTAATTCATATTAAATCTCAGATTTGAATATGTAGAGATGTGTTCTTGAGTACTTTATATTTCATTCATGTATCTCTTATAGATGTGTTCATGTTACATATATAGATTTGTGTAAAATATATTGTAATGAGAGTGTACCTATATTTATATATGTAATAAATGGTTCATGATGATTATATAATCAAGTTTGTGAGTGTGGTTCCTCATATTATTATTGTCATTATTGTTGTGGATAATTAGGATATATATTGTGTATTCTTTTGGCTCAAACTATCAAAATCCGTCATAATTTTTATCCACGTTTTTAATTTCAGCCCTAACTTAGAAATGTCATAACTTCTAGCTCAAAGCTCGGTTTAGTCTCCCGTTTTTTTAAAAGAAGCGTATTGAAGTTAGCTTTCCAAAACATGTATTAATAGGCCTAATTCATTCGGTAACTTTCTGGAGAATTATTTGAGTGTCAGCTGTACGAAAGACAAACGCGTTCTCGGTGTTTTCGCAATTCTGGGAGTTTCCGGAAACGAAAATGCGATCCGTTTGAAGTTTCGGAAAGCTAACACATAGATCTATAACATACTTTAATCCTAGAATTTAATTCATGCTGAGTTGGTACAGTATTGATTATTAGTAGGAGTTACTATTCGACATATGCATTTTGTGCACCCTTGTGTGTAATATAATGTTCTATTTAATTTTAACCCATGTTAATGTATATACATTATGTAACTAAATAGAGAATGCAAGCATGAGTAAATGGTTAAATAAATGATATATGAGGTGTAAGTATCCTATCTAATGTAAGCATGTATAAGTATGGCTTGTAATGAATATGTAGGTTCCATAGTATGTAATGTATGGTGCATATAGTAGTGCAAGAGAATAAATGAATGATGAATGAATGCAAGCATGAATATAATGTAATAATAGATGTAATATATGCAATATACAAGTTAATGAGATGTAATGTTCTATGTTAACACAAATCCTATATTACCTCATGTACCCCCTTACACTATGTTGACACTATCACACTTGACACTTTGTTCACTTACACTTTGACACTCTTTGATATGTATACACTATGTATGCCCATTTAACCCTCACTTGCCCCTTTGCCATGTTCACATACACACACATAGCCTCTTAAATAAGTATTTATTAATATAGTTAACTTAGCTATGTATGTATATTATATATATGTTAGCATATTGTATTAAAATATATAAGTTTATACAGCCATTTGAAATACCATGATTATAGACCTAATGTTGAATACCAATAAATGCATGTGTATATATGTGTAGACATATATAGCTTAAAGTAATAGATTACCTAGTGTATATCCAATGTAAATTCTTGCCTATTTGAGTATTGAATAATTGCATGCTATATAGAGTTGGGTGTATGTTGGCTTGTATAGCCTTGTATTGATGTGTGCTTGCTAGGATAGTCTTGGTTAGGCCTAGTAAGACTTGCTGGGTTAGGACATGACCTAGTTTGACCAAGTTTGGCTAGTACAGTTGACCAGAGTTGACCAAGGGTTGACTTTGGCCTAGTTTGACCTAGATTCATGTAGAATGCATTGTAGTGCTTTATATTACCCTTCTGGACATGTTGTGACTTGTGCTGTTCTAATTAGGAGCCAGACACCTCTCCTCGGACAGTATCTTTACTTTGGACATTCAGATATCAGGCGAGTACATTCTCTGATCTTTTCATACTTACATGGATTATTTTCTTGCTCTAGATTACTCTACTTGATGCTGACACGTATCTTCACGGATTAGTACTATATGGATCCTTTCCTGAGATGTTATCCCTCTACGGGTGCATCGGGTATTTCATGTTCATGTACTTTATCATGTGCATCAGGTACTCCTTGTACTCGTACTAGTTCATGTTTTTACATGTTCTCATGTGCTTCATGTGCTTTCATGTGCTTATCATGTGCCTCATGTACTACTCATTACATGAGTTCACGTATCTTAGCTGTATTCATGTGCTTATGAC
This sequence comes from Iris pallida, assembly GCA_029216955.1. Classification (NCBI taxonomy): domain Eukaryota; kingdom Viridiplantae; phylum Streptophyta; class Magnoliopsida; order Asparagales; family Iridaceae; genus Iris; species Iris pallida. Next base: position 406,395 of record JANAVB010037419.1, on the reverse strand, counting down.
ATAACTTGAACGGATCCTTGTGTATTGATTGGGGCGGGGTGAGTAGAATTGGTTATGTGATCACTATCCCCAGTAGCTGTATTCATATGCCTCCTTATTTGTATTCATGTGCCCCCAAGCCGTTTACATAACCATTGTGCTCTAAATCACGTAGCCACTTACAGTCTCTACTATCATGTATTTACTTTCAGTTACAAAATATCTCTTGTTTACTCGTACTTCCTATTCAGCACTTCCTGTATTTTACTCCATTATATGATTTATACTCCTAACCTGCTATGAACTGTTTGAGAGATATGTGCTCGTTTTCGTCCTGACTGGACCTGTTGAAAATTTTACAGATAGCTTGGAGGTTGCCTACTAGCCTAGAGGAGACACAGTAGAGGTTGTATAAATAGCTAGGATTTTGCTTATAGTTTATTTTCAATTGTCTGGAGTTGTATTTACTTTATGGATTAATGTATCTGAGTTTGGAGATTTGAGATGTATTTCTGGATTTGTGTATCTTAGACACATAGATTTCTCTCTGTTGTACCTCTTTTGGATTTCATGTTTTATCTATCCTTATCATGCTCTAACTTAGATGTGATTGAGTCTGTATCTGCTATGTCACCCCCATTCGGGGAGTATAAACTGTTTAGCCTTATACTGTTAGATGCATGAGACCTAGGACAGCATTCTACCGCCGACACTGCGACGTAGGCTGGACGTACCCACTTCTCGTGCCCTTATTCTAGGGTGCGGGTCGTGACATTCATGCTTCTATAAAACCCCTTAAAAGTTTTCAAATTGCATATTTGGAATACTTTGAATAGGAAGCATGGAGATATGTCAAGCCGTAGGGAGGCTTCGAGCCATGGGAAGACTTCGAGCCGCAGGAAAATTTTGAGTCGCAGGAAAATTTTGAGCCGCAGGGAAATTTCAAGCCGTATGGAGATCTCATCCAGGTTGTCTAGCTGTCACTGCTGTATTTAATGCTCTGATTCGGTTTTTGCTTTTTTGGTTACAAAGGATAGAATCCCAAGGGTCATCATTATCTCTTAGTAGACACGAGAATTGAAGCGGCGTCTATCGGTTTACGTTCTTTTGAAGACCTGTAAATATGGGCCATACGGCGGAGAGAGAGCTTCTCTTTTTTTTTTCAACTTCTTCTCCTTCGGCTTCATCATTTCATCGTCCTTTCTGCTCCAAAGGGAAGGGACTCGTCTCTCCGTTGAGAGTAGCGGACTCTCCTCCCGTTCATCCCGACGTGCAGCCCCCATTAAGGGTAAGGATGGTGGAAGAACGATGACTTGAACTTAAACGGCCATGTCGCATACTTTATGCGCAGGCCTGTCATGTATCACCTTTGTGCTTTGGCATAATCGATGCGTATCCTATATCACTGGACCGCATGCGTTCTGTGTGATGGGGTCGTATGGACTGAGCCGCATAAGCGTTGCTGAACCGCATAACTGAACCGCATGGATGCCTCATGACCGAGGCGTATGAGCATTACATAACTGAACCGCATACGTGCCTCATGATCGAGCCGTATAAGCATTACATAACTGAACCGCATAAGTGCCTCATGACTGAGCCGTATGAGCGTCACATAACTGAACCGCATAAGCTCCACCTGACTAGGCTGCACATGCATCTCATGTTTTTAAGCCGCATGCGCACCCCTCACAACTGGATCGCTTAAACTCTGCCTGACTGGACAGTATATTCCTTATTTGATTTGAGCCGCATGTGCTCCTCACAACTAGGCCGCATAGGTTATGTTTGACTGGGCCGCATAGCTGAAGAAAGAACCCATTCACTTTGTTTTCCTCTAACTATATTCCTTTTCTGACCTTTGCAGTGAACTTATCTACAGCTCCATCAAGGGATCTCTTGATAGGGTACGCTCAGTCTGCTTTGGGTGTGAGATTTGACCATATAGTCAACACGTGTCGATTCAGATTAACCGAGATCAACCTGAGGCCAGGTTAAAGGAGATCAGGGGCCAATCATTCTTCTACCTACTCAGCATGATGAATTTTGGGAGACTGGGGGACACTCTTCTGAAGCCTGTATTCTTATTCGGAGACGCTTTAACTGTCTCGAACCCAAGCATACTGGAAATATCTGAGAGTAGGAATTTTTCTTCCAACGGAGTAGCGGTTCACCTTCCTCAGATGGAACGCAATTTCCCCTATCAGGTTTTAACATGGTGCCTATTGAGAGACGAATGACGAATCCCATAACTCAGGACCGACAGGGAGTCTTCATAGGCAATATCCATTATAATAGACGAGCACGGTCGGTGGTCGCGACCAAGGAGTCAATCAGTTATTCTGTTGTCGGACTGGTCCCCGGCAGTTTCATAAATGAGCTAAGGCCCAATATCCGGTTCTCTGAAGCTGACACCTTCTTGAACCAGATTGCTCACAAAGGGTCATACCCCACGGGCAGACTATCGCTGCCGAATCAGATGCATCGTTCCCCTCCATGGGTCAACTTCACATCCTGGATTCTGACGGTGTATCAGGATACTTTGCAGCAGCTCGGCCTCTATTATGCCCAAAGGGGCACCTGCTACGGTCTTCCTGTGAACCCAAGGCTGTTCATAGCACTCCTCGAGATGTACAACCGTCATATGGGGACCTTTTTTTACACCTGCTGGGGAGATGGGGCTCACTCTCCACGCGATGCATGACATCTCCAAGTTGACCTGGGGAGACGAAGTTTACGAGGAGTATACTTCCACAAATGAGGAGTTTGGGGAATTAGAGCAGCGGTTCTCCGGGTTCCTTGCCGTTTACCGGGAAGTACTATGTCATCATAGCACTTGTCAGCAAATGTCGAAGAAGAAGGATGAAAGTTCTGAAGGGAACCTTCCCCACACCAAGGGTTGCATCAGTTATCTATTCAACCAAGGGGCCTCGGGCCGGGTTGCCCCTCGGAGCCCTCAGACTCAAGAAGGGGTGGTCGTTCAGGTGCAAAGTGCCAAGAGGACCAAGGCTTCCGGTGACAGATTCGGAAGCCTGACCGACACCTTCAGTTATTTCTATCAAGATACCCAACTCTTGTCTGATAAGGCCATCCCGGCTGGGTTTCTGATGATATGGCTGAGGATCTGTCTGGTCTCAGGGGGTTTCGGTTCTATTGAGAGAATCAGCCACAACCTGATCCTCCCTGCTGTCAAGTTAGTCTTCGGAGGCAGGCTACCTCTACTCCCAGCCATGGTGTACAGCATTCATCGAGGCCTTCGTATCTTTACGGCCAAAACCATAGCTCGTGACACTACGAAAGATTTCAACCAAATTAAGCTGCCCTACCATTATCTGATGGGGTGGCTGCTAATGCACTGCCCCTCTCTGATGCGACCTGGCTCCGAGGGTAACGCGACGGCCGACGATGCCTTCATCTACCAATACCATGACATGCCCTGGACCTGTTCAACCATACCCGACTGTCGAGCTGCACTCGCACGGGTGGACAGCTATTCCTTTTTTTGTCGGTCCCGCCTTTCACCGACGAGGAAATAACATGCCTTTATTTTGATAACAGTGTCGCGCCCCAGATTCGATTCGAGAAGATGTTCTGCTAGTTGCAGAATATCCGCCATGCACATCTGGTGTACCGTAACCGCAACGTCTTCATCTTGAAACCTTACCTACCCAGCCGATACTCTCGGCAATTCGGGTACAGCTAGTTATTTTTGGACAACCCTAGTCCCTGCCTGGGTTATGAGGGCGGTGTCCTGGATGGCATCCGGGCCTGGCATTACTACAGTGTAGTCCGTACCCAAACCAGCTTCTGTCTGCCCGACACTGGGGGCTCGGGGCGCATCTCGTACCTGGCGACCCTCCACCATGTTTCTGTGAATAGGCCTCCCCGCGACTTCGATGTAAGCACCAGTTTCATTACCGGTACTAAGATGGGAGAACAACGCAAGGAGACCAAAAAGAGGAACTGGGCAGGGAAGGCGAAGGCTATCGAAGTCTCTGACTCTGATTCTATTGATACGGAAGAGGAGAATGAATCTGACAATCCACCACTCCCTGCGAGTACTTTGGCGACGCGCTTGCCTTCTCCCGTGCCAAGTCCTTCGTATAAGCGAAGTAAGTGTGGACCCTCCGTCACCGACAGGCCTCGTTCTCAGAAGCGGGTCGCGATTAGGTTCCGTGGGCCTGACGCCGCAGAAGGAAGCAGCGACGTCGAAACCATCTCGGAGGTAAATTTCATCTCGACAGACCACAATGTTACTTTTGGGACATTATCTGATTGTTCTTTTTTTGCAGGCTTTGGGAGGAATAAACCCTCCGAAGCCCGATGCTGCTTTCGAGATTCCTCCAGCTATGGACCCCCTGGTCAGAGAAGGTACGAGCCTCACAGAACTGGATCTTGGGACTGTGGGGTCTCTGCTGGTTGGTACCAACCCAGCTACATCTCCTTTCGGGACAACCGGGGCTGGAGCGGTAGATGCAGGCAGCTCGGGTACCGCCGTTGAGGAGGATATGGGGGCAGTGGGAGGAGCAATGACTGTCCTGAACGAGTCTCAGTCTCTGCCGGCCTCCCCTGGTAAGCTATATCATATTCTTACCAATAAGGAGGTTCATTCACTCTTTCTCCATATCCTTCGAGTCATGCTGATTGTCGGTTGTTCTGGGTCTGTAGGCCATGCTTCTTCATTGCCGATGGCGGACATGGCCACGAAAGAGGGGATAGAGGAGGACATCGGGGCAGACCTCATACAAAGAAGAAGAAGTGTACCTTCTCCCCTTCTAATCGAGAGGCCTCCCGCCGGGTCGAATTCGGAGCTGCCTATGACAGAAATGCCGACTATAGAGGCGGTGGTTCCTACGCCAGCATCGGTGGATGCGGGGTCGATTGAAGCTCCCCTTTCCCCGAAAATTGAACTCTCCTCTCTGCCCACTCTTCAGCTCATTCGGGCTGCAGAGGGGAAGATTGCTGCTGCGCGGGAATCTCATCGCTCGGAATTTGTTTCCCTTCTAACAGGGTCGTCAAGCTCCGCTGCGCCTCCTTTCCAGAAAACTTTAGCTCTCTTGGATGCTATTCCTTCGACGCCGTCCTCTTTGGAGAACCTAGGCGAGTCGTCAAAGGACATAGTCGAGAGCTTCTACCGTCATCTGAAATAGGGGGTTGAAGCTGCTTTGAGGATAGGAACGTTATTTGTCGTGGCTCGTCATTGTGCCCACGGCCAGATTGAACTGCTGAAGACGCTCCCGGGTGGAGAAGCGACGGCTGATCTTCTGGAGCACAAACTGGCAGAGGCTGATCGGCGCATAATCCAATTACAAAAACTACGGCAAGTCGATGTGCCCGCTGCAGTGGAACATGAGTGTGCCTTCCTCGTGACGGCCGTAGAAAAGGTGAAGGATGTACTGGAGATGACCAAGCCCACCTTGGAGAAAGACCTCCAGAGGTTGTCTCTAAAGTATGACAAGCTGAGCCGGAAGGGAGAGGCTTGCCTAGTTCGTGAGGAGGCCACGATTCATACGATGGCTGAAACTAACAAGCAAATCTTCCAGCTCCAAGCTAAGCTGGCATCCCTGGAAACTGTGCTCCGAGCTACCCGTAAAGAGAGAGAGCTGATTTGCGAGAAGACTGATAAGGTCACACGAGCCTCTGCTGCTCTGGAGGGTACGCTGAAAAAGGTGGAGGACAACTGGCAGACTCATGCACATCTTGAGGAAGCTGAAAAGCTGACCCAGAAAGCTGAACGTCGAGCCAAACAGAAAATCGAACGCTCAACAACACAGTTAGAGGACGTACTCACCAAACTATGTGTTGCTGATGAGTAGTAAATTTTCTTTCTTTCTTTTTTCTTTTTTTTGGCATTCTTTTCCCCTTTTCTTTTTGTTGCTGGAGATGTAGCCCCACCAATGTAGTTGATATTTCTTGAAAAAAAAGATATATTATCTTCATTATTTGCTTATGATATCTGAAATGCTTGTACTATAGGGCCTAATACAACATTTGTGATCGGCAGAGGACATCCCACTTGGGGGACTTTTTGTGGACCTATTACCCTTTTGTGCATCTGTGATGCGAGTATATAGATTCGAAATAATTTTCAGTGGACCTATTACCCTTTTGTACACTGGTGGTGCGGGTAATAGATTTGAATAATTTTTTGTGTGGACCTATTACCCTTTTGCGCATGGGTAGTACGAGTAATAGATTTGAACGATTTTTTGCAGACCTATTACCCTTTTACGCACTGGTAGTGCGAGTAATAGATTTTGAAATAATTTTCAGTGGACCTATTACCCTTTTGCGCATTGGTGGTGCGAGTAATAGATTTGAACGATTTTTTGTGGACCTATTACCCTTTTGCCCACCGGTAGTGCGAGTAATAGATTTTGAAACAAAACCTAACAGAGGTAATATGGACGTGATAGGTTCTGCGGCCTTAAGACCATGACTTTATTCCAGATTTGGTACATGTGTTAAGTTAGGAGATTATCTATATCAGAGGTAGTACGGACATGATATATGACAATCAAAACCAGGAAGTTTGCTCAGAGGTGACAAAAATAAACCTGGCAGACTCCGGCGGGATGAAGCATTAGAGTGAAATTTTAGAGGTATTAGTATACATGACTTGTCACCCAGGGAGATGCGATGTGAATCCACTCGGAGCTAGTAGAGTGAAAGTTCAGAGGTACTTGGTGTACAAAACTCGACAGTCTAGGAGCATGTCCTTAAGCATAATATATTTTTAGAAACTTGCCATTTATGGGCATCATAAGCAAGTCTCCATTTTGTTTGCGAGTCGGTTTGCGCCATTGGAGAATACAGACTCGATGACAAATGGGCCCTCCCATTTGGGCTGGAACTTGTCAGCGATTTTGTGAGTCATGACCATCGGTCTGCGGATGGCCAAGACGAGATCGCCTACTTGGAATGTTCTCTACTTGACTTTCTTGTTGAAAGCTCGAGAGATGCGCGCTTGATAGAGCTCGATGCTTTGTTGAGCTTGTAAACGCTTCTCGTCTAAGGCTTCCAGTTCTTGTAGCCGTCGACGGTAATTATCGTCCGACGTCAACCGGTAAGTAAGGGCCACGCGAATTGAGGGGATCTGGGTCTCCAATGGGAGAACTGCCTCGCTCCCGTAAACCAGAGAGAACGGTATATTTCATGTAGCCGTCTGAATTGTAGTGCGGTAAGCCCATAAGCATTCGCCCAACTTCTCCTTCTAGTCGCGCTTGTTTGAAGACACTAACTTTTTGAGAAGCTTGATTATGGTCTTGTTAAAAGCTTCAGCCAGACCGTTAGCCGATGGGTTGTATGCCATTGAAGCCACATTCTGAATCCGATTTTTGTTGCAGAATCGATAGAAAGCATGGCTTGCGAACTGCAGACCATTGTCACGAATAATCCTTCGGGGAAGTCCAAAACGGTAGATGACGTGATGTTTTATGAAACTAATCACGTTTGATGTCGTTACCTCTGCAAGCGGAACAGCCTCCGCCCACTTGGAGAAGTAATCGGTGATCGTAAGTATAAACCGGTGCCCCTTAGATGACGGCGGGTTGATTGGTCCAATGATGTCCATTCCCCATGCTTCAAATGGCCAAGAGACCACTGTTGGGAGCAAGAATTCGGATGGTTGTTGTATAAAGTCTGCGTGGATCTGACAAGCTCTACAATTCTTTGCATAATCAACTGCATCTGCTACCATCGTAGGCCAGTAATAGCCCATCCGACGGAGACGGTCCTGCAACTTCGGGCCAGGTTGGTGAGCCCCGCAAACGCCATCGTGAGCCTCGCGTAGGGCTTCTCTGGCTTCTGCATTTGATAGACAGCGTAGCAGTAGTCCGTCGTAGGATCGTCGATATAAAATTTTTGTTTTTGTATCATAAAAGAATCTGAGAGAATGCCTTCAGATTGAAGTTGCTTCTTTCACATTCTCGGACAGAATTTCGCAGACTGCAAAGTCGATGAACGGGAGTCTCCAGTCTTGTATGTCATTGATTATCTTGGCAGAGTAACTTGTACCTAGTTGAACGTTATTTTTAGGACAGACTAGCTCATGGCCTATCACGTCGACTAAATAATGAGCATGATTTGGAACTGCCAAAGAAGCGGCAAGGCCTGCTAGGGCGTCAGCTTCAATATTTTGGAGCCTAGGAACATGCTCTATAAAGAACCCCTCCAAGGATGCAATGATGGTAATTGATGTCTAATGATAAGGAATCAGGTCCTCGTTGCGGACCTCGTATGAGCCTCGAATTTGATTAACAATCAACTGTGAGTCGCCATACGCTTCTAGGTATTCCACCCCCACTTCTTTTGCGAGTCAGAGCCCGATTACCAGAGCATTATATTCGGCCACATTATTTGAACAGGACTCAGCGAGAGAGTACGCCCGATTGACTACCAATCCAGAGGGAAAAATTAATACTATCCCGACTCCAGCGACGATATCACCTTGAGGCCCCGTTCTTGAAGGACCGTCAAAGAACATTCGCCAAATGGTATCATGTGAAGTCATGTTTGAGTTAACGACTTCGTATGGGATTTCTTCATAGATTCTATCTGTTTTTGAGCCTGGATGGGCTGCTAAGAAGTCGGCTAAGGCTTGACCTTTGACAGCCTTTTGTGGAACGAAAACCATGTCGTAGGGGCACAACAATATCAACCAGGTGGCTAGACGAGAACTGAGTGCGTAGGGCTTGGTCATGAGAACCCTGAGGGGGTTGACTCGTGAGACAACATGGATGGTCTGTCCTGTCACATAGTGTCGTATTTTCTGAATGGCGAACACCAAAGCAAGGCATTCCTTCTACACGACGGTGTACCTATGCCCCGACCCCACCATCATTCGGTTGAGGTAATAGATGGCTTGTTCAAGCCCCGCATCATTATTCTGCGCCAGTAAAGCGCCGAGGGAGTGTTCCATTGCCCGCACATAGAGCAGAAAGGGCTTTCCAGCGACTGGGGCTACCAGAACCGACGGATTCGACAGGTATTCCTTAATGTCATCAAAGGCACGTTGGCATTCTTCATCCCATACGAAAGAGACACCCTTCTTCATGAGTTGTGTGAATGGTTGACATTGTCCTGAGAGGTTAGATATAAACCTCCTAATGTAGGCTAATCTTTCTTGAAGGCCTCGGAGTTCGCGGAGGTTTCTCGGTGGACTCATCTCCAGGATTGCTTTTGTTTTATCGGGGTCTATGTGATACCTTAGGAGGTGATGACGAAGCCCAAGAATTTCCCACTGGACAAACCCATGAAGGATTTGGTGGGATTCATCTTCAGATTGTGCGCTCGCATGAGGTCGAACACTGTCTTCAAATCGTGTAAGTGGTCATCCTTGGAGCGGCTTTTGACGGCGATGTCGTCAACGTAACACTCCACCGTCTTGCGCAGGTGGTCTCTGAAGATGAAACTCATAGGTCGTTGATATGTAGCACCAACGTTCTTTAGGCCGAAGGGCATGACTATATAACAATACACGCCGATCAGTGTTCGAAATAACGTATGCTTCTCATCATCAGTAGACATTTTGATTTGATTGTATCCCAAAAAGCCATCCATAAAGAATATGCACTCGAAGCCACATGTATTATCGATCATTATGTCTGTGATCAGAAGAGGGAATTCATCCTTAGGACATGCCGCATTCAGATTGCGGAAGTCAATGCAAATTCGAATCTTTCCGTTCTTCTTGATCACGGGTACTATATTAGCTACCTAGTCTGGGTGTTGTTCCTCACAAATGAAGCCGCTAGCTATAAGCTTGTTTACTTCAGTTTTGATAAAATTCATGATGTCTGGACGGAACCAATGTTGCTGTTGTTTGACTAGTTTTGTGTCTGGATGAATGTTGAGCTTATGAAGTACGATCTCGGGGTTTATCCCTAGCATGTCTTCATAACTCCAAGCAAAGCCGTCGATATATTCTCTAACGAGTTGTAACAGCGACTCCCGTTCGTCGTCCATCAGGCTTTTACTGATGAAGATTGGCTTTAAGGAGGATTCATCGCCGAGGTCAACTTGCATAACCTCATCTTCAGAGGGAGGGTCTCGTTGTTCAAAGCGCTTCTCCCATTGTGCATCCAACTGTTGTACCCATGGCTCCAATTCAAGGAATTCAGATAGATTTTTGTCTTCTTCCTGAATGTCAGCGGATGCCATGTTGACAGACAATGTCTGCCTGAATATATCTCCAATGCTATCATCGGAATCATAAGTGGGTGATTCGGATGAGTGAGAATGTTACTCGCATTCCTCATCGGAGCTCTCGGACGTTGTTGCTGGTGTAACATAGCCTAAACCGTGTCTGGACTTGCTGTAATAATCCCGAGGTTTCCCAGCCGGTACTGGCAACTGCAGAGGCGATCGCCGGCCGTTGCTGTAGTTCAGGCCTGGGGTAGTCTCCATATCGTACCCCTGCTTTTGCATTAAGTACTTGGCTTGGGGACTATACAGGTAGAGCGGCAATCTTCTAATGTCGGGTTTGAAATCGAATTCTTCTGTCATGAAAGTTTGAGGACCTTCTTTTCGGCCGAAGATGATTGTGTGATCGCCTTTTCTTCTGCCTGGGACTAGGAAGTAGGTACCTCTAATGGGAGTAAGTCGGTTTGCGGTATAGACGGTTGTCACCTGTGTGTGCAGGTTAATGTCCAGGCGTGCTCCATAGCATACATCAGATTAAGCTTATTGTGCTCAGGATAGTTCAACGGCAACCTTTTATTGATGAAATAAGGTATCTTGTCTAGAGAAATTACATCATCGACAGAGGGACTATCAACATGTGTAACCAGATATTTTGCCAGTTCATCCTCCAGTTTAGCTACCCCCTGTGTGACCAGAGACTGGGGCGATGTCCTGGGCAGCTTGACCACCAAGGGTTCCGCTCGTGGCATCGGCTTGTCTGAGGGTCTCGGATCAACACTTGGCTATCGGCTCGTCTTGGATAACCATCGGCTCGACAGAGGACCTTGCATCTTTCGTTCGCCTTTGATTGGATTTCGGCAACCGGATTACCATTGGCTCCACAGAGGACCTTGCATCCTCCATTCGCCTTTGATTGGATTTCGGCAATCGGATCACCATCAGCTCCACGACGGGTTTCGGCTTTTGGCTAGACCTCGGGAGCCGGATGACCATCGTTTCCAACTACGCAGTTGGGGCAGGGGAACCGAGCACTTCTTTATGCAAAGTTGCGACAAGGGGTACGGCTTTGCCTGGTTTGCGGGCCTGGAGACGAATTTTCAGAGGTTCCTCTGACCCTGTTGTGGCCTTCGGTTCGTTTTGTGTCCCCACATCAACTGTATGCTACTTAGATTTATCATATAGACAAGCCTCAGACGAATAGTAAGACTCAATCCCTTTGAAGGGATCGATGTCGGCGAATTCCGCCTTTACAAAGCCGTGCTTACTGACATACTTGAAGCACTGGTAGAGCGTGGACGGCACGATCATATAGTCATGTATCCATGGATGCCCCAAGAGGATATTGTAGGACGTATCTGCGTCTATGACGTAGCAGGTAACCTCCGTCTTCATGTTGCCGATATGACTTTTCAAGCAAATTTTTCCCAGGGGATAGCTTCTTCCCGAGTTAAAACCGCTAATGGCAATGTTGGTCAATGCCCGTCGGTGCATAGGGATGCCCAGGAGTTGAAGCAAGCTTTTTGGGATGATGCTTATTGATGAGCCAGAATTGATATGCATCCGATCCACCTTAATGTCGCCTATGTATCCAATGTAGTACAAGGGGCGATCATGCCAGTTGGTTTTGATTAACATGTCCTGTGAGGTAAATACGATGTTGGGCATTACATCTGCGCAATTGTTTCCCTGGAGATCTGCTGACGAGTCTTCCCCTGTAGGCTTGACCTGAACTAAGTAGGCGTCAGCATTTTGGAGTGCTTCGCTTAATGCGACGCGAATATCCTTGGAGAGCCTTAGGAGCACGTATAACGACAACTTTGCTAGCATATTACCCAGTTGTGCTAGTATGTCAAATTTCTAAGGTCTCTCCAGCCCCTGAGGTGCGTCCTTACGGAGCGGCCTGTCGAAGCGGGTTTCCTTCAGCTTGGATTTGTCTACCGGTAAAGGCTGAGATGGTCCCGAAACATCAGTAGCAGGCAGCGTTGTCGGCTGAGGGTCTTCGACTGAATTATCCGGAGTGGGTTGGAATTGTGCGCCAGACCGGGGGTAATGTCTGTGGTTCGTATTGCGTATCTTGGTATATGTATACGTAATTTGACCCGTATTGCATGTCTCCCTGCTTGATTTATTCTAGCATTTCATTGATTGGTTTATTCTTGGGTTGGTTCGGGTCGGCTTGGTTTGTTTTGGTTCATCATGAACCAAAGGTGAACCCTCCTACCTACCACCACCCTCCTTATTTATAACCCCTTCCTTTTCTCTCTCATCATTATTTCCTTCCTTCTTCATTTACTCTCCACCATTACTTCTTCAACCACCAGAAGGGAGAGAGAGAGAGAGCTTAGGCAAGTGCAAACTTGCTTCATGATGGATCTCAAGTTTTATTGTTCCATTCTCCTCCTTACTTGATTCTAAGCCTCTTTAGAACTTGACATTTTTGGATTTGATGGATGGATTCTTGTAGATCTAAGTTTGTAACTTTTCGATTTTTTAGTTTTAATCTCTAAAACTTAGTTATTTTCGAAAACTAATGGTTCTATGTTGTAGAGAATTCAATTTCATGCAGTTTTGGCTTTTGTTTCGCTTGATTTCGACTTCGGATGAGTAAGTTATGGCCATTACAAGTTTTCGGAACTTTCATGGCTGAACTTGCTGTTTGGAGACGATAACCCCCATGCGCCCGGGAGGCCATGCGCCGGGAGGCCATGCGGTGTGAAGTCCTGGCAACTCATCCCTTAACTCCGAGCGTGTCATGCGCGTAGGTTCCTACGCGCATGTACTGAAGACGCAACGTGAGTATCCCACGCGCCGATTGTGTAGGAATCCCACGCGCCGATTGGTGCAGGAATCCCACGCGCCGATTGGTACAGGAATCCCACGCGCCGATGGTGCAGGAATCCCACGCGCCGATTGTGCAGGAATCCCACACGCCGATTGTGCAGGAATGCCACGTGCCGATTGGTGCAGGAATCCCACGCGCCGATTGTGCAGGAATCCCATGCGCCGGAATTGCTCTATTTTACTGTTTTTGCCTGTTTAAGTTGTTTTGTAGCTGGAATCTTGAAAAACTCAAAATATGAAAGTTTTAGATCTTTTCCTTAGCTTCAAGAATATGTCACTTGTTATTTTATGCAAGTTTCTCTTATTCACGATAATGTAAGAATAGAAACCGATAGTGGCCCGCCGTGGCGCACTCTTAACCAGTAAACTGACATGATATATCATGACATGCTGTTATGACATTATCACGCCCCAGAACCAGAATACTGGAGAGCGGGGGCGAACATAGCCAGCTACGTATATTGAAATGAAGTCCATCTCGCTATACGGTCACGGCTGTCTAGATATGAGGGTTTACTACAAGCCAACAGTCTCTTAGGGTCAAGCCCTATTGTCTCAATCTCAAGCAAATAATATAATTACAAGATGTTTGACCACCAAATATACAATAAAAGGCGTCCCAAATATTACATATCAGCTGATCATGAAGCTAGTCGTACAAAATGCTAGGACTAGCAAGAGTTAAGTCATACATGATCAACCCTAGGATTTGTTAATCATGTTTACAGCCCGTAGGCAGACAGTAAGTAAATGTGCATCGAGCTAACAGGTGCTCGTCGGCTAAACGCCTCAAAAGAATAATTTACAATAGAGCGAGCGAAACTAAATAGAAAACCCACTCGTAGCCCGGGTTTCTTCTAGTCGCCACCATCGGGCTGGAGGTTCGGTAGATCCTCGGGTGCTGCTCCGAAATCTGGCTACACAAAACCAGCTGGGTCAAACCCCAGAAAGAGCAAGTGCCACAAGGGAGGCCACAAAATAAGAACAAAAGCCAGCATATCAGAACATAAGAATGAAATAAAAGTACAAGTAATAAAGAGCACGTCAGGACAATAAACGACTAGGGACGTGGAACCATTCTGGGAGCCAGGTTACAACCCGTAAACCAAACAAGGACCGGGGTTGTAACCCTTCGCCTGAATATCTCCTTGTCCCTACCCAATTATTGTTAAAGCAAGTAAAACAATCATGTTCAGGAGTACCAGGGTACAGGGACTAGACAAGACTTGGACAGGGCTAGACATCATCCATTCACAAGCGGCCAAGCAATTACTACGGCTTACTACTTTAACTAACTAGGGTTGTCACAAGCCTAATTACTAACAAGATGCAATGAAAATTTCCCAGTCCCAAGCCCTGCAGACCATCCAGTTATCCTTCCGCGGGTTGAGAGTATGGTTGGGTACATCGTCCCGGAGACGATATACCCTTAGGTGACTTAGAGGGTGCAACACATGACAGTGTGCTGGAAATGCGCTCTACTCGTCGGCAAGCTACAAGTCCAATTAAAGCACCCAGATAACGAGACTGCCTGTGACTGGAAATTCTCCATGAACTATAGTTAGATCTAGTCATTAGCCTAATCCATGTTCAGTGCGAATCCCTGACCGTGGGAAACCAGGGAGTCACGTCCTAGACATGATGCAAGACAAGACAAGTAGATTGCACAAGCAAGCAAGCAGGAACACCCACGGTGTCAGAGTTGGTTATACAAGTCAAGTCAAGTACATGTCAAGAGTGCGCCACCACGGGCCACTATCAAGTTATCCAGTTACCAGGGTTGATATGAAATTACAGGTTATAGCCAAGTGTGCACCCCATCGGGTCACTATCAAGAGATCAGAAAGTACCAGGATCATAAATTACAGAAGTCATAAAAACCACACTCATCATAAACAAATCATCAAACCGTGCCAGGTCGGGTCGAGCCAAGACAGTCGTGTTATGTGGAACAAGAATTCAAAACTCCAATCGACAAGAGAAGCCAAGCCTAGAGAAAGTAAAACCAAATCTCCAAGGTCAAATAGGCTGCGCAAGAGACCAGGTTGCGCAAGGAAATGGACTGCGCAAGGGATGGCTTGCGCTAGGGTGTCAGGAGTTCGGTTGGACTGCGCCAAGATTAGGTGGCGCAGGGTTGAACTGCGCAGGGGGCAAAGTGCGCAGGAGTCAAGTGCGCATGAGCAGACTGCACATGGACAGATTGCGCAATGAGCAGACTGCGCATGGACAGATTGTGCATGAGCAGACTGCGCATGGATGGATGGCGCATGAGCAGACTGCGCAGGATCAGACTGCGCATGGACAGATTGCGCAGGATCAGACTGTGCATGGATGGATGCGCGCTGGGGTTGAGCGCAGTTCGCCAAGAGGCAAGCAGCGCAGTAGGCGCTGCGCTAAAGAGCGCAGGCCGAGAGGAGGATGCGCAGTCCAGCACTGCGCTAAAGAGCGCAGGCTGCTGCCTCCTTCTCCAGGCCGAGAAGAACACTCAAAGAACTCCAAAGTTCAAATCTTCATATCTTTATCAATTCAAAACCAAATCTAGATTTTTAAAGGTCTAACTTGAGTAAAATTGAATTCTCTTCCACATGGAAGCATCAAAACCCACAAAATCTCAACTAAAATAGATCAAAACCATGTAAATCCGAAAATAGAAAAACTTAGATCTAGAACAATAGAGACTCCAAATCACAAAATGCCAAGTTCTAATGTTGATCTCCATGTCCTAATCTAGCTAATGGACAAATAAAATGTGGTTCTCATATGGTGGCAAGGTGCACTTGCCTATGGGTGTTGGTGTTGTGTAGAGGAAGGAAGAAGAAGAAGATGGAGAAATAAATGAGAGAATTATGGAGGAGAGAGAAAAGTAGGTGGAGTTTTAATGAGGGTGGGTTGTATTGTGTTGAGGGTGGAGTGTAGGTTAAAGTGCACCAATGCATTTTAAACCAAACCAAACCAATTCTCCTCCACAAAATAAAACCAAGCCAAGTCAAAACCCATTTTACGAGAAAACCAAAAATCTGCAAGTCGAGCCAAAATACAATTACAGGCCAGAATCTGAGAAAATAAAATACAGGTCCGAAATACATGCAGGCTTAAATCAAAATACGTGTTCTGAGATATGGGTGTTACAACTCTACCCACCTTAAAAGAATTCCGTCCTCGGAATTTAAATCAAGATGCTAGAGAGACAAGGACAAGTCCTACTATTCACATGCAAGCTATACTAAGCAGTCAATCAAACAGTCACGCATGCAAGCAAGGATGGAAGGCATAAGGCATAAGGAAGACATTATACCTTACGAGTCAAACATGTCGGGATACCGCGATCAGATGTCATCCTCACGCTCCCACGTTGACTCACCTAGAGAGTGATGACCCCAAGCAACACGGACTAAGTTAATAGTCTTGTTCTTGTGTATCTTCTCCCTCCGGCCTAATATAGACACGGGCCTCTCCTCATACGAAAGGTTGGTACCAACAACCAATTCCGAATGGTCTAGGATATGACTCGGGTCCGGGATATACCGTCGCAATTGGGACACATGGAATACATCATGCACCTCACTTAACGACGGCAGAAGAGCAAGACGATAGGATACATCTCCTACTCGCTCCAGGATATCGAACGACCCTATATACCTAGGACTAAGCTTTCTCCGCACGCCAAAACGAATGACGCCGCGGTTAGGCGAGATCCTAAGGAATACATGGTCACCGATAGCAAACTCTAAGGGACGTCGATGAGCATCGGCCCAATGCCGCTGGCGATCTTGGGAAACTCGAAGATGATCCCTGACTGTTCTGACTACTTCAACTGTCTGGGCAACCATTTCTGGACCAAGCATCTGCCTCTCTCCAACATCATCCCACGCTAGCGGGGATCTGCACTTCCTACCATACAGAGCCTCGAATGGTGCCATCTGGATGCTGGCCTGGAAGCTGTTGTTGTACGAGAACTCCACCAGGTGCAGGTGATCTTCCCACGAACCACCGAAGTCAAAAGTACAAGATCTCAGCATGTCTTCAAGGGTCTGGATTGTGCGCTCTGACTGGCCATCTGTCTGCGGATGATATGCCGAGCTGAACTGGAGACGAGTCCCCAAACTCTCTTGCAGGCTACGCCAAAAGTGTGACGTGAACCTTAAATCTCGGTCCGAGGTGATACTGACGGGCACACCGTGAAGCCTGACAATCTGCCTGAGGTACATCTCTGCCAACTGAGCCGTTGACTGCCCAACTCTGAATGGGAGAAAATGAGCCACCTTCGTGAGCCTGTCAACTATAACCAAATAGCATCTCGACCAGCCGGGGATCTAGGCAATCCGGTCACAAAATCCATGGTCACATGCTCCCACTTCCATTCTGGAATCGGCAAGGGCTGAAGAAGTCCAGCGGGCCTCTGATGTTCAGTTTTAACCTGTTGGCAAACCAAACACCGAGAGACAAACCGGGCTATCTCCCTCCTCATGCCATTCCACCAGAAATGCTGACGAATATTACGGTACATCTTCGTGCCACCAGGATGAATAGAATACTGCAAGTTGTGAGCTTCTGCCATGACTTCCTGTCTGATATCCCCACTGGGTACACAAAGACGAATACCGTGCCGAAGTGTACCATCTTCATGGATATATAACTCTGGTCTTCTTCCTGCCTCACATTCTGCTCTGAGCCGCTGAATCTTGGAATCTGTAGACTGCGCCGTCCGGATCCTCTCAACTATGCTGGACTGAACCTGTAGACTGGCCATCAATGCCACACTGGTAGGATGAACCACTTCAATTCCCATCTTCTAAAAATCTGCCAATATCTCTGGTTGCGCCGTCAGGAAATAAACTTCGGCTCTCCTGCTCAACGCATCTGCTACAACGTTGGCCTTCCCCGGGTGATACTGCAAATCCATATCGTAGTCCACCAATAGCTCAAGCCATCTTCTCTGCCGCATATTAAGGTCCTTCTGGGTGAAAATATACTTCAGGCTCTTGTGATCAGTAAATATCTCCACTCTATCTCCGTACAAGAATTGTCTCCACAACTTAAGTGCAAACACTACTGCTGCCAGCTCCAAGTCGTGGGTCGGGTAATTCTTCTCATGATCACGAAGTTGACGTGATGCATAAGATATTACCTTCCCATGCTGTATCAAGACACACCCCAATCCTCTGCCTGAAGCGTCGCAATAAACTGTGAATCCTCCGGTCCCATCTGGAAGTGTGAGAATGGGAGCCGTTATCAAACCTCGCTTCAACTTCTCAAATAATTCCTGGCACTCTGCTGTCTAAGTAAACTGCACATCCTTGCGGGTCAACTGGGTCATCGGTGCTGAAATCCTTACAAAATCTGAAACGAATCGTCGGTAGTAGCCGGCTAATCCAAGGAAGCTACGAACTTCTGCCACCGAGTTGGGTACTGGTCATGTCTCGATAGCCATAATCTTCTGGGGATCCACTTCCACTCCTCCTCGAGTAATGATGTGACCCAAGTACGAAATGCGATCGAGCCAGAACTCGTATTTGCTGAACTTGGCGTACAACTGGTGCTCTCTAAGCGTCTGAAGGACGACTCTAAGATGCTGCTCATGCTCTGCTTCGCTCTTGCTGTAGACCAGGATATCATCTAGGAACACGATCACGAACTGATCCAAGTAAGGCATGAAAATGCGATTCATGAGGTCCATGAATACGGCTGGCGCATTGGTCGCTCCAAAGGGCATAACAAGGAACTCCCAATGCCCATACCTAGATCGGAAAGCTGTCTTCGGGATGTCCTGCTCTCTGACTCTGATCTGGTGGTATCCTGATCGCAAGTCTATCTTCGAGAACACGGAAGCCCCTCTGAGTTGATGAAACAAGTCATCTATCCTCGCAAGAGGGTATCTGTTCTTGATTGTCACTGAGTTCAAGGTACGATAATCTACACATAACCTGGACGTACCATCCTTCTTTTTCATAAGAAGCATCGGGGCTCCCCAAGGCGATCCACTTGCACGAATGAATCCCTTGGTCCGGAGTTCTTCAATCATCTTGTACAAAATCTCCAACTCTGAAGGCACCATCCTGTAGACTCGCTCTGATACTGGTGCTGTCCCGGGGATCAAGTCTATAGTGAACTCGATCTCCCGCTCTGGCGGCATCCCTGGAAGCTCTTCTGGAAAAACATCTAGAAACTTTTCAACTATCCTGGGCAACTGCACTGCTGCTACTGCCATCCGCAATACTGGAGAAGATGGTTCCACTGCGCCTCTGGAAAAGGAAAACTCTGGCTCGCCTGGAATGCTAAAAACAACTCTGCCAACATGGCAGTCTATCCTATCATACTGGTTCCTCAACCAATCCATGCCTAGGACTACATCATAGTCTGCCATAAGGAATTCTATAAATCTAGCGGGGAACTCTCTACCGCTAACTACGATCCGACACGAGGAAAACACTCGATCTACTCCCACAAGACCATTACCAGTAAGTATATTGAGCCTTACTGATAATGATTCAGGCTCCAATCCTATCCGTGTCGCGAATCGTGCAGACATGAATGAATACGATGCACCAGAATCAAATAATACCAATGCTGGAGAGGAGTTGACGGGAATAGTACCTGCCACTACTTCACCTGGTGCAACTTCTTCTTCCATAGCCATCATCATGGCCTGACCTCTAGCTGCGGGTCCCCTCTGCTGGAAACCTCTCTGCCTGCTCTGCACTTGGGCTTGGGTATACTGCTGCTGGTTCTGCTGGTGAAATGCCTGGGCCTGAGGCAACAATGGCCTCGGGTACTGCTGCTGCTGCACAGGTGCTGGTCCCCTAACCGATGGACTGGTTAGGTTAGAAGAGGAAGAACTACCCCTATTCGGGCAGGCTCCTATCTTGTGATCTGCCGCTCCACAAGCTAGGCACAATCCTTGCGCCCTACGACAATCTGCAACCACATGGCCGGGCTTCCCGCAATGAGAACATCCCATCGCGGAAGTCTGCTTCTGCTTCTGCTGCTGCGGGTACGTCGGGATTGAATGCTGAACCGACGTTACTGAGGCCGCCCGCCTCGGAGTTCCAATGGTCAAACTTCTAGCTGCCGGGGCTGGAGCTGATGATTGCTGCATCTGGCTATGGGACCGCTTCCTACCTCCGGTCCTATCTACGATCCTCTGGGAGGTATACTCATGCCTCCTAGCTGCCCTCAATACTGCATCGAACGTCTGGTGTTCGAACTGCTCGACTGCCAACAAGATCTCCAAATGCAGTCCCTGCTGGAACCGCTGGGCCCTATCAAGGTGGGGGCAAACCTACTGAGCCTAGAAAACTCAGTCGCATAACTGTCGACCGTTCTGCCTCCTTGCTTCAAGTTGGTAAATCTCGTCTGTAGGTCGTACCGGACCACAGCATCAAAATACTTCGTCTGAAATCTCTCTCTAAACACTGCCCAAGCAATGGGTGCCACTAATCCCATGGCTTGCGTCGCCCACCAACTGCGAGCTAAGTCCAGCAACTGCAGGCGTACCACCGCCACCTTCTCATTCTCAGGTGTTCCAGTTGCTTCCAGAACCACCTCGGTATCCTGAAGCCAAGCGTCCGCGGCAATCGCATCTTCACTGCCGTCGAAGAATGGAGGGTTCAGGCGCTTAAAGCTGTTGGCCGCACTGTTCCCTGGATGACCGCCTCTGGTCAAAGCATCTGCCACTACCTAGTGCAAGGCGTCTCCTCGACGATCTTGGAAAGCTATCAAGGTCCTGATGAGACCTACCAAAGTGCCATCATCCGGCTCGGCAGGCTGAACGGGCTGAACTGGGGGCTCTTCTCCAGAAGGTATAACTCGGGAGGCAACTCCGGAATGCTGGGCTTGATCTCCAGGTTGCTGCTGGTCCACGGGAGGTGCTCCACCTTGCCGATCGGCGGGGTCAGGCACAGTGCCGCTGAAGAAGACGACACAGAAAAAACAATAAGGAAGGACCAGGACAGATCAATGATACAAGCATGTGATCAGGTCAAGATTCTCAGGGATTCAGAGGATATGAACGGAGATCAAGGACGAGTACTGATTGAGACATCTATCGGTAAACTCCTATATTTCTTGATTGAGAAGACCTGCATGGGCCACCACTTAAACCATGTCACGCCCCAGAACCAGAATACTGGAGAGCGGGGGCGAACATAGCCAGCTACGTATATTGAAATGAAGTCCATCTCGCTATACGGTCACGGCTGTCTAGATATGAGGGTTTACTACAAGCCAACAGTCTCTTAGGGTCAAGCCCTACTGTCTCAATCTCAAGCAAATAATATAATTACAAGATGTTTGACCACCAAATATACAATAAAAGGCGTCCCAAATATTACATATCAGCTGATCATGAAGCTAGTCGTACAAAATGCTAGGACTAGCAAGAGTTAAGTCATACATGATCAACCCTAGGATTTGTTAATCATGTTTACAGCCCGTAGGCAGACAGTAAGTAAATGTGCATCGAGCTAACAGGTGCTCGTCGGCTAAACGCCTCAAAAGAATAATTTACAATAGAGTGAGCGAAACAAAATAGAAAACCCACTCGTAGCCCGGGTTCCTTCTAGTCGCCACCATCGGGCTGGAGGTTCGGTAGATCCTCGGGTGCTGCTCCGAAATCTGGCCACACAAAACCTGCTGGGTCAAACCCCAGAAAGAGCAAGTGCCACAAGGGAGGCCACGAAATAAGAACAAAAGCCAGCATATCAGAACATAAGAATGAAATAAAAGTACAAGTAATAAAGAGCACGTCAGGACAATAAACGACTAGGGATGTGGAACCATTCTGGGAGCCAGGTTACAACCCGTAAACCAAACAAGGACCGGGTTTGTAACCCTTCGCCTGAATATCTCCTTGTCCCTACCCAATTATTGTTAAAGCAAGTAAAACAATCATGTTCAGGAGTACTAGGGTACAGGGACTAGACAAGACTTAGACAGGGCTAGACATCATCCATTCACAAGCGGCCAAGCAATTACTACGGCTTACTACTTTAACTAACTAGGGTTGTCACAAGCCTAATTACTAACAAGATGCAATGAGAATTTTCCAGTCCCAAGCCCTGCAGACCGTCCAGTTATCCTTCCGCGGGTTGAGAGTATGGTTGGGTACATCGCCCCGGAGACGATATACCCTTAGGTGACTTAGAGGGTGCAACACATGACAGTGTGCTGGAAATGTGCTCTACTCGTCGGCAAGCTACAAGTCCAATTAAAGCGCCCAGATAACGAGACTGCCTGTGACTGGAAATTCTCCATGAACTATAGTTAGATCTAGTCATTAGCCTAATCCATGTTCAGTACGAATCCCTGACCGTGGAAAACCAGGGAGTCACGTCCTAGACATGATGCAAGACAAGATAAGTAGATTGCACAAGCAAGCAAGCAGGAACACCCACGGTATCAGAGTTGGTTATACAAGTCAAGTCAAGTACATGTCAAGAGTGCGCCGCCATGGGCCACTATCAAGTTATCCAGTTACCAAGGTTGATATGAAATTACAGGTTATAGCCAAGTGTGCACCCCATCGGGTCACTATCAAGAGATCAGAAAGTACCAGGATCATAAATCACAGAAGTCATGAAAACCACACTCATCATAAACAAATCATCAAACCGTGCCAGGTCGTGTCGAACCAAGACAGTCGTGTTATGTGGAACAAGAATTCAAAACTCCAATCGACAAGAGAAGCCAAGCCTAGAGAAAGTAAAACCAAATCTCCAAGGTCAAATAGGCTGCGCAAGAGACCAGGTTGCGCAAGGGATGGCTTGCGCTAAGGTGTCAGGGGTTAGGTTGGACTGCGCCAGGATTAGGTGGCGCAGGATTGAACTGCGCAGGGGGCAAAGTGCGCAGGATTCAAGTGCGCATGAGCAGACTGCGCATGGACAGATTGTGCAATGAGCAGACTGCGCATGGACAGATTGCGCATGAGCAGACTGCGCATGGATGGATGGCGCATGAGCATACTGCGCAGGATCAGACTGCGCATGGACAGATTGCGCAGGATCAGACTGCGCATGGATGGATGTGCGCTGGGGTTGAGCGCAGTTCGCCAAGAGGCAAGCAGCGCGGTCGGCGCTGCGCTAAAGAGCGCTGGGCGAGAGGGGGATGCGCAGTCCAGCACTGCGCTAAAGAGCGCAGGCTGCTGCCTCCTTCTCCAGGCCGAGATGAACACTCAAAGAACTCCGAAGTTCAAATCTTCATATCTTTATCAATTCAACTTGAGTAAAATTGAATTCTCTTCCACATGGAAGCATCAAAACCCACAAAATCTCAACTAAAATAGATCAAAACCATGTAAATCCAAAAATAGAGAAACTTATATCTAGAACAATGGAGACTCCAAATCACAAAATGCCAAGTTCTAATGTTGATCTCCATGTCCTAATCTAGCTAATGGACAAATAAAATGTGGTTCTCATATGGTGGCAAGATGCACTTGCCTATGGGTGTTGGTGTTGTGTAGAGGAAGCAAGAAGAAGAAGATGGAGAAATAAATGAAAGAATTATGGAGGAGAGAGAAAAGTAGGTGGAGTTTTAATGAGGGTGAGTTGTGTTGTGTTGAGGGTGGAGTGTAGGTTAAAGTGCTCCAATGCATTTTAAACCAAACCAAACCAAACCAAACCAATTCTCCTCCACAAAATAAAACCAGGCCAAGTCAAAACCCATTTTACGAGAAAACCAAAAATCTGCAAGTCGAGCCAAAATACAATTACATGCCAGAATCTGAGAAAATAAAATACAGGTCCGAAATACATGCAGGCTTAAATCAAAATACGTGTTCTGAGATATGGGTGTTACAGACATCTAGTCTGACAATGACAAGTATGAAAGACCTGGACACCGTGGGCGATTGTGTATGTACAAATAAACTGGCACTGTCTTGCATAATGTCTAGGATGGGGATCCCTGAGTACCACGGTCAGGGGTACCTACTGAAATTGAATAGGGCTAATAAACTAGAATGATTCAGTAGTCATGAAGAGATTCCCAGCTACAGGCAATTCCGTTATCTGGGCGCATTCAATGGACTTGTAGCCTACCGACGAGTAGGGCACATTTCCAGCACACAGCCATGTGTTGCATTCTTCATAAACGGACATTCGACCTGGATAACCGGATGGTCTGCAGGGCTTGCGGCTGTTGGGATAATCTCATTGCATCTTGCTAGTAACTAGGCCTGTGATAACCCTAGTTAGTTAAAGTATCAAGTCGTACTTATTGCTTGGCCGTGATTGATTGGATGAAGTTTCTTCTAGCTTAGTCTTATCCTGACCCCGTACAAGATTGTATCATAACATGATTTCTTGTATCGATAGATGATGGGATACCAAGTTATGTTCAGATGAAGGATTACAACCCCGGTCCTTGTTTGGTTTAAGGGTTGTAACTTGGCTATCTGAATAGTTCAGTGGTTATCTTATCATATATCGTCCTGCTTATTGTGTCTGCCTTAACAATAAAGATCAGGGGTCCAGTTCTGTTCAGGCGAAGGGTTACAACCCCGGTCCTTGTTTGGTTTAAGGGTTGTAACCTGGCTTCCGGAACAGTTCTGTGTCCTCTCTTCGTTTATTGTCTTATTGCAACCATATGCCATGTTTGTCATGTTTTACCTTACCTTAATACCATGATTATTTATACTGGCCTTAACGATAAAGATCAGGGGTCCAGTTCTGTTCAGGCGAAGGGTTACAACTCCGGTCATTGTTTGGTTTAAGGGTTGTAACCTGGCTCCCGGAGCAGTTCTGCGTCCTCTTTTCGTTTATTGTTTTCACTGTACCAATAGTATTTGAGACGGATTTCTATTCAGGTGAAGGGCTGCAACCCCGGTCCTTGTTTGGTTTAAGGGTTATGACCTGGCTACTTGAATGGTTTCCTCGTACTCAGTTTACTGTTGTTATCTCTATTATTATCAGTTCTTATTTATTATCTTTAACACTCTATTGTGATATGCTGGTTTTAGTTCCTAAGTGAAGCCTCCTTTGTGGCACTTGCTCTTTCTGGGGTCTGACCCAGCTGGTTTTGTATGGCCAGATATCGGAGCAGCACCAGAGGATCTACCTGTCTTCCAGCCAGATGGTGACCACAAGACGTAACCCTGGCAACGAGTGGGTTTCTTTTGTCCTTCCACTTTATTATAAAATTATTCTTTTGAGACGTTTAGCCGACGAGCACGTGTTAGCTCGATTGTACCTTTACTTACTGTCTGCCTACGGGCTGTAACATGATTGACAGATCCTAGGGTTGATCATGTATGACTGAACTCTTGCTAGTCCTGACATTTTGTACGACTAGCTTTATGATCATCTAATATGTAATGTATGGGACGCCTTGCTATTATATATTTGGTGCTCTGACATCTTGTAACTACTATTGCTTGCTTGTGATTGAGACAATAGGCTTGTTCATGACCATAGGAGACTGTTGGCTTGTAGTTAAACCCTCATGTATCTAGACAGTCGTGACCGTATAGCGAGGTGGGTTGCACTTCAATATACGTAGCTGGCTCTGTACGCCTCCGCTCTCCAGTATTCTGGTTCTGGGGCGTGACATGATTTTAGTGGTGGCCCATGCAGGTTTTGAAAATCAAGATATGTGAGGGTTTACCGAATAGATGTCTCAATCAGTACTCGCCCTTGATCTCTGCTCGTATCTTCTGAATCCCTGTAATCTTGACCTGATCACATGCTTGGACCGTTGATCCATCCTTGTCACGACCCGCACACTAGAGTAAGGGCACGAGAAGTGGGTACGTCCATCCTACGCCGCAGTATCGACGGTAGAACGCTGTCCTAGGTCAATCATCTAACAATATAAAGGTACCTGTACAGCATATACACTCCGAATGGAGGTGACATAGCAGAATACAGTCTCAATCACATCTAAGGCAGGATGACAAGATAGATAGACAGATATGAAAATGAAATAAGATCCGCAGAGATACAACCAGAAAAGTCTAAGTGTCTTAGATAACACAATCCAGAAAATATGTCAAAACTCAAATACAGTAATCCATAGAGAATAAATACAACTAATCTAAACTAATGGTGTGACATCCACTGCTAAGGGATCCTACTGGAGATCCAGGTCACAAAAATCCTCTAAGGTAGTCCCATGGTAAGTGGTACTGGGTTCCTCATCATCCTCTGTAAAATTTTCAACAGGTCCAGTCAGGACGGGAGCGAGCACAAAACATCTCACGCAGTTCATAACAGGTTAGAAAATATAACGTGCAATAGAGTAAGATACATGAAACGCTGAAAGAAGATGTATATGAAAAAACAGAAGGATATGATAATAGGAAATATCTATATATGATAAGTAAGAACTGTAAGCAATATGTGATTTAGAGTACAATATGGTTATGTAAACGGGTTAGGTTATAAAATAAAATGGGACTCCTTTGTACGTGGGTGTACAATGGACATATACAATTTCTTATACAATAGGATTGATCACATAACCATTTCTACTCTCCCTCCCCAATCAATACACAAGGATCCAATTCAGTTATGTTACCTTATACAATGGCTTGTACAATGGCTTGTACAATAGAGCTCAATGTGATAATGAGAGTTCAATATGCACAACGAGTGTACAATGATAAGGATATTCAATAAATACAATATGTTAGTGAAACGCACATCACAATATGTATTTAGTGAACACAAGGAGATAACATCGCAAAAGAAGATCCATATAGTACCAATCCGTGTTACCAACGTGTCAGCATCAAGTAAATTAATCTATGGCAAGAATAGACGTTCTAGCAAGTATGAAACGGTCAGAGAATGTACTCGCCTGATAACTGAATGTCCGAAGAGGGTGTACTGCCTGAGGAGAGGTGTTTGTCTCATAATCAAAGCAACACAAGTTACAACATGTCTAAAATAAGGAAATAGACTGCTACAATACATCTACATGCTGTCTAGGTCAAACTAGGCTAAATTTAACACTTGGTCAACTCTAGTCAACTATCTAGTCAAAGCTAGGTCAACTGGGTCAACCTAGACTCAATGAAGTCTCACTAGGCCTAACCAGTCTACCCTAGCTAGTACACACCATACAAATCCAAGGCTATACAAGCCAACACAAGTCACATATCAAGATACATCACATTCATGCATATTCAACATTATATATATATATATATATATATATATATATATATATATATATATATATATATATATATTTATTTATTTATTTATTTATTTATTTATTTTTTTCATATATATATATATATATATATATATATATATATATATATATATATATATATATATATATATATATATATATATATATAAGAGAAAAGAACTAACATGTAAAGCTATGTGTGTGTGTGTGAACATGGAGGTGTACATGAAAAGAGAAATCAACACTAGTTATGAGTTTACACTACACATGGCACAAAGCTAACCCATCTACATTACACATGTATTATACTTAACATACATGGCTACAAGTATACATCTATATACATTAGAGTAGAGACTATTTAAGTTATAACTAACATGCATCTATACTCTACATAAATCTATATACATTATAGCAATCATTTAGAGAAGGGTTACATGGCATGGTGGTTGATATAGAGTGGGGTGTCCTTGTGCAGAGGGTGAAGTTCATTCTCAGTTTAGTTCCACATTTGCATATAAACTAAAGTGAGGTATCCCATAAACTGGTGTAACTAACCACATAAAATGAACCATGTTATCTGAAATCTGCCATTAAGCCAACATCCCATATGCATACAGCTCATGCATTGTCTAATACTGAAATTAACTAACATTTCGAATTAAGGGGTTGAAGGTTAACATTACATTCATAGACATTCCACTAAATTAAAAACTGAAATTGGCTTGGCAATAGAAAAAGGAAGGTATATATGCTTACATGGACAGTTCAGTGTTCGAACAACCTAAAATGAACTAACATTCAATCTAAATATCAGCTATGCATTGGTTCTATGTCTACATATGAAATCTGATATTGCATTTACAATATTTATACATTATGCATTCATACCTATCATTACGTATATACCTTGCATTTATATCTAGCATTCATTATATACTTTCAAGCATGCATTGTATATCATTTTTTTCATTCATGCATTTATGCATTGTTTACATACATTACATTGATTGTATTCCTACATGCTTGCATTCAACCATATATATACATATTTGTAAAGAGGATATATATATCATATATATCACTTCATTCATCTAACATACTACATAGGCTCATAGGTTACACAAAATACCTATATCGTATAGTCACTCTTCTACTTAAAATTAATACTGTACCAATTGGGCATTCACTAAATACTAGGATTAAAGTATGTTGTAGTACTTCGTGTTAGCTTTCCGAAACTTCAAACGGATCGCATTTTCATTACGTACTCTATATTCATTTAATATGCATACTACATAGGCTCATAGGTTACACAAAATACGAATATCGTATAGTCACTCTTCTACTTAAAATTAATACTGTACCAATTGGGCATTCACTAAATACTAGGATTAAAGTATGTTGTAGTACTTCGTGTTAGCTTTCCTAAACTTCAAACGGATCATATTTTCGTGTCCGGAAGCTCCCGGAATCGCGAAAATACCGAAACGCGTTCGTCTTTCGTACAGCTGACACTCAAATAATTTTACAGGAAGTTACAGAAAGAATTTGGCTTATTAAAATATATATTTGGAAATCTAACTTCAATATGGTTCTTTTAAAAAAAGGGAGATAAATCGGAGTTCTAAGCTAAAAGTTATGACATTTCTAAGTTGCTATTGCTACTAAAAACGTGGATAAATATTATGACGAATTTAGGTAGTTTGAGACAAAAGAAACACAAGTATATAACATAATATATCAAGACCTCACTCTCTACACTAATATATATATATATATGAGACACTATAGAACACATCTCCAATACAAAAATATGAGATTAAACATGTAATAATTCATTCACACATAACAACACATAGTGTGTCCAAATTTGAGGTTTTTTCACATGGACACAATAACACATCAAGGACACTCCTAAATGTCTCCAAATGGACCCAAAATGGACACAAATGGAGACACAACCATGGAAGAAATTCCTATGGGTTCAAAACATTCCTAAATGCATGAGGGTTTGGATTAGAGGGTAGATTTTACCTTCCGGGAGATAAAATCTCAAGAACTCCTTCTGATACGACACCGACACGAAGGGATCTCCAAATAGACACAAAACAATGCAAACTCCTCCCAAACTTGGCTAGCACCTCCTCTTGCTTGAGTAGAGAAGAAATGGAGAAGATTGGATGGAGGAATGGGTTGATTTGGAGATGAAATCAATGAAGGTTCTTCTCAAATTTGGGGAAGAACTCAAGGAGATGAAAAAAGAGGCTAAGAACAAAATGAATGATGACTCATTCCCTTCCTTCGGTGGCTGGCCATATTGGCTATTTCTCCCATTTTGGTAAAGTCCAAAATGTCCCTCTTGTCCCATTAGGTTC
The DNA here is from genome assembly GCA_029216955.1 of Iris pallida. Taxonomy (NCBI): domain Eukaryota; kingdom Viridiplantae; phylum Streptophyta; class Magnoliopsida; order Asparagales; family Iridaceae; genus Iris; species Iris pallida. The sequence continues at coordinate 376,921 of JANAVB010037419.1, read as the reverse complement.
AACTTAGGTTAGGTTAGGGTTTGGGGCTAAAATAGACTAGTTTGAGTCTCAAAATAATCCAACCTAGTCATGAACAATTAGCCCAACCATACTAACTTAAATATTGGATTTTGTGGGCCATGCTTAACTTAATAGTGGGTCCCATCTAGAGTTTAAGCTACCCGGGTCACAATACAAGTCGGAACGAGACGAAATTCAAATCCGACTAAACAAATCCAATAAAAACAATATTAAAAAATATAAAATTTTCTCAAAATATTAAAATATGAAAAATAACCAAAATACCCTTAGCCTAAAAAGTTGTAAATAGTTATTCTAATCACATGGTTAGGTCCCTATGGTCATGGTTAGTCTCTAGGCTCAACAGTTCTAGGGTTCACTAGCTAACACATTAAATTTATAATTCACCAATTTTAAATAGTATTAAATTAATTAAAATTCCCATAAATCATAAATCCTATTATTAAATAAAAAACTTTTACAAAATTTTAAAATTATCCTCATTTTAGAAAAGTGGGTGTTACAAGTCTACCCTCCTTAGAAAATTTCGTCCTCGAAATTAAGATGGTCGTACTTCTTCTAGAGTCTCGTCCCCAACATTCAAAGTCTCAGAACTTACCTAAATCATACATTTAAAAGAATGACATACAGGGTCATGGCATATTGTGGTAATGAAAGTCTCATCTAGGTATACTAGTCACACTAGACCAAAACAATCATAGGGTATCAAAACATACAAGCAATCAAGGGTGTTGAACTAGAAAAGTTACAAAAACAACAATCATCAAGACTGTGAGACAGTTTACCATCCTATATGAAAACTGGTAATTATCAAAAATAAAATAAGATAACTACTAATCATCTATAAAGGGGTACTATTTAAGAAAAATCAAAACCAAAAGTTTAAGGAACAAAAGTCAATAGCATTGAATCCAATCACAATATAATATATATATATAGAATGAGAGAGTGTTAGAGAGGGAAAAGCTAACATTATGTAAAGGTTATGTGGTTAGTGTGTGTATGGGTGTATGTAGACATGTTCATATGGTTAGATAGTAGGCTTGTGTGTGTGAAATATACATGAAAGTGTATAGGAGGATTTGGGTCTCAAAATAATAGCTATCAAGTTACACTATTCATGGCATATTGGTTAAACAGTCTACAAGGCACAAGCTATTTACTCATAACATGCATGGCTAACCATATATATATGTATATCTATATGTATAGAGAAGTAGAGATTTAATTATGTATCTATACACATTATAACATGTATGCATAAACTATATATATATATATATATATATATATATATATATATATATATATATATATATATATATAGATTTATGAACATAACATGGAGATGAAGGGTTAGGTTTACATGGCAGTTGTGAACATTAGTGTAGAGTGTCAAGTGTACATAGGTTAAAACTTGAAATGAAGGTTTCAATCATTCAGTTTAGTTCAACATTACATATTAACCCGAAATTGAACTACTCATTTGAAAGCAATGTAAAAAAATGTTAACATGTATTCAGTTTTCAGAATTTTGGAGAAATTCGAACATCAAAACCAATCCAACGTTTACCACAACCACAACCTAACATGTAAGAGTATGAAACCTAACATTATATCTCTACATACAACAATGTATACGGCTCAAAACATTACATTATAAAAAACTGCAAATTGACTAATCACTTAGAATACAGGCTTAAAGGGTTAATATGCACACAGTCTCAGATTTGACAAATTCAAACACAAAACTCAACCAATTTCTTTAAAACTTGAAACCCTATATATAACATACATGTGCATTGATGTAAACAACGACTAATAACATGAAATTTAATTTTAATTTATGAATTTAATATGGAAAACATAGAACTAGTCACTGATACTGTACTATATTAGAAATATTGAGATTTTGAGAAATTAACATCAAACATATTAATATGCATTAAGATAGGTTGGTAATCAAGTGTAGCATGCATATGTGTCAGGCAAGTATCTGTGTCCACTATATATATATATATATATATATATATATATATATATATATATATATATATATATATATATATTAAGGTAATACAAGAAATAATGGCAAGAAGGAATAATGATAAAATCTGTTCTGCTTATCAGTTTAAAAGAAGGAACCATTTTGAAACTAGAGCTATAATATCAAATCCAAGTTAAGGTCTAACAAAATCATCGATTCATTGTATTAGAAAAAAAAATTTATAGCAAGAAGTTACACTAGATTTATAATAACAACTAAGCTACTCCTACTCATACTCCTACTCCTAAGTTATTTGATGATGGAATATAATTTATAACAACAGAATGGTACGATAGAGATGATATGTTTAAAAACCTTCTCAAGATACAATCTGATAATCATATGCGTCTGTCCAAAATCATGTTACTCAAAGTCCTCGCCATGCCAGTAAGCAAGGCTGCGATAAATGATAGCTTCCATAACTGGGGTATGCATCTCTACAATCATGTCATCTGGAAATCTCGCTATGCCGACTAGTATAGCTGCGAGAAATTCCAAATCTCATAACCAAGATACGTACATCCGAAGTCAGGTCCCTATGTTTCCGCCACGCCAGCTAATATGGCTGCGATAAACTACAGGTTCCATAATCAAGTAGACGTTTTACCATCCATGTATTCCCGTCAACATATGTCATCGGAAAATATCGTAACTCAGGCCATAAAATTCATCTCGATAGGAAAATCAAAATCAACAACGATCCAACAAAATCAAATTCAATAATCAGGGAGTGAGAGCAACAAACAAGAAAAATGATTTCAAATTGAAGTTTAAATAAGATTCTCAAGGGTCGTCCCAGGAATCTCTTACGGAATCCTAACTGTGATTGAGTACCTTCAAAAATATCCTAATCCTACTGCAGGGTGTAGTGATACACTAGTTCGAATACCACTACATAAACTCGACCTGTATGGGCCACCACTAAAAACGTGTCACGACCCGCACCCTAGAGTAAGGGCACGAGAAGTGGGTATGTCCAGCCTACGCCGCAGTGTCGGCGGTAGAACACTGTCCTAGGTCAATCATCTAACAATATAAAGGTACATGTACAGCATATACACTCCGAATGGAGGTGACATAGCAGAATACAGTCTCAATCACATCTAAGGTAGGATGATAAGATAGATAGACAGATATAAAAATGAAATAAGATCCGCAGAGATACAACCAGAGAAGTCTAAGTGTCTAAGATAACACAATCCAGAAAATATCTCAAAACTCAAATACAGTAATCCATAGAGAATAAATACAACTGAAAATCACTAATCTAAACTAATGGTGTGACATCCACTGCTAAGGGATCCTACTGGAGATTCAGGTCACAAAAATCCTCTAAGGTAGTCCCATGGTAAGTGGTACTGGGTTCCTCATCATCCTCTGTAAAATTTTCAACAGGTCCAGTCAGGACGGGAGCGAGCACAAAACATCTCATGCAGTTCATAACAGGTTAGAAAATATAACGTACAATAGAGTAAGATACATGAAACGCTGAAAGAAGATGTATATGAAAAACAGAAGGATATGATAATAGGAAATATCTATATATGATAAGTAAGAACTGTAAGCAATATGTGATTTAGAGTACAATATGGTTATGTAAACGGGTTAGGTTATACAATAAAATGGGATTCCTTTGTACGTGGGTGTACAATGGACATATACAATTTCTTATACAATAGGATTGATCACATAACCATTTCTACTCTCCCTCCCCAATCAATACACAAGGATCCAATTCAGTTATGTTATCTTATACAATGGCTTGTACAATGGCTTGTACAATAGAGCTCAATGTGATAATGAGAGTACAATATGCACAATGAGTGTACAATGATAAGGGTATTCAATAAATACAATATGTTAGTGAAACGCACATCACAATATGTATTTAGTGAACACAAGGAGATAACATCGCAAAAGAAGATCCATATAGTACCAATCCGTGTTACCAATGTGTCAGCATCAAGTAAATTAATCTATGGCAAGAATAGACGTTCTAGCAAGTATGAAACGGTCAGAGAATGTACTCGCCTGATAACTAAATGTCCGAAGAGGGTGTACTGCCTGAGGAGAGGTGTCTATCTCCTAATCAGAGCAACACAAGTTACAACATGTCTAAAATAAGAAAATAGACTGCTACAATGCATCTACATGCTGTCTAGGTCAAACTAGGCTAAAGTCAACACTTGGTCAACTCTAGTCAACTATCTAGTCAAAGCTAGGTCAACTGGGTCAACCTAGACTCAATGAAGTCTCACTAGGGCTAACCAGTCTACCCTAGCTAGTACACACCATACAAATCCAAGGCTATACAAGCCAACACAAGTCACATATCAAGATACATCACATTCATGCATATTCAACATTATATATATATATATATATATATATATATATATATATATATATATATATATATATATATATACATATCAAGAACTAACATGTAAAGCTATGTGTGTGTGTGTGTGTGAACATGGAGGTGTACATGAAAAGAGAAATCAACACTAGTTATGAGTTTACACTACACATGGCACAAAGCTAACCCATCTACATTACACATGTATTATACTTAACATGCATGGCTACAAGTATACATCTATATACATTAGAGTAGAGACTATTTAAGTTATAACTAACATGCATCTATACTCTACATAAATCTATATACATTATAGCAATCATTTAGAGAAGGGTTACATGGCATGGTGATTGATATAGAGTGGGGTGTCCTTGTGCAGAGGGTGAAGTTCATTCTCAGTTTAGTTCCACATTTGCATATAAACTAAAGTGAGCTATCCCATAAACTAGTGTAACTAACCACATAAAATGAACCATGTTATCTGAAATCTGCCATTAAGCCAACATCACATATGCATACAGCTCATGCATTGTCTAATACTGAAATTAACTAACATTTCGAATTAAGGGGTTGAACGTTAACATTACATTCATAGACATTCCACTATATTAAAAATTGAAATTGGCTTGGCAATAGGAAAAGGAAGGTATATATGCTTACATGGACAGTTCAGTGTTCGAACAACCTAAAATGAACTAACATTTAATCTAAATATCAGCTATGTATTGGTTCTATGTCTACATATGAAATCTGATATTGCATTTACAATATTTATACATTATGCATTCATATCTATCATTACGTATATACCTTGTATTTATATCTAGCATTCATTATATACTTTCATGCATGCATTGTATATCATTTTTTTCATTCATGCATTTATGCATTGTTTACATACATTACATTGATTGCATTCCTACATGCTTGCATTCAACCATATATATACATATTTGTAAAGAGGATATATATATCATATATATCATTTCATTCATCTAACATATCATACATTACGTACTCTATATTCATTAAATATACATACTACATAGGCTCATAGGTTACACAAAATACCTATATCGTATAGTCACTCTTCTACTTAAAATTAATACTGTACCAATTGGGCATTCACTAAATTCTAGGATTAAAGTATGTTGTAGTACTTCGTGTTAGCTTTCCGAAACTTCAAACGGATCGCATTTTCGTGTTCGAAAGCTCCCGAAATCGCGAAAATACCGAAACGCGTTCGTCTTTCGTACAGCTGACACTCAAATAATTTTACAGGAAGTTACAGAAAGAATTTGGCTTAGTAAAATATATATTTGGAAATCTAACTTCAATACGGTTCTTTTAAAAAAAAACGGAAGATAAATCGAAGTGCAAAGCAAAAAGTTATGATATTTCTAAGTTGCTATTGCTACTAAAAACGTGGATAAATATTATGACGAATTTAGGTAGTTTGAGACAAAAGAAACACAAGTATATAACATAATATATCAAGAACTCACTCTCTACACTAATATATATATACATGAGACACTATAGAACACACCTCCAATACAAAAATATGAGATTAAACATGTAATAATTCATTCACACATAACAACACATAGTGTGTCCAAATTTGAGATTTTTCCACATGAACACAATAACACATCAAGGACACTCCTAAATGTCTCTAAATGGACCCAAAATGGACACAAATGGAGACACAACCATGGAAGAAATTCCTATGGGTTCAAAACATTCCTAAATGCATGAGGGTTTGGATTAGAGGGTAGATTTTACCTTCCGGGAGGTGAAATCTCAAGAACTCCTTCCGATATGACACCGACACGAAGAAATCTCCAAATAGACACAAAACAATGCAAACTCCTCCCAAACTTGGCTAGCACCTCCTCTTGCTTGAGTAGAGAAGAAATGGAGAAGATTGGATGGAGGAATGGGTTGATTTGGAGATGAAATCAATGAAGGTTCTTCTCAAATTTGTGGAAGAACTCAAGGAGATGAAAAAAAGGCTAAGAACAAAATGAATGATGACTCATTCCCCTCCTTTGGTGGCTGGCCATATTGGCTATTTCTCCCATTTTGGCAAAGTCCAAAATGCCCCTCTTGTCCCATTAAGTTCAACTTAAGTTAGGTTAGGGTTTGGGGCTAAAATAGACTAGTTTGAGTCTCAAAATAACCCAACCTAGTCATGAACAATTAGCCCAACCATACTAACTTAAATATTGGATTTTGTGGGCCATGCTTAACTTAATAGTGGGTCCCATCTAGAGTTTAAGCTACCCGGGTCACAATACAAGTCGGAACGAGACGAAACTCAAACATGACTAAACAAATCCAATAAAAACAATATTAAAAAATATAAAATTTTCTCAAAATATTAAAATATGAAAAATGACCAAAATCATAATACATTAATTTAAATATTATTAAAATAATCTAAAATTCACCAATTAATCTAAATCCTAAATAATTCAAAAGTCACAAAATGACCAAAATACCCTTATCCTAAAAAGTTGTAAATAGTTATTCTAATCACATGGTTAAGTCCCTATGGTCATGGTTAGTCTCTAGGCTCAACAGTTCTAGGGTTCACTAGCTAACACATTAAATTTATAATTCACCAATTTTAAATAGTATTAAATTAAATAAAAATTCCCATAAATCATAAATCCTATTATTAATAATAAACTTTTACAAAATTTTAAAATTACCCTCATTTTAGAAAAGTGGGTGTTACAGTCCTAGTCCTTCCTTATTGTTCCCTATGTCGTCTTCTTCAGCGGCATTGTTCCCGGACCTGCCGATCAGCAAGGCGAAGCACCTCCTGCGGACCAGCAGCAACCTGGAGATCAAGCCCAGCATTCAGGAGTAGCCTCCAAAGTTATGCCTACTGGAGGCGAGCCACCAGTTCAGCCCGTCCAACCTGCAGAGCCTGATGATGGCACTTTGGTGGGTCTCATCAGGTCACTATTAGCCTCCCAGGATCGTCGAGGAGATGCCTTGTACCAGGCGGTGGCAGACGCTTTGACCAGAGGAGGTCATCAGGGTAATAGCGCGGCCAACAGCTTCAAGCGCTTGAACCCTCCCTTCTTCGATGGCAGTGAAGATGCGATCGCTGCAGATGCATGGCTTCAGGACATAGAGGTGATTCTAGAAGCATCCAGGACTCCAGAGAACGATAAGGTAGCCGTGGTGAGTCTACAACTATTGGATTTTGCCCGCAGCTGGTGGGCGGCGCAGGCCGCTGGATTAGTGGCCCCTATTGCCTGGACAGTATTCAGGAAGAGATTCCAGACCAAGTATTTTGATGCTGTAGCTCGGTACGATCTGCAGACGAGGTTCACCAATCTGAAGCAGATGGGCAGGACGGTCGACGGATATGCGGCCGAGTTTTCGAGACTTAGTCGGTTTGCTCCCACCTTGGTAGCAACCGAGTTCGATAGAGCCCAGCGGTTCCAGCAGGAGCTTCATCTGGAGATTCTATTGGCAGTGGAGCAGTTTGAGCATCAGACTTTTGATGCAGTATTGAGAGCAGCTAGGAGGCATGAGTATACCTCCCAGAGAATTGTGGATAGGACCGGAGGTCGGAAGCGATCCCATAGCCAGATGAATCAGTCGTCGACCCCAGCTCCGGCGGCTAGGCTTTGACCATTGGAGATCCGAGGCGGGCGGCCTCAGTGACGTCGGTTCAGCATTCCACCCCGACGCACCCTCAGCAGCAGAAGCAGAAGCAGTCTTTCACGGTGGAATGTTTACACTGCGGGAAGCTAGGACATGTGGTATCAGAGAGTCACAGAGCACATGGTTTGTGGTTGGTTTGCGGTGCCCCGGACCACAGGGTTGGGAATTGCCCGAACAGGGGGAGTTCATCGGCCTTCTCTAGTCCTTCAGTTAGAGGGCCAGCACCAGTCCAGCAGCAGCAGTAGCTGTAGTACCCGTTCCCGAGGCCATTGTCGACGCAGGCCCAGACATTCCAGCAGCAGAGGCCGCAGCAGTATGCCCAAGCCCAAGCCCTGATCCAGAGCAGGCAGAGGAATTTTCAACAGAGGGGACCCGCACCCAGAGGACATGGTCAAGTGCTGGCGTTGACTATGGAAAAAGAAGAAATTACACCAGGTAAGGTAGTGGCAGGTACTATTCTCGTCAACACCTTTCCAGCTTCAGTATTATTTGATTCTGGTGCCTCGCATTCATTTATGTCTGCACGATTCGCGACACGGGTAGGACTGGAGCCCGAGTCATTATCAGTAAGGCTCAATATACTTACTGGTAACGGACTTGTGGGAGTAGATAGAGTGTTTTCCTCGTGTCGGATCGTAGTTAGCGGTAGAGAGTTCCCCGCTAGATTGATAGAGTTTCCGATGGCCGATTATGATGTGGTCTTAGGGATGGATTGGTTAAGGGACCAGTATGCTAGGATAGACTGTCATATCGGCCGGGTTGTTTTTAGCATTCTAGGCGAGCCAGAGTTTTCCTTCTCCCGAGGCGAAGTTGAACCTTCTCCTCCAGTGTTGCGGATGGCAGTAGCAGTAGTGCAGTTACCTCGGATAGTCGAAGAGTTTCCAGATGTTTTCCCCGGAGAGCTTCCAGGGATGCTGCCGGAGCGGGAGATCGAGTTCACCATCGACTTGATTCTCGGAACAGCCCCAGTATCAGAGAGAGTTTATAGGATGGCGCCATCAGAGCTAGAGATATTGTACAAGATGATTGAAAAACTCAGAACCAAGGGATTCATTCGTGCTAGTGGATCGCCTTGGGGAGCCCCGATGCTTCTTGTGAAAAAGAAGGATGGTACGTCCAGATTATGTGTAGATTATCGTACCTTAAACTCAGTGACAATCAAGAACAGATATCCTCTTCCGAGGATAGATGACTTGTTTGATCAACTCAGAGGAGCGACAGTATTCTCGAAGATTGACTTGCGCTCTGGATACCATCAGATCAGAGTCAGAGAGCAGGACATCCCGAAGACAGCTTTCAGGTCTAGGTATGGGCATTGGGAGTTCCTTGTGATACCATTTGGAGCAACCAATGCGCCGGCTGTATTAATGGACCTCATGAATCGCATCTTTATGCCATATTTGGATCAGTTCGTGATTGTGTTCCTAGATGACATCCTGGTCTACAGCAAAAGTAAAGCAGAGCATGAGCAGCATCTCAGAGTTGTTCTTCAGATTCTCCGAGAGCACCAGTTGTATGCCAAGTTTAGTAAATGCGAGTTCTGGCTCGATCGTATTTCGTACTTGGGTCATATCATCACCAAAGGAGGAGTAGAAGTGGATCCCCAGAAGATCGTGGCCATTGAGACATGGCCAGTGCCCAGCACGGTTGCAGAAGTTCGCAGTTTTCTTGGATTGGCCGGCTACTACCGTCGATTTGTTTCGGATTTTGCTCGAATTTCAGCGCCATTGACCCAGTTGACCCGCAAGGATGTACAGTTTGCTTGGACAGCAGAGTACCAGGATTCTTTTGAGAAGTTGAAGCGAGGCTTGATGACGGCACCTATTCTCACGCTTCCAGATGGAGCTGGAGGATTCTCAGTATATTGCGATGCTTCAGGCAGAGGTCTAGGATGTGTTCTGGTGTAGCATGGGAAGGTAATAGCTTATGCATCACGACAACTTCGTGATCATGAGAGGAATTACCCAACCCATGACTTGGAATTGGCAGCAGTAGTGTTTGCACTTAAGTTGTGGAGGCACTACTTGTACGGAGATAGGGTGGAGATTTTCATCGACCACAAGAGCCTGAAGTATGTGTTCACCCAGAAGGATCTCAACATGCGTCAGAGGAGGTGGCTGGAGCTACTTGTGGATTATGATGTCAACCTGCAGTATCACCCAGGGAAGGTCAACATCGTTGCAGATGCATTGAACAGGAGAGCCGGAGTTTATTTCCTAACGGCGCAACCAAAGCTGTTAGCCGATCTTCAGAAGATGGGTATAGAAGTTGTTCTCCCTTCTAATGTGGCATTGATGGCCAGCATGCAAGTTCAGTCCACTATAGTCGAGAGGATCCGGATGGCGCAGTCAGCAGATTCCAAGCTTCAACGACTCAGGGAAGAGTGTGAGGCAGGACGAAGACCAGAGTTATGTATCCATGAAGACGGTACACTTAGGCATGGAAAGCGTCTTTGTGTACCCAGTGGAGATATCAGACAGGAGATCATGACAGAGGCTCACAGTTCACAGTATTTCATTCATCCCGGCGGTACGAAGATGTACCGTGATATCCGTCAGCACTTTTGATGGAATGGCATGAATAGGGAGATAGCTCGATTTGTCTCTCGGTGTTTGGTTTGCCACAAGTCAAGGCTGAACATCAGAGGCCAGCTGGACTTTTTCAGCCCTTGCCAATTCCAGAATGGAAGTAGGAGCATATAACCATGGATTTCGTGACTGGATTACCTAGATCCCCGGCTAGAAGAGATGCTATTTGGGTTATTATAGACAGGCTCACGAAGGTGGCTCATTTTCTCCCGTTCAGAGTTGGTCAGTCGACGGCTCAGCTAGCAGAGATGTACCTCAGGCAGATCGTCAGGCTTCACGGTGTACCAGTCAGTATCACCTCGGACAGAGATTCCAAATTAACGTCGCACTTTTGGCGTAGCTTGCAAGAGAGTTTGGGAACTCACCTCCAGTTCAGCTCCGCTTATCATCCGCAGACTGATGGCCAGTCAGAACGCACAATCCAGACTCTTGAAGACATGTTGAGGTCTTGTACGCTCGACTTCGGTGGATCGTGAGAAGATCACCTGCACCTGGTGGAGTTCTCGTATAATAACAGTTTCCAGGCCAGTATCCAGATGGTACCGTTCGAGGCACTGTATGGTAGGAAGTGCCGATCTCCGCTAGCATGGGACAATGTCGGAAAGAGACCGATGCTCGGTCCGGAAATGATTGCTCAGACCGTTGAAGTGGTCAGGAGAGTCAGAAATTATCTTCGAGTTGTCCAAGATCGCCAGCGTCATTGGGCCGATTCTCATCGGCGCCCTCTTGAGTTTTTTGTCGGCGACCATGTGTTCCTGAGGATTTCGCCTAACTGTGGCGTCATTCGTTTCGGCGTACGGGGAAAGCTTAGTCCTAGGTATATAGGACCGTTCGATATTCTAGAGCGAGTAGGAGATGTATCCTATCATCTCGCTCTTCCACCATCGCTACGTGAGGTGCATAATGTGTTCCATGTATCCCAACTGCGACGGTATATACCGGACCCAAGCCACATCCTAGATCATTCGGAATTGGTTGTTGGGACCAACCTTTCGTATGAGGAGAGGCCCGTGTCTATATTGGATCGAAGAGAGAAGATACTCAAGAACAAGACTATCAAGTTAGTCTGAGTTGCTTGGGGTCATCACTCTTTGGGTGAGTCAACATGGGAGCGTGAGGATGATATCCGATCACGATATCCCGACCTGTTTGACTCATGAGGTATAATATCTTTCTTATGCCTCATGCCTTCGATTCCTTGCTTGCATGAATAATTAATTGATTGCTTGATTAGTATAGCTTGCCTTTGAATAGTATAGCTTGTTCTTGCCCCTCTAGCCTCTTAAATAAATTCCGAGGACGAAATTCTTTTAAGGTTGGTAGAGTTGTAATGTCTGTGGTTCGTATTGCGTATCTTGGTATACGTATACGTAATTTGACCTATATTGCATGTCTCCCTGCTTGATTTATTCTAGCATTTCATTGATTGGTTTATTCATGGGTTGGTTCGGCTCGGCTTGGTTTGTTTTGGTTCATCATGAACCAAAGGTGAACCCTCCTACCTACCACCACCCTCCTTATTTATAACCCCTTCCTTTTCTCTCTCATCATTATTTCCTTCCTTCTTCATCTACTCTCCACCATTACTTCTTCAACCACCAGGAGGGAGAGAAAGAGAGAGAGAGAGAGAGAGCTTAGGCAAGTGCAAACTTGCTTCATGATGGATCTCAAGTTTTATTGTTGCATTCTCCTCCTTACTTGATTCTAAGCCTCTTTAGAACTTGACATTTTTGGATTTGATGGATGGATTCTTATAGATCTAAGTTTGTAACTTTTCGGTTTTTTTAGTTTTAATCTCTAAAACTTAGTTATTTTCAAAAACTAATGGTTCTATGTTGTAGAGAATTCAATTTCATGCAGTTTTGGCTTTTGTTTCGCTTGATTTCGACTTCGGATGAGTAAGTTATGGCCATTACAAGTTTTCGGAACTTTCATGGCTAAACTTGCTATTTGGGGACGATAACCCCCATGCGCCCGGGAGGCCATGCGCCGGGAGGCCATGCGCTGTGAAGTCCTGGCAATGCATCCCTTAACTCCGAGCGTGTCATGCGCGTAGGTTCCTACGCGCATGTACTGAAGACGCAACGTGAGTATCCCACGCGCCGATTGTGCAGGAATCCCACGCGCCGATTGGTGCAGGAATCCCACGCGTCGATTGGTGCAGGAATCCCACGCGCCGATGGTGCAGGAATCCCACGCGCCGATTGGTGCAGGAATCCCGCCGATTGGTGCAGGAATCCCACGCGCCGATTGTGCAGGAATCCCTGTCAAGATCCGCTCCCGAATAATCGGACACGAGTCGGACACGCCCAGCCTTCGTCGTTAGACACGACGAAGTAAGCTGTACCAAGCTAGGGAAAACTAACCAGATAAATATGAAAATATAGAATCACAGCATCTAAAAACGTATCCCAGAATGATCACCATAATCCACAAATCTAGATATGTAAATGTACGAGTCATCAAGAATGAAATGTACATGAATTCTAAAGACAATATCTAAGAGTAAAGCTAACAGTCTAAACCTGAAACCTCAAGCTAAGCCTCATCCTGCTCAGCTAAATCCTGGGCTCTGGCCCATAGAGTAGAACAATGTCCTGCAAGCATACCTGCAACATATCCTATTCAGGAGCGGAGCAAAGTACAGTTCTAGGTAATGAACAATAACATCATGATATAGAAAGTAAATGCTGAAAGAACAAGAAGAACATGATATGTAAAGAACAGGAAGATCATGAACTACTGCTATAAAGATACATGAAAGATCATGACTATGTAAAGATGCAGGAAAGATCACGACTATAACTAAAATCAAGATCAGGATCATAGGAAACTAATGTAAGAACAAAATCCTGAACATGTGTGTTATAAATTTGAAATACTTCCATGATATGTGACCGGCTATGGGTAAGATCATGAAAGAACATGAAAAGATCCTGAAAGATCATGTAGGTACGGCTTAGGACCCGCGTGCACTGTGCGAGGCCTAAGCTAAAGATCATGAATAAGTATTCGGGTTTGGTCACATATCTAGAGTATTTCCCCACCCCAAGATACAAGTAAGATCATGAAAGAACAAGCCAGAAAAGATCATGAACGTGTCGCAGTGTGTCAGCAATAAAGAACAAAGAAAATGCACTGATCAAAACCATAGAATGTACTTGCCTCGGTTTGTTGCATGAGAGTAGTACTGCATGGTTGTAATGAATCACCTGTTATTTGTACAATTATTAGGGTTTTAAAATAATGATCATTGGCTAGATATGATTACTGCTAAAACTTTAACTAGGAAACTATTTATTTAACCTTATAGGAAAATATTTATTGATATACCTTGAAAATATATTTTAACTATATATTAATAAAGAAGTTATTTACTAGTTTAATCAAAATAATATTTCAAGCTCTATTTGTAAAGAAATTATTTTAGGAAATAATAGAACACTTTCTAGTAAAATTAGTTTAGAAATATTTTGCAAGGTAATAATGATTACTAACAAAATATTAATTTGTTTTAGTACAATTTTATGGCAACATAATATTTTAGGACATATTAATAATTATATTATAACTAGAAAATAGGCTACCAGAAACTTAACAGTAACTAAACAATTTTTGAATTAAGAAATTACTATATTTTAACAAATCCACATAACAATATGTATACTACTGTAAAAAATGTAGAGTGCCATTAGGCTTATTCCTACAAATGTGAAGGTCAAAATAATGACCCTTCAACTGGACGCATCAAAGTATGACACAAGAAAAAGGCTATCGGATTTCTCTATCACTCTCCCCAAGCCAAACATTAGCTCGGCCCTTCCATTTCCACGTAGGCCTGTCTCCTCGAAACTCGCAAAGCCAAGTTTAGTTCAAAATTTGGAAAGCATCCGGACAACAGAAAACTTCACTCTCCACACTCATAATTAATTCCCACTCTTCTCAGTACTATGCAACCGGTCCACAAAAATCTCTAATTAATAAAACTTCTTCAAATCTCTCCACACTATTACTTACAGCTAACAAGAGATGTCCCATCATCATCTTCTCTATTAAATGCTCCTATTAAAGCCTCCTTCCTACACATCACAGCCACATATTTAATCCCACACTCCATCCATTCTTCACATAACAGCCGAATATAATAAAAACTCATTCCACTCAATGCACGTTGGCTGTCCCCTCCGATTCCAAAGTGGTATAATTAATCCCCCACATCCCGAGAACCTACAGAGCATTAATACAACAAGTAAGGGAGAGAAACTTCTCTCATAATTAATTCCCAAGTTCTCTTCACCTACTTCCTTCTTCTTCTTCAACTACTCTCCTCATCATCCCATCTCTAACTCCTCACTACTACTCACCCCCACCATATTATAGAAGAGGAAGAAGAACAAGAATCAGCAAGGAAGAAAGAAAAACTCACCTCGGCGCTCGGTGGAGGCCACGGCGAGCGGGAACTCCGGTGTCCTGTCGGTCAGTCCCGGCGGCACGTTGTGCTGGCCGAGCCACGAAATGCTGACGCAGCTCCTCGGTTCCCGAGGAACCAGCACGTAGGTCGAAGAGGTGTGGCACGGTCTCCTAGGAAATGTTCGGTCGTCAGATCCGGTCTCTCTGATGGTCGGGTCGGTAAAGTAGTGGTGGAGACTTCGTCGTCGACGGCGGCTTCTCGAGTCTTCGGCGGATCTGACGCAGAAGACGGTGACGATGATGGGCTCGGCGACAAGGCCCTGGCGACACTCCTCCGTGACGGATCTGTCGAGTCACGACGGCTGCTTGTGATGGCGCTCCGGTCGCCTCGGCCGATCTGTGGTGAGTCGAGTTGGGGACAACGATCTCCAGTGAACTTCGATATCTGGTCGAGGTGTGGACGCACGGAGGTTCGATCGACCAACTCCGGTGGAAGCAGCTCGAGTCCAGATGCAACGGTAGCGATCTTGTAATTGGTCGGACACGGTGGCGCTTGTCGGGACGAAGGGACTCCGGCGATCAGCTTCGACTTGGAGGAAAATAGCGAGTCGACTTCGGCGGTGACGGAATCGCCGACGATCGGTGGAGGCACAGAGCTCCGGCGATGTCCGGTGGCTCTCGGCGGTGGTGCTCGGCTCCCGAGCAATGAGAGGAGAGAGAGAGAGAAAGAAATTGTGTGACGTGTCAGAATGTAATTTTGGAAACTGTGCACTGACATACTGTCAGTATTTATAATAATATAAAATTGTGTGTGTGGGGGAAGTGGCAAGCTGGTAAATAATAACAGATCTGGGGGTAAATTCTGTAGTGGCAGTGGTGGTAAAATAGAATAGATCTGGGGCTTAATCAAATTGGACTTGTAACAGCTTTTTTTTTTCAATTTCAAAAAGTCCCTCGACCTAATTTCAAAATAATTGTTTTAATAGATTTCAAATTCAAAATCCAAAACAGATTCTAACAGATTTCAAATTCAAACAGAATTTTCAAAATGGCAATTGTTTCCCTCCAACAGGTTTTTGAAAATCAATATCCAACAGATCTAATTAATCAGAGAATCAATTAAAAAAATCTATAATTAATCAATAATTTATTAAAATCGTATTTATTACTTAAAATCATATTTTGTTAACAAAATTATAAGATTTAAATAGGAAATTAAAATCAATTATCCATACAAGGATAATAACCAATGCTAAAATATCAAACCCACTCATATTCATCAAAATTACAATAAATCACACTAACCAATAATCAGGTTAACAAATGGAATTAATTGTTTTAATATAAAATCAAATTTATTTATTCAACACACTTTATAGAAAATGATATCTTTCTAAGTAAAAGAAAATATAAAAAAAAATTCAGGAAATCTAGAAAGTGTATTTAGGGAGTTAGAAATATTCCCCCCTCAGAAAAATTTCGTCCTCGAAATTCAACCATAAGGTAGGTCTCAAAATCATAACAGAATTTCAAACACAATTATTTATTGTTGTAAAAAAAAATATATCAAGGTACACTCAAACAAACAAATTGGGATAACGTTTCTGCATCCCATCCTCGCTCCCATGTGGACTCTCCCGGAGAGTGGTGTCTCCACATGACACGAACAAGAGAAATAGTCTGGTTCCGCAAGCGCTTCTCCCTCCGATCGAGGATCAAATAGTCACGAAGTGGAAGGAATTTCAATTACAACTTAGAGGAGCAGCATCATGATGACACAAATATTAAGTACGATCAAAATCGATAGTTTAACACAGGTGGCTAGCACAAGATAGGAAAATCATGGTAAGACAGACGTGATTTAAGATCAAAATTTAGACAAGACATAAACGAAGTATGGAATCAAAATCTGGCAATGTATAATTTGAGGAAATCAATGATCTAACGATACAATACTAAAAGGTAATTAGCAAGGGTTGATTTGAGGAACGTACAAAATACTCAGGAGATACGGTATCAAATCAGAATGAACTTGTAAGGATCTGTGGTTCTCGAAACCAATAATCATATAAAAAGGGATATAGTTTCCATGGTGTCCGGGAACATATAGCTATTTAAAATCACTTTGCCTAGAATCCCTACCCCGCCAGTATATATCTGACTGCAGTGGACTTTCGGCTCCGTGACTCAAATAATAATCTGTCACCGAATAATCTGTCAACCTTATCCATTTTCCAACAATCATTGACGAAGCAACCCAAGAGATCAAGGTATGAAGAATATGACAAGTCTCGTCAATACTCGAAAACCTATGGGTGTCTGAAATCACTTCAACTTAGAGTTCCTGCCTCGCCAGTGCGCTACTGGCTGCAGTGAACCCTTAGTCTCCATAATCCAGCTAATGGCTGCAGCACGCAACTGTCATGCCATAGTAGGTCATCGAATAGCCTCTCGACTTATTCCTAGGAATTTCAAAAGAGTTTCAAGGAGTTCAAAATGAGTTTCAATAGTCCAAGTCACGGATGGTGAAGTTACCTGACTGTTAGAATACATGAGTTTATTAGGTACTAAAAATGACAAGGAATCCAATCAGTGAGTACAAAAGAGCAGCCAGGGAGATTTAAATTTCAGACAGAACGAAGTTCAAATTATGATGGAATATCAACTGATATCTGGAATGGTAACAAGATTCCATATATGGAACGATATCTTGAAAGGATAACAGAGTCTCGAAGGACGAACAGTAGCAAGGCATCAAATATAAGACAATATCGCAAAATAAGAAATAAATCGCGCATTGGAAACGAAGTTTAACAAAATCTCAAGTAACGACAAAATCTCGAACAGATCCCAAATGGAAAATGA
Organism: Iris pallida; assembly: GCA_029216955.1. Lineage (NCBI taxonomy): Eukaryota > Viridiplantae > Streptophyta > Magnoliopsida > Asparagales > Iridaceae > Iris > Iris pallida. The sequence continues at coordinate 358,941 of JANAVB010037419.1, read as the reverse complement.
ATCTCCAATAGTATACAAAGTCTCATTAGGACTAAAATATCAACAAAATTGCAGATAGAAAGTAATTCTCGAGCAAGAAGCAAGGTCATGACTAGTGAGGAGAATAGGGTATCAAGCAGAGAATAGGGAACAAGCATTGAATGGTGAGTATGAAACAAGCAAAATCTCAAATAGGAAACGAGGTCAAATAAGGTCGTGAACAAAACAAATTCTCGAATCGGAGGCAAAATCTCGAAGGAAAGCAAGGTTCCGAATAGGAAACAGGATCTTAAAATCACGATTAGAAAACCAAATTTCAATAAGCCTCGAATAGAAGACTGAAACGAGTATGAAGCAAGATCGAAACAAAGTCATGAAAAAATGAATATGAAAACATGGTATTAGATAGCGGATATGAAACAAGTGAAATCTCAAAATACGAGGCAAGATCAACAAGATCGTGAATAGAACGAAAAACAATTCACGATCGAGAAATAAAATCTCATAGGGAACGAGGCAAATTTTTCAAGATAGAAAACAAAATCTGCAAATGAAATCTCGAATAGAAGCAAGATTCAAACAAGGTTTCAGAATGATATTTCAAGTAGGAATAATTCTGAGTAGTACAAGTTCAATTAGCAAACAGAATATCAATAAACGAGTAGGAACAAGTAACCATAAAACAAGCAAATCTTGGATAGGAGACAAGATCGAAACAAAAATAGTGAACCAACAACTCTCGACTAGAAAATCAAAGTCATGAATGAGGAAACAAGTCTCGAATAGGAATTAAATCTTAATTAACACGAAGTTTGATAAAAGAACAAAATTTACAATTAGGAGCCATCACTAGGAAACAAGGTCTTGAATGAATGTACAAACGGTATCCAATAATGGATTTCAAACAATATCGAATTGTGGGTCTGAAACAAGTTTGTCGAATATGAAACAATATCTTGAAATAAGTTTCGAACATCAATCAAGGTTCTAAAATAGAAACAAGAAGTTTCAAGAAATGATCAATGTGTTAGGAGGAATTTAAGGGAAGACTGGATTATTAATCAAGATACATGGTTTTCCCAACCATGCAAAAGAAATCTTCTGTCGTCAGTCCATCTTCAGTGTTTCTCTGGGACTGGAATCACTTCAATTTCTTCAGCTGTCCTGTCGTAGGCCGGTCCTTGCGGTAGTGCTCCATGTGGTTGCTGATTCTGAAAAGGTGGTTCCCTTTTGCTGTAGTCTGATGCTCCTCGTGCTTGTTCTCGGGCAATGTGATCAACGTTCTCCAGCAATCCATGATTTGGTGGGCAGTCGATCCGTAGTACAGCATAGCCTCCGTCTTTTGCGGCACTCTTCATAGTGGCATCCTGAGAGGTGGCAGAAATTGTAAATGATCATCGGCTGGATCTGAATCTGGATCTCCCGCTGGGGCTGAAGTGCAGGGCTCTGGCAGGAATATATGGCTGCTGGCGTGCTGGCTGCTGAGATCTGCTCCTGATGATGCGACTGGTGGTGTGACCGAAGAAACGCTGACTGAGTGTTGTGATGCTTTGCGGTCCAGGGTAGTTGTTGTCTTTGTTATAAATCTTTATGTTCCTTCTGAGCTTCAGTTTTTCGTTGTGTCCTATTGTCTGTGCTATATTCTGGATCTCCTGGCAGGTGGCTCTAATCTTCAGAGAAGTCGGGTCCTCAGAAACTTGGGTGATTCTTCAGTGGTAACTCCAGGTTCTCGATCTGCTCCTTGGTGTAAGATATGCGCTCGGTGTCGAAAAAATCCAAGTGTCTAAGAGTCTGGACATTAGAAGTCCTTCCTGGCTCGGAGAGTGTACCCACAAGTCTGACTTGGAAAGGGTGGCCTGCTTCCTCTGGTTGTCAAGGGACTCTTCAGACGTCTCCGTCAACTACGTACTACCCATAGGGATAGTAGAGTGATAGAACATAGTGGAAGCTCGGAACCGTTAAGTGCAGGTGAATTGACAGTTCTGGTGTCGCATGCTTTTGAACTATCTGCAAAACAGAAAACTGTTAAAATAACCTAGACCTACATACAATAAGTGACTATAGAATATTAAAAAACCTGATACACCTGATATACCTGATATACCCTTATTTCCCGATTTTCCTATGCTGTGATCAAGTTTCCCTAGTGTAATCAAGTCCCCCAATAGTACGCTAAGACCTAGGTACCATTAGGAAAGACCTGCATGGGCCACCACAAAAAATATGTCACGACCCGCTCCCGAATAATCGGACACGAGTCGGACACGCCCAGCCTTCGTCGTTAGACACGACGAAGTAAGCTGTACCAAGCTAGGGAAAACTAACCAGATAAACATGAAAATATAGAATCACAGCATCTAAAAACGTATCCCAGAATGATCACCATAATCCACAAATCTAGATATGTAAATGTACGAGTCATCAAGAATAAAATGTACATGAATTCTAAAGACAATATCTAAGAGTAAAGCTAACAGTCTAAACCTGAAACCTCAAGCTAAGCCTCATCCTGCTCAGCTAAATCCTGGGCTCTGGCCCATAGAGTAGAACAATGTCCTGCAAGCATACCTGCAACATATCCTATTCAGGAGCAGAGCAAAGTACAGTTCTAGGTAATGAACAATAACATCATGATATGGAAAGTAAATGCTGAAAGAACAAGAAGAACATGATATGTAAAGAACAGGAAGATCATGAACTACTGCTATAAAGATACATGAAAGATCATGACTATGTAAAGATGCAGGAAAGATCACGACTATAACTAAAATCAAGATCAGGATCATAGGAAACTAATGTAAGAACAAAATCCTGAACATGTGTGTTATAAATTTGAAATACTTCCATGATATGTGACCGGCTATGGGTAAGATCATGAAAGAACATGAAAAGATCCTGAAAGATCATGTAGGTACGGCTTAGGACCCGCGTGCACTGTGCGATACCTAAGCTAAAGATCATGAATAAGTATCCGGGTTTGGTCACATATCTAGAGTATTTCCCCACCCCAAGATACAAGTAAGATCATGAAAGAACAAGCCAGAAAAGATCATGAACGTGTCGCAGTGTGTCAGCAATAAAGAACAAGAAAATGCACTGATCAAAACCATAGAATGTACTTGCCTCGGTTTGTTGCATGAGAGTAGTACTGCATGGTTGTAATGAATCACCTATTATTTGTACAATTATTAGGGTTTTAAAATAATGATCATTGGCTAGATATGATTACTGCTAAACCTTTAACTAGGAAACTATTTATTTAACCTTATAGGAAAATATTTATTGATATACCTTGAAAATATATTTTAACTATATATTAATAAAGAAGTTATTTACTAGTTTAATCAAAATAATATTTCAAGCTCTATTTGTAAAGAAATTATTTTAGGAAATAATAGAACACTTTCTAGTAAAATTAGTTTAGAAATATTTTGCAAGGTAATAATGATTACTAACAAAATATTAATTTGTTTTAGTACAATTTTATGGCAACATAATATTTTAGGACATATTAATAATTATATTATAACTAGAAAATAGGCTACCAGAAACTTAACAGTAACTAAACAATTTTTGAATTAAGAAATTACTATATTTTAACAAATCCACATAACAATATGTATACTACTGTAAAAAATGTAGAGTGCCATTAGGCTTATTCCTACAAATGTGAAGGTCAAAATAATGACCCTTCAACTGGACGCATCAAAGTATGACACAAGAAAAAGGCTATCGGATTTCTCTATCACTCTCCCCAAGCCAAACATTAGCTCGGCCCTTCCATTTCCACGTAGGCCTGTCTCCTCGAAACTCGCAAAGCCAGTTTAGTTCAAAATTTGGAAAGCATCCGGACAACAGAAAACTTCACTCTCCACACTCATAATTAATTCCCACTCTTCTCAGTACTATGCAACCGGTCCACAAAATCTCTAATTAATAAAAACTTCTTCAAATCTCTCCACACTATTACTTACAGCTAACAAGAGATGTCCCATCATCATCTTCTCTATTAAATGCTCCTATTAAAGCCTCCTTCCTACACATCACAGCCACATATTTAATCCCACACTCCATCCATTCTTCACATAACAGCCGAATATAATAAAAACTCATTCCACTCAATGCACGTTGGCTGTCCCCTCCGATTCCAAAGTGGTATAATTAATCCCCCACATCCCGAGAACCTACAGAGCATTAATACAACAAGTAAGGGAGAGAAACTTCTCTCATAATTAATTCCCAAGTTCTCTTCACCTACTTCCTTCTTCTTCTTCAACTACTCTCCTCATCATCCCATCTCTAACTCCTCACTACTACTCACCCCCACCATATTATAGAAGAGGAAGAAGAACAAGAATCAGCAAGGAAGAAAGAAAAACTCACCTCGGCGCTCGGTGGAGGCCACGGCGAGCGGGAACTCCGGTGTCCTGTCGGTCAGTCCCGGCGGCACGTTGTGCTGGCCGAGCCACGAAATGCTGACGCAGCTCCTCGGTTCCCGAGGAACCAGCACGTAGGTCGAAGAGGTGTGGCACGGTCTCCTAGGAAATGTTCGGTCGTCAGATCCGGTCTCTCTGATGGTCGGGTCGGTAAAGTAGTGGTGGAGACTTCGTCGTCGACGGCGGCTTCTCGAGTCTTCGGCGGATCTGACGCAAAAGACGGTGACGAAGATGGGCTCGGCGACAAGGCCCTGGCGACACTCCTCCGTGACGGATCTGTCGAGTCACGACGGCTGCTTGTGATGGCGCTCCAGTCGCCTCGGCCGATCTGCGGTGAGTCGAGTTGGGGACAACGATCTCCAGTGAACTTCGATATCTGGTCGAGGTGTGGACGCACGGAGGTTCGATCGACCAACTCCGGTGGAAGCAGCTCGAGTCCAGATGCAACGGTGGCGATCTTGTAATTGGTCGGACACGGTGGCGCTTGTCGGGACGAAGGGACTCCGGCGATCAGCTTCGACTTGGAGGAAAATAGCGAGTCGACTTCGGCGGTGACGGAATCGCCGACGATCGGTGGAGGCACAGAGCTCCGGCGATGTCCGGTGGCTCTCGGCGGTGGTGCTCGGCTCCCGAGCAATGAGAGGAGAGAGAGAGAGAAAGAAATTGTGTGACGTGTCAGAATGTAATTTTGGAAACTGTGCACTGACATACTGTCAGTATTTATAATAATATAAAATTGTGTGTGTGGGGGAAGTGGCAAGCTGGTAAATAATAACAGATCTGGGGGTAAATTCTGTAGTGGCAGTGGTGGTAAAATAGAATAGATCTGGGGCTTAATCAAATTGGACTTGTAACAGCTTTTTTTTTCAATTTCAAAAAGTCCCTCGACCTGATTTCAAAATAATTGTTTTAATAGATTTCAAATTCAAAATCCAAAACAGATTCTAACAGATTTCAAATTCAAACAGAATTTTCAAAATGGCAATTGTTTCCCTCCAACAGGTTTTTGAAAATCAATATCCAACAGATCTAATTAATCAGAGAATCAATTAAAAAAATCTATAATTAATCAATAATTTATTAAAATCGTATTTATTACTTAAAATCATATTTTGTTAACAAAATTATAAGATTTAAATAGGAAATTAAAATCAATTATCCATACAAGGATAATAACCAATGCTAAAATATCAAACCCACTCATATTCATCAAAATTACAATAAATCACACTAACCAATAATCAGGTTAACAAATGGAATTAATTGTTTTAGTATAAAATCAAATTTATTTATTCAACACACTTTATAGAAAATGATATCTTTCTAAGTAAAAGAAAATATAAAAAAAAATTCAGGAAATCGAGAAAGTGTATTTAGGGAGTTACAATCCCACGCGCCGATTGTGCAGAAATCCCACGCGCTGATTGTGCAGGAATCACACGCGCCGATTGGTGCAGGAATCCCACGCACCGATTGTGCAGGAATCCCATGCGCCGGAATTGCTCTATTTTACAGTTTTTGCCTATTTAAGTTGTTTTGTAGCTGGAATCTTAAAAAACTCAAAAAATGAAAGTTGTAGATCTTTTCCTTAGCTTCAAGAATATGTCACTAGTTATTTTATGCAAGTTTCTCTCATTCACCATAATGTAAGAATAGAACCCGATAGTGGCCCACCGTGGCGCACTCTTAACCAGTAAACTGACATGGTATATCATGACATGCTGTTATGACAGCTAGTCTGACATGACAAGTATGAAAGACCTGGACACCGTGGACGATTGTGTTTGTACAAATAAACTGGCACTGTCTTGCATCATGTCTAGGATGGGGATCCCTGAGTACCACGGTCAGGGGTACCTACTGAAATTGAATAAGGCTAATTAACTAGAATGATTCAGTAGTCATGAAGAGATTCCCAGCTACAGGTAATCCCATTATCTGGGCGCATTCAATGGACTTGTAGCCTACCGACGCGTAGGGCACATTTCCAGCACACAGTCATGTGTTGCATTCTTCATAAACGGACATTCGACCTGGATAACCGGATGGTCTGCAGGGCTTGTGGCTGTTGGGATAATCTCATTGCATCTTGCTAGTAACTAGGCCTGTGATAACCCTAGTTAGTTAAAGTATCAAGTCGTACTTATTGCTTGGCCGTGATTAATTGGTTGAAGTTTCTTCTAGCTTAGTCTTATCCTGACCCCGTATAAGATTGTATCATGACATGATTTTTTGTATCGATAGATGATGGGATACCAAGTTCTGTTCAGATGAAGGGTTACAACCCCGGTCCTTGTTTGGTTTAAGGGTTGTAACTTGGCTATCTGAATAGTTACGTGGTTATCTTATCATATATCGTCCTGCTTATTGTACCTGCCTTAACAATAAAGATCAGGGGTCCAGTTCTGTTCAGGCGAAGGGTTACAACCCCGGTCCTTGTTTGGTTTAAGGGTTGTAACCTGGCTTCCGGAGCAGTTTTGTGTCCTCTCTTCGTTTATTGTCTTATTGCAACCACATGCCATGTCTGTCATGTTTTACCTTACCTTAATACCATGATTATTTATACTGGCCTTAACGATAAAGATCAGGGGTCCAGTTCTGTTCAGGCGAAGGATTACAACCCCGGTCCTTGTTTGGTTTAAGGGTTGTAACCTGGCTCCCGGAGCAGTTCTGCGTCCTCTCTTCGTTTATTGTCTTTACTGTACCAATAGTATTTGAGACGGATTTCTATTCAGGTGAAGGGCTGCAACCCCGGTCCTTGTTTGGTTTAAGGGTTGTGACCTGGCTACTTGAATGGTTTCCTCGTACTCAGTTTACTGTTGTTATCTCTATTATTATCAGTTCTTATTTATTATCTTTAACACTCTATTGTGATATGCTGGTTTTAGTTCCTAAGTGAAGCCTCCTTTGTGGCACTTGCTCTTTCTGGGGTCTGACCAAGCTGGTTTTGTATGGCCAGATATCAGAGCAGCACCAGAGGATCTGTAGTGCCCCGCTCCTTGCGGTCCACTATGTAATACCTACGGCTTGTTGACTCAGTCATGAACTGAGTATTTGGTGAAACCTTTGCCGGTATCGATTGATCACGGATGAAATGCAATGAACCTTTCCAATTGATGGATTGGCTTCTATTGAAATGAATCCAAGAGTTTTGCTGAATGTTTTCTCTCGCTGCTTTGTTTTGATGAATGTGTTTTCATGTTAGTTTTCGATGATTGGTTTTCATTGTTCGCTTTCATCGCATTTCGCATTCATTCCGAATCTTGAGAGAAAGAGACGAAGTATGCTAATCAACTGTTGGTGCCATTGTAGGCCGCGTGAATTGTTCGTGAACGGCGCGTGAAGTCCCTCCTTCTCTCTACTAAGGTTCATCTCGGTGAGTTGCTTCAACCGAACAGACATTGATCTGTACGCCCTAATAAAATGATCTCTAGTCCACTCTGTTGCCTTGTCCCGATGATCAACGATACCACATCTACAAAAGATAAGAGAAGATAATTGAATTGAATCAAATGCAAGAATATGTGTTGCTACTCGATCTGCTCAATAAGAATGATCATCTGCTTGTCACTAGTATGCTTGAAAATATAGACATGTACAGACGAACTTGTACGTGTTGAGAAGAACCTGAAGGCACGAATCAAACGTGTCGTATATCTGTGCATAAGTCCAAATGTGCCTCATCTGATAGAATGGCCAGAGCATGCATTTGGTCTCGGACAACTTGTATACAAGAAAACATTTGTCTCTTGGGTGGTATCTGGGGGCACCTGGACCCGCTCGGCCTAGGAGAGATTAGGGCCTCCATGTGAAAATGGGAGTCGATCTGAGTCCTTAGCGACGAGCTGAACCAAAGAGTCACAGCGGCTAATCGTGGGGATAACCCATGGACCAACATATAGAATAGTCCACCTGCAATACCCGAATGACAACTTCAATATCTGCAAGAATGAATCATGAACTACTCATTATGCAAATTGTGCTAACGTGGTTTTGTGCAGGGATGACTGCCGGCGATGGTAAGTTGCTTATGATATATTCTACTGTCATGTTCTTATGAATTGTTAAAAAGAACCTAGACAAGTAGAAAGATCACTAGTAAATGTTAGCTCAACATGTTGATTTAGTGCAGAGATTTACGAGTTCAGCCAAAAGCCGCTCGCCAGTACATGATGTGTGGTGACCCACGTTGTGAGCTTTCTTTTCAGAAAGCAAAAGAAGACAGGGGGATTTCAAGTGAGGCACCGAAGCTCGTCTAGCCCATAGAGCTGTGGATCGCCTCGAAGCTTTCTTTCATTTCAAGTCAAGTTCAAGTCTTTTTTCCTTCTGAAGGTGTTTTTCAATTCCAGCTTGTAATAAAGGGATATCATGTATGGGCATTGTGGCTAATTTCAAAAGAATGTTTCAAAGAGAATCTTGTAGCCAAATTATAAGGCAAATCTGAGTTTGCAAAGCTTTGTACTTGTATTCCTATCAAGCTATGAATAAAAGAAAGTATTTCCATTTTAAATCTCTGTGTTCAATATTTGGTTTTCTGCAATGGGTGTGTGCGTGTGTTTTGCTTGACTAATGGGTGCGTGCGTGTGTTTTGCTTGACTAGTTATTTTTGTGCAGGTACATGGCCTTGTGCAAGCGCAACTTAGGCTTGCACGGCATCACGCCTTAGCGAGAACGATCGATCCCGTAGGGATCCAAGCAAGACGGACGACCCTAGCGGGATCGGGGCATGACAAAGTGGTATCAGAGCACAGTGTTACGTCCTTGGCCTCTTGCAAATATCGTTTTCGAAAAGTATATATAAGTACTTTGACGGCTTTCAAAAGTGTCCCGATTTTGAGTTATGAAAACCAATGCCCCATACAATAAGTCCATAATATTTTATGAGACTGACAGAAGTTATATTATTTTGTAGAGAAATGGCTCCTCCTCGTCCATCTGGTTCGACCGATCCGGTAGAACGGATCATGACAATGTTGGAATTACAGAGACAGGACAATGAGGAACGAAATCAGATACATCAGGCCCGAGCGGAGGCCCAACAAAAGCAGTTGGATGCCTTGACCCAGCTTGTCACGGCGCTTGCGGCAAATCGAGATACCACCGCAGCGACGAAACCAACGGGAACGCCCGAGATCGAGCCCGTAGAGGGTGATGAGCCCCAGCCAGCGCAAAGACACACTTCTTTTAAGCCAAAGCACTTCTTAGACGCGAAACCTCCAGAATTTGAAGGCAGAACATCACCCGATAAGGTGATAGACTGGATTAATAAAATGGAGAGTCTGTTCACGTTCATAGGAGTTCCAAGCGGCAAGAAGGTAGTACCGTTATACTTCTATGGCTGTGGGCAAAGGATTGGTGGAAGACAAAGAAGCCGGCGCTTCTCGCAACGGCTAGGAATGGGAAGATCTCATGGGCCTTATTGAAGAAGGCGTTTCTGGATCAATATCTGCCTCCAGCCATGAGCAAGAAGATGGAGGATGACTTCATCACACTGGAACAGGGGAATATGTCCGTGGAGGACTATGAGTCTGAATTTGCTAGACTGGCAAATTTTGCCGCTGCTTTGCTCCCCACGGAACAATCTCGCATAAATCGATTCGTTGGAGGTCTGAATGATGACATCCAGTTAAGTGTGCTGAATCGAGAATGCGGGTCCTATTCTCTAGCCTTTGAGGCGGCGCTACAGGTGGAACAGTTCCAGCAGAAGAAGGCGTCAGCAAAGACGCAGTACAGTCGCAACCAGCTCGCTAAAAGATATCATGACAGAGAGAAAAAGATTGACGGAGAACAGAACAACAAGCCTGTATGCGGCTTTTGCGGTCGACGAGGGCATGTCAAAGAAGACTGCCGCTATGTGAATGGCCAGAGTTGCAGTCACTGTGGCAAGAGTGGGCACATCAAGGAGGACTGTCGTGCCGCTAACCACGCTTGTTTTCGTTGTGGCCAACAGGGCCACTCAGTCAAATATTGCCCGAAAAAGAATAAAACGGATCAAAACCGTGATGACACTGAAGAGCGTGGGCAGCTGCCAGGCCCACCGCCGCTTCGAGACCAACCGTACAACCAGCCGCAGCGGACTAATGCGCGCGTCTATAATCTCTCCACGTTGCTTGATCCAGAATGCAACACAAGTGGAGGTGAGTTTGTTTCTTAAATTTTGAGGACAAAACTTTTTCTCGGTGGGTTATTATGTAGTGTCCCGCTCCTTGCGGTCCACTATGTAATACCTACGGCTTGTTGACTCAGTCATGAACTGGGTATTTGGTGAAACCTTTGCCGGTAACGATTGATCACGGATGAAATGCAATGAACCTTTCCAATTGATGGATTGGCTTCTATTGAAATGAATCCAAGAGTTTTGCTGAATGTTTTCTCTCGCAGCTTGGTTTTGATGAATGCGTTTTCGTGTTGGTTTTCGATGATTGGTTTTCATTGTTCGCTTTCATCGCATTTCGCATTCATTCCGAATCTTGAGAGAAAGAGACGAAGTATGCAAATCAACTATTGGTGCCATTGTAGGCCGCGTGAATTGTTCATGAACGGCGCGTGAAGTCCCTCCTTCTCTCTACTAAGATTCATCTCGGTGAGTTGCTTCAACCGAACAGACATTGATCTGTACGCCCTAATAAAATGATCTCTAGTCCACTCTGTTGCCTTGTCCCGATAATCAATGATACCACATCCACAAAAGATAAGAGAAGATAATTGAATTGAAACAAATGCAAGAATATGTGTTCTACTCGATCTGCTCAATAAGAATGATCATCTGCTTGTCACTAGTATGCTTGAAAATGTAGACATGTACAGACGAACTTGTACGTGTTGAGAAGAACCTGAAGGCACGAATCAAACGTGTCGTATATCTGTGCATAAGTCCAAATGTGTCTCATCTGATAGAACGGCTAGAGCATGCATTTTGTCTCGGACAACTTGTATACAAGGAAACATTTGTCTCTCGGGTGGTATCTGGGGGCACCTGGAACCGCTCGGCCTAGGAGAGATTAGGGCCTCTATGTGAAAATGGGAGTTGATCTGAGTCCTTAGCGACGAGCTGAACCAAAGAGTCACAGCGGCTAATCGTAGGGATAACCCATGGACCAACATATAGAATAGTCCACCTGCATGACCCGAATGACAACTTCAATATCTGCAAGAATGAATCATGAATTACTCATTATGCAAATTGTGCTAACGTGGTTTTGTGCAGGGATGACTGCCGGCGATGGTAAGTTGCTTATGATATATTCTACTGTCATGTTCTTATGAATTGTTAAAAAGAACCTAGACAAGTAGAAAGACCACTAGTAATTGTTAGCTCAACATGTTGATTTAGTGCAGAGATTTGCGAGTTCGACCAAAAGCCGCTCGCCAGTACATGATGTGTGCTGACCCACGTTGTGGGCATCCTTTTCAGAAAGCAAAAGGAGACAGGGAGATTTCAAGTGAGGCACCGAAGCTCGTCTAGCCCATAGAGCTGTGGATCGCCTCGAAGCTTTCTTTCATTTCAAGTCAAGTTCAAGTCTTTTTTCCTTCTGAAGGTGTCTTTCAATTTCAGCTTGTAATAAAGGGATATCATGTATGGGCATTGTGGCTAATTTCAAAATAGTGTTTCAAAGAGAATCTTGTAGCCAAATTATAAGGCAAATCTGAGTTCGCAAAGCTTTGTACTTGTATTCCTATCAAGCTATGAATAAAAGAAAGTATTTCCATTTCAAATCTCTGTGTTTAATATTTGGTCTTCTGCAATGGGTGCGTGCGTGTGTTTTGCTTGACTAGTTGTTTTTGTGCAGGTACATGGCCTTGTGCAAGCGCAACTTAGGCTTGCACGGCATCACGCCTTAGCGAGGACGATCGATCCCGCAGGGATCCAAGCAAGACAGACGACCTTAGCGGGATCGGGGCGTGACAGGATCTACCTGTCTTCCAGCCAGATGGTGACCACCAGGCGTAACCCTGGCAACGAGTGGGTTTCTTTTGTCCTCCCACTTTATTGTAAAATTATTCTTTTGAGGCGTTTAGCCGACGAGCACGTGTTAGCTCGATTGTACCTTTACTTACTGTCTGCCTACGGGCTGTAACATGATTGACAGATCCTAGGGTTGATCATGTATGACTGAACTCTTGCTAGTCCTGACATTTTGTACGACTAGCTTCATGATCATCCAATATGTAATGTATGGGACGCCTTGCTATTATATATTTGGTGCTCTGACATCTTGTAACTACTATTGCTTGCTTGTGATTGAGACAATAGGCTTGTTCATGACCATAGGAGACTATTGGCTTGTAGTTAAACCCTCATGTATCTAGACAGCCGTGACCGTATAGCGAGGTGGGTTGCACTTCAATGTATGTAGCTGGCTATGTACGCCCCCGCTCTCCAGTATTCTGGTTCTGGGGCGTGACACCGGGTAACAAAGACTGCCGCCTCCTCAACTTCGGCCAAAATTGTGTGGCAAGATCTGGACTTCCCGCCCTTCTTTTTGCTAGTTGAAGATGGCACCGCCTGGGTGTAGTGCCCCGTCCCTACATCGTGCCCCGTTCTCCGTCCACGGGGTGCGCGAGAAAGGAACACTGTCGCCATCGATTCGGTCAGGACCGATAGGTCGGGATCGATCGAATCGGCCGAACAGGAACGGTTGAATTAAGATCCATTCCCCATTATGGAATGGCTTCTTCAGAACCAAGTCCCAAATTCAGCGTGTTGCGCCTCAAGGATTGACTCTGCGGCTGAGTCGGAAGAGACCTCCCGTTGCTATATTTTTCACGCCACTTGCGTTAGTTTTGGCCTTGGTTTTCTGAATGCGTTTTCGTGAATGTTTTCGATGGTTTTCTTGGCTTACATTTCGCACTCGCATTTTCTATCGAACTTCTTGAATAATATAGTGTTCTAATCGGTTGCTTGTGCAATTTTAGGTAATCGTGTAGGCGACGTCTAGCGCGACCAACAAGTTCTCTCGCCTCAAGCAAACTCATAATGAGTGGCTAACCCTTCTCTTCTCGACCCCTTCTTAGGTAAATCGAGAATGTTGTTGCGAATGAAAGAATAGATGCAAGGGCACGAACACGATAAAATGATCAAGTTTTCAAAGAGAATGTAGGCTATACCTTAATAACTAAAATTGGTCTTTGCCCGGTCATGGACAACTTGTCGACAAGGTAGAGTTTCTCCGCACGGCAACCCGGGGCCACGGGACCGTTGCGGCCAAGGAAGGAAACAATTACATAAGCTGTGTTGGGCACGAGTTAGGCGAAGACTTGCAGCGGGGCTCGTTACTCGCGTTGAAAGGGCCCCGTCTAACAAAAGCTAAAGGAGTCCACGATGGCTCTGGGAGCCAGTGACCAATCACACGTAATATTGTACTTGGTATGAAAATAATAACAATTGACAGGGAAGAACATGGAAAGTCTCATAAGGCGCGGCGCGGTCCGCCATGGGTAAGTTTCATCGTATTTCACATTATGTTGTCATATGCTTGTTTAAATTCATTAGGATGGTTAGATAGATTCATTAACTAAGTCATATAAACTCTTCAACCAAATGAGAGCTTGGAACTCAAATAGCCACGCACCAGTACAAAGTGTAATGTACTGATCCACGCTCTCCATGCAGGTACCCCGAACCACGAAGGACGTGCCACTTAAAGCTCAAGGCGGCACGAACACTTTTGAAACCTCGTCCGTGTGTTGAAGGCTTGTTTCTGAATCCTTTTGAAGACTCCGCACTCAGTACAAAGGAAGAAAGATGACGACTCGGCTTTCCTCGATAGCAGGTGGAAAGTGTAATTATTTTGCTTGTAAAGAGGGATGTAATGCATGGAACGACTATCTCATCAGCATTCGTTTTGTAATCGAGTCATGTTGTAGCCCGCGCGGCAATGATTGTAATGGAGTCAATGTAAATGAAGTTTTATTATCAATGAAAAGTCTACTTCTATTTCAAATGTGTCAATCAATTTCTCTGCGTACTCTAACTTGATGTTGTGTTTTGGATAACCTTTTGACTATGCCTTGTGCGATCGCAACTTAGGTTCGCACGGAATCACTCCCGGGGGACGACTATCGATTGTAAAAAATTGGGGCGTGACATAATGGTATCAGAACACGACTTTACATCCTTTGGCCTCATGTCTAGAGTTTTAAACCTTTGACCTCGCATCGATGAGATAAATTGTTCCATACAATGAGTCCATAATAATTTGTGACTGATACGTTTGCCTTCGTATTGCAGAAGTGCTAGAACCCACGGCCGAGCAAGAGTAGAGCGCTTCTAGCGACTATATCAGTTCGCGGGCCGGAGCTTCTAACAATACCATTGAGAGGATGTTGCGCATGATGGAGGGACAGCAGAAACAGTCTGAGAACCGACATCAACAGACATAGGCACGGCAGGCCCAGTTCGAAGCTCGCTTCGACGCACAAGCTAAGCTGCAACAAAAGAAACTAGATACTCTACAGCAGATAGTCCAGACAATTAGGCCAACAGAAATTCTGCGACTGCGCCTACTGTTGTCACGCCCCAGTACCGAAATACAGAGACGAACTATGCCAGCTACTCCATATGAGGTATATAAACGTCATACGGCGATCGTGGCTGTCAAGAGACAAGGGGGTGCATGCTACATTCAAGTCTCCTATGATCTTAAAGAGCATCTAGGTCTCAATCAATCAAACAAGAAGCAGTAAATAATGATCATATAAGATAAAGCAGTAAGGCGCCCCCGACGCATCATCAAAATGATCATGGGGATCTAGCTTTATAAGTTAGCTAGCCCAGAGAGTCATAGGTACATAATTGTATTCAGCTGCAGTCTGATTTAATTACAAATTATGCAAAGACAAAATATCCAGATTAGCCAGCTAAACAGGTGCCGGTGGCTAAACGTCAGAACATAAGTCAAGATACTAGAGTGGTGGAGAAGAAACCCATTCGAGTCCCCCGCCAGCCATGCTCCTAGTATGCACCATTGACGTCGGGGAGGAAGTTTGGATCCTCAGGTGCTGCTACGAGATCTGGCCAAACAAAACCAGTGGGGTCAGCCCCGAATAGCAAGTACCACAAGGAAGCACAAAAGAGTGAGATAAAACCCAAGCACAAAATAATAATACTAGTAATAATAAAAGCTTCCGGTCGTAACCTCGGTCCACAGCCTGTCCTAGCACGATAGCCCAACCCAACAACCAAACAAGGACATGGGTTGGACCATGCACCATGACAGTCCATGTCCCTCGGCTACTAACGGAAGTTACAAGGCACAGTCAAGTCATTTTTCAAGCGGCCATTCATTCATGCGGCTTTCTATATTTGGCGAAGTTATCCCCGCGATACTGATTAAAAAGAATCCTCAGATCGTGTCAACCCAGCAGGGCTAGCCAAACCATAAGACATATAGCACATTGATTATGCACCAGTCCCCCGGAGGGCTACCGCGCTAAAACACATAACACATAGCTCGTAGGAGTCGGATATAGCCATCCGCTATAGGCGAGTGAAACCATATCCGTGGCGGGCAACCCGACACGTTAGGACTGGGCCTGGGGTGGCTAGTATGGCACTATCTCGGGATTCTTTCCACCCAATGCATCTACCAAGTTAGTTGTCTAGTTATTCCCTAGGTTATCCTCGGAGTTCACATGTCGTGGTCACATGCTCACTCCCCTAGATGTCGTACATTGTACGAGTACCCCAAGAAGGGATCCGTACTGGCTCATAGAGTCATACATATGTACCCCCTTCTTGGTGTAATGCAACACACAACACATACCACATCATTGCTACTGACCAATCGCTATGTAAATGTTGAACTCTTGGAGGTACTGACAGGTATCACATAGAAACACTTAGCACTTAGGATAGCACATCGGTGCTCACATAGATTGTACCTTAGTATACACATAGGGTTGTCCAGCATATGTATAGGAGTCAGATCAGGAATGAAGACCAAGACACAAGAGGAAATAGAACAAGAATGTACTATGCACTTAGGGTATGAAGTGCTCGCAAGTTATGAAGTGGCCATAACGACGCACGGGCAATGTGCAAGATAAAAGGTACACAAGGAGCAAGGTGCACAAGGTGCCAAAGTCACATATGAATTCTGGTTATAGTGAGACTTGAAGATTCTTGAAGCCAAGACAAAGATCTACAACTTTCATGTTGGAAGTTTGGAAAAATTTTGGCCACAATTCAGGCAAATGGGGCATAAAACAGCCAAAAACAGCCAAAATAGGCACTATGCGGCACTTCCATATGCGACTCGGACACTATGCAACACTATGCGGCACTCCCATATGCGGCTCGGACACTATGCGACACTATGCAGCACTTCCATCTGCGGCTCGGTACTATACGGCACTATGCGACACTATGCTGCACTTCTATCTGCGGCTCGGCACTATGCAGTACTTCCATCTGCAGCTCGGCACTATGCAGCACTATGCAGCACTTCCATCTGCGGCTCGGCACTATGCGGCACTATGCAACACTTCCATCTGCGGCTCGGCACTATGCGGCACTATGCAGCACTTCCATCTGCGGCTCGGCACTATTCATCGTCCCTGCCAAAACCAGGGCAGATGACATAGAAAATGTCCAAATATTCTTTTAGACAACTTTCTCAAAACAAGTCGAAATCTAACTTTTCAAAAGTCAAAATTGTGTAGAATCAAATTTCCCACAACCTAGGACCAGTAGTTTTCGAAAATAACCAAGTTTGATAGATCAAAACCATATAAATACTTAAAACCCTACTTTTAGAAACTTAGATCTACACAAAACTAGCCATAAGAATCAAAAACTCCAAGAACTAAACTTGCAGAGAATGAAGAGAAGAACAATATAGACAAATAATATCAAGAAAAAAATATAGAATAAAAAATGCACAAATCTCCACTTTTGAGCAAGTTGTACTTGCCTAAGGATGGTGGTTGAGGGAAATAAATGAAGGAGTGAATGAGGAGAGAGAGTGAGGAAGAGAATATAAATAGGGGTTGGGTTGGCTTAAGAAAACCCTAATCTCTAAACATGCTCTAACCCTTCCACTAATGACATGCTTAAAAGCTACATGCAACCATTAAATAATAATAAATAGAATTATACACATGCTAAATACGGGATACCATGTACAGAATTCATGAAAGAATACGTATATCGGGATCGGGGAGTGACATCTCTATCCTTCTTTAAAAAAATCCGTCCTCGGAATTTCTGCCAAGACAATATAGAGAAATTCGGGCAAGCAAGGTGCAATTACAATCTACGCAAGCAACCTATCATTAGCAGTCATTGATCATATATTTCAAAATGGTGCAAAACATGCATGTAGACAGATTACCAAGGTATGAGGAGAAACATACCTTCTAAGTCGAACAAGTGCGGATACCGAGATCTAATCTCGTCCTCGCGCTCCCAGGTTGACTCTCCCGGAGAGTGATGGCCCCAAGCGACACGGGCAAGGCTAATAGTCCGGTTCTTGAGCACCTTCTCTCGCCGGTCCAAAATAGACACGGGTTATTTCTCGTAAGTTAGGTCGGTACCAACGACTAACTCCGAATGATCGAGGACATGACTCAGATCCGGGACATACCCACGCAACTGAGATACATGAAACACATCATTTACGCCAGATAGCGAGGGAGGAAGGGCAAGCCGATAAGCAACATCACCTACCCGAGCGAGAATCTCAAAAGGACCAACGAATCTTGGACTAAGCTTTCCTCGGGTTCCAAATCTAATGACACCCCGAGAAGGCGAAATCCGCAGAAAAACTTGGTCACCAACACCAAACTCTAGAGGCCTACGATGTTGATCCGCCCAGTGTCTGTGTCTGTCCTGTGCGACTCGAAGCCGATCTCTGATCAACTTGACTGTCTCCACTGTCTGCGTGATCATCTCTGGTCCCAACAACTTTTATTCTCCCACATCGTCCCATGCCAGAGGGGACCTGCATTTTCTTCCATATAATGCTTCGAACGTGCCATCCGGATACTTGCCTGATGACTGTTGTTTCTAAGAGAACTCTACCAAATGAAGATGATCTTCCCAAGTTCCGCCAAAGTTTAAAGTACAAGCCCGTAACATATCTTCCAAGGTCTGAATGGTTCTCTCTGACTGTCCGTCCGTCTGCGGATGGTAGGCTGTACTGAACCTCAACTTGGTACCCAAACTTTGATGCAAACTCCACCAAAAGTGAGAGGTGAACCGCGTGTCTCGATCTGATATTATGCTGACTGGAATGCCATGCTGCCTTACAATCTGCTTCATATACATTTCTGCCAACTGCTCAGTAGACTGCCCTACTCTGAAGGAAGAAAATACGCAACCTTCGTGAGCCGATCCACGATTACCCAAACTACGTTTCGACCGGTCGGAGATCTAGGTAAACCGGTCACAAAGACCATCGTGATGTGCTCCCACTTCCACTCCGGAATAGGAAGCGATTGTAACAATCCTGCTGGTCTCTGCTGCTCTGCCTTCACTTGCTGCATACCAAACATCTGGATACAAACCTCGCTATCTCCCTCTTCATGCCATTCCACCAAAAGTGTTGCTTTATATCTTGGTACATCTTTGTGCCTCCGGAATGAATAGAATAAGGAGAACTATGAGCCTCTCACATAACTTCTTGTCGAAGGTCTCCACCTGGTACACAAAGACGGTTTCCGAACCTAAGTGTACCATCCTCATGGATTACTAACTCCTTCCTGAGACCTGACTCACACTGTGTTCGAAGCTTCTGGATCCGTGGATACTCTACCTGGGCTGCTCTGATCCTCTCTACTAAAGTAGACTGAATCTGCAAGCTGGCCATAACTCCTGTATCTTGTGGCAAGATCACTTCAATTCCCATTTCCTGAAGTTCTTCCAAAATATGCCTCTGCGAGGTTAAAATGAATGCACCATCTCTCATGCTCAAGGCATCTGCTACCACATTCGCCTTGCCTGGATGATACTGAAGATTTACATCAAAGTCCTTCAGTAATTCCAACCATCTTCTCTGTCTCATGTTCAGGTCCCTCTGGTAAATACATACTTTAAGCTCTTATGATCAGTGTAAATCTTCACTCGATCCCCATATAAATCGTGCCTTCATAACTTAAGCGAGAACACTACTGCTGCTAATTCCAGGTCATGGGTCGGATAGTTCTTCTCATGGTCCCGAAGCTGTCGAGATGCATATGCTATCACCTTACCATGCTGCATCAATACACATCCAAGTCCCTTCCCGGATGCGTCATAATACACTGTAAACCCTCCCGATCCTACTGGAAGTATCAAGATCGGGGCTGAGATTAATCTCTTCTTCAACTCTTCAAATGATGTCTGACATTCTGCTGACCAAACAAACTCTACATCCTTATGCGTCAAACGCGTCAAGGGTGCCGAAATCCTGGCAAAATCTGCCACGAACCTCCGGTAATAACCTGTCAATCCTAAGAAACTACGCACTTCTGCTACCGTCTTCGGAACTGGCCAATTCTCTACTGCCTCAACCTTCTTCGGATCTACTGACACTCCTGCTCCAGAGATAATAAGTCCCAGAAACGAAATACGATCCAACCAAAACTCACATTTACTAAGCTTCGCATAAAGTTGATGCTCCCTCAAGGTCTGCAAAACTGTCCGAAGATGTTTCTCATGTTCTTCTTCACTATTGGAATAAACAAGGATGTCATCTATAAATACTACTACAAACTTATCCAAATAGGGTAGAAAGATGCGGTTCATCAAGTCCATGAATACGGCTGGGGCATTAGTCAATCCAAATGGCATCACCAGAAACTCATAATGCCCATACCGCGATCTAAATGCTGTCTTAGGTATGTCCTGCTCCCGGACCCTCACTTGATAATATCCAGATCGAAGATCAATCTTAGAGAAGACGCAGGCCTTACTCAATTGATCAAACAAGTCATCAATCCTTGGTAACGGATACTTGTTCTTCACTGTTACTGCATTCAACTGCCGGTAATTAATGCACATTCGCGTCGATCCATCCTTCTTGGGTACTAAAATCACCGGTGCAGCCCAGGGCGATTCGTTGTCTCGGATAAACTGCTTCGCCTTCAGTTCTTCTTCATACTGGTACAACTTGTCCAACTCTGACTGCGACATCCTGTAAACTCTGCCGACTTTAGGCTCCGTTCCAGGATTCAACTCAATGCAAAACTCCACATCTCTCACTGGTGGTAAACCTGGAAGCTCATCGGGAAATACATCAACAAACTCTCTGACCACTCTTGGAATCTGTTCCTGCTCTGCCATTGCTTCTGCAACGATGCCCTTGGGTCGATCCTCCAATGATCGGACAAAGATGAACTCCTAAATGCCAGGTACATTAAATACTACCCTACCTCCCCGACAATCTATCGTCGCATGACTCTCTCAACCAGTCCATGCCTAGGACAACATCAAAGTTGCCCATAGGGAACTCAATCAAAGATGCGGGCAATAATCGCCCACTCACTACGACCGGACACGCTAGGCACACTCTGCTAACTCCTACGAGCCTATTACCAGTGAGTATATTCATCCTCTCTGGCAATACCTCGAACTCCAATCCAATACGTGTCGCAAATCGTGCAGATATAAAAGAGTGGGTAGCCCCCGAATCAAACAATACAACTGCAGGAAAAGAGGTAACAGAAAATTACCTGCAACTACGTCGCCTGAAGCTAGTGCATCTTCCAGTGGTAAGGTGAAGGCCTGGCCCTGGCCTTGCTGAGCTCCCTTATGCTGCCTTCCTCGACCATGCTGTCGCTGCGGCCTCTGCGGTCCTTCCTGGTTTTGCGCTTGGCGAAACATCTGAGCCTGCGTCGGTAGACGCTGGACTAGCGGCCTTACGGCCAATACCGGTCCTCTGTTCGGTGCTGCCCCCGGAGCTGGCAACGCCGGAAACTGCTGAACTGGCCTTCCTGACCTCTGCATCATAGGATAATTGGCAATCCTGTGGTCCGGACTGCCACACCTCATGCACAATCCGTTAGCTAAACGAAACACATCCCTAGTGTGCCCTCCCTTATCGCAGTAAGTACATCCAATGGGCGCCCCCTGGCGCTGCTGCTGGTTCCTCTGCTGCTGATGTCGGACAGGTGCTGTTATCCCTGACACCGCCGTCCTCCGCGGCACTCCTGACTCATTAATACGGATGCCGGGTGCTGGCGCCGATGTTCGCTGCACTACTCCTCCGCCCCTAATCTGGGGATGGGACCTCTTCTGGCCCCCATGTCTTGTCACCAACCTTTGTTGGGTGAGTTCATGCCTCCGAGCAGCCGTTAAAACGGCGTCAAAAGTCTGATAGTCGTGCCCTTCTACTAGCTGTAGAATCTCCAAATGAAGTCCTTGCTGGAATCTCATCGCCTTCTCTGGCTATGTAGCCACCATCGTTGGTGCAAACCGACTCAGTCTGCAGAACTCCGCTGCATATCCATCCACCGTCTTACCAGCCTGCTTGAGACTGATAAACCTCTGTTGTAGCTTATACCGCGCTACCATGTCAAAGTACTTGGCCTTGAATCTGGTACTGAAGCTATCCCAAGGAACAGGACGCCTCATTCCAACCTCTTTCGATGCCCACCAGTCGCGGGCGAGATCCTGAAGTAACAGTCTGACCTGGTCAACCTTCTCTTCTGCGGGAACCTTAGCTGCAGTCAATATGGCCTCAGTATCCTGAAGCCATGCATCCGCCGTGATGGCGTCCTCCGTGCCGTCAAAATATCTCGAGTTGAGTCGACAAAACCTCCCTGATGCCCCCGAATCATTTCTGACACTTCTCTCAAGGGCTAATTGTAACCCCTAATTCAGTAGCACATTCTGTTTCTGCTGCTGGGTCTACTGTTGTTGATGGGCTACCACTTGACACTACTGAGTGGCCAGGAATCCCCGGATGACCTCCAGGAGTGCTGCAGCATCAGGCACTGTCGTCGCTGCCGGCACCGCTGGGGGTACAGGAGTTTTTAGAACCTGCGGTTCCACTGGCTCTGATATCACTTCCACTCGGATCTGGTCAGCTGAAGGTATTCTTTCCGGCTGCTGCCCTGTCGAGCCATGCTCTACTGGACGTTCCTCCATGTTGGCCTCACCAGCTACTGAGAACGAAGCACCCCTATAGGGAAAGATACATGATATCAATTGACATGACGAGGAAGATTCGAGGATGCAATTCAAGTTATCAATCAAGGTGAGGAAAGAGAAATCGAGACAAGAGATTCAAAGTGAACAAGTTTTGATTGAGACTCATATAATAATAACACCCCACAAGTCTGAAAATCAGACCTGCATGGGCCACCAATAAAACCTTGTCACACCCCAGTACCGAAATACGGAGACGGACTAGGCCAGCTACTCCATATGAGGTATATAAATGTCATACGGCGATCGTGGCTGTCAAGAGACGAGGGGTTGCATGCTACATTCAAGTCTCTATGGTCTCAAAGAGCACCTAGGTCTCAATCAATCAAACAAGAAGCAGTAAATAATGATCATATTAGATAAAGCAGTAAAGCGTCCCCGACGCATCATCAAAATGATCATGGGGATCTAGCTTTATAAGTTAGCTAGCCCAGAGAGTCATAGGTACATAATTGTATTCAGCTGCAGTCTGATTTAATTACAAATTATGCAAAGACAAAATATCCAGATTAGCCGGCTAAACAGGTGCCGGTGGCTAAACGCCAGAACATGAGTAAAGATACTAGAGTGGTGGAGAAGAAACCCACTCGAGTCCCCCGCCAGCCATGCTCCTAGTATGCACCATTGACGTCGGAGAGAAAGTTTGGATCCTCAGGCGCTGCTACGAGATCTGGCCAAACAAAACCAGCGGGGTCAGCCCCGAATAGCAAGTACCACAAGGAAGCACAAAAGAGTGAGATAAAACTCAAGCACAAAATAACAATACTAGTAATAATAAAAGCTTCCGGTCGTAACCTCGGTCCACAGCCTGTCCTAGCACGATAGCCCAACCCAACAACCAAACAAGAACATGGGTTGGACCACGCACCATGACAGTCCATGTCCCTCGGCTACTAACGAAAGTTACAAGGCACAGTCAAGTCATTTTTCAAGCGGCCATTCATTCATGCGGCTTTCTATATTTGGTGGAGTTATCCCCGCGATACTGATTAAAAGAAATCCTCAGATCGTATCAACCCAGCAGGGCTAGCCAAACCATAAGACATAGCACATTGATTATGCACCGGTCCTCCGGAGGGCTACCGCGCTAAAACATATAACACATAGCTCGTAGGAGTCGGATATAGCCATCCGCTATAGGCGAATGAAACCATATTCGTGGCGGCCAACCCGACACGTCAGGACTGGGCCTGGGGTGGCTAGTATGGCACGATCTTGGGATTCTTTTCACCCAATGCATCTACCAAGTTAGTTGCCTAGTTATTCCCTAGGTTATCCTCGGAGTTCACATGTTGTGGTCACATGCTCACTCCCCTAGATGTCGTACATTGTACGAGTACCCCAAGAAGGGATCCGTACTGGCTCATAGAGTCATACATATGTACCCCCTTCTTGGTGTAATGCAACACACAACACATACCACATCATTGCTACTGACCAATCGCTGTGTAAATGCTGAACTCTTGGAGGTACTGACAGGTATCACATAGGAACACTTAGCACTTAGGATAGCACATCGGTGCTCACATAGATTGTATCTTAGTACACACATAGGGTTATCCAGCAGACGCATAGGAGTCAGATCAGGAATGAGGACCAAGACACAAGAGGAAATAGAACAAGAAGGTACTATGCACTTAAGGTATGAAGTGCTCGTAAGTCATGAAGTGGCCCTAACGGCGCACGGACAATATGCAAGGTAAAAGGTGCACAAGGAGCAAGGTGCACAAGGTGCCAAAATCACATATGAATTCTGGTTATAGTGAGACCTGAAGATTCTTGAAGCCAAGACAAAGATCTACAACTTTCATGTTGGGAGTTTGGAGAAATTCTGGCCACAATTCAGGCAAATAGGGCATAAAACAGCCAAAATAGGCACTATACGGTACTCCCATAAGTGGCTCGGACACTATGCAGCACTATGCAGCACAATGCAGCACTCCGATATACGGCTCTGACACTATGCGGCACTATGCAGCACTTCTATCTGCGGCTCGGCACTATACGGCACTATGCGGCACTATACAGCACTTCCATCTGCGGCTCGGCACTATGCAGCACTTCCATCTGCGGCTCGATACTATGCGGCACTTCCATCTGCGGCTCGGCACTATGCGACACTATGCGGCACTTTCATCTGCGGCTCGGCACTTTGCAGCACTTCCATCTGCGGCTCGGCACTATGCAGCACTATGCGGCACTATACAGCACTTCTATCTGCGGCTCGGCACTATTCATGTGGCACTTTTCATCGTCCCTGCCAAAACCAGGACAAATGACATAGAAAATGTCCAAATATTATTTTGGCCATAACTTTCTCAAAACAAATCGAAATCTAACTTTTCAAAGGTCGAAATTGTGTAGAATCAAATTTTCCACAACCTAGGACCATTAGTTTTCGAAAATAACCAAGTTTGATAGATCAAAACCATGTAAATACTTAAAACCCTAGTTTTAGAAACTTAGATCTACACAAAACTAGCTATTAGAATAAAAAACTCCAAGAACTAAACTTGTAGAGAATGAAGAGAAGAACAATATAGACAAATAATATCAAGGAAAAATCTAGAATTAAAAATGCACAAATCTCCACTTTTGAGCAAGTTGTACTTGCCTAAGGATGGTGGTTGAGGGAAATAAATGGTGGAGTGAATGAGGAGAGAGAGTGAGAAAGAGAATATAAATAGGGGTTGGGTTGGCTTAAGAAAACCCTAATCTCTAAACATGCTCTAACCCTTCCACTAATGACATGCTTAAAATCTACATGCAACCATTAAATATTAATAAATAGAATTATGCACATGCTAAATACGGGATACCGTGTACAGAATTCATGAAAGAATACGTATATCGGGATCGGGGAGTGACAACTGTCACCGTGTCGACGGTCCAACCCATTGAAGTCGACACGGAGGAGCCCGAGCGTCAACCGGCGGCACCGAAAAAATATAACTTTGAAGTGTCAGAATTCAAGAAAGCATGCCGCACTTCCTTCAGCGGTACCGAAGGCCCTTCTATGGCAATCGACTAGTTGGAAGAGCTGGAAGATCACTTCGAGCTCATCGGCATTGAAGAATAAAGTAAGTCGCCTGCGTACAACTTCAACTACGGTTGAACGCGCACGACTGGTGGGTCTTGCACAAGCGAGTGATCCGACGCGACAATAACTCAGTGCCGCTCTCTTGGGCCACGTTCCGTAAAGCCTTTGAAGTTGAGTACCTTCCCCCCGCCGTTCGCTAAGAGAAGGAGAATGAATTCATGCAGTTGAGGCAAGGGAACCGGACAGTAGAACAATATGTCGCAGAATTCAACAAGTTGTCCAAATTTGCTGGTGATTTCTACAGAGGAGTGTCGTATGCGATGGTTCGAAGTGGGCTTACGACGCTCTATCGGTGCGCATGTAGGAGTTCCAGAGTACAAGACCACGGGCGATGCTCTAAATCATGCTCTCCGCCTTGAGAGCCAGTACCCTCATGTTGCTGCAGACTTTGTGCGCAATTCCAATCACAAACGTCCTAGCAATACGGGGGGCAACAATTACGCGTCAAAGCGTCCAAATAATGGCGGCTATAAGGGTCAGAACACGTTACCTCGTTGCACCAAATACAATCGTCTCGGATACGAGGCCAACAACTGCTTCGGCTTCAGAGGGGATTGCTATGTTTGCGGACAAAAGGGCCACCTCGCTCGAGATTACACGAACTCCAGACTAATTCGCAACGCTCCACCACAACAAAACCGTCAAAAGAATCGAGGACAGGTGCCCCGACCTCCTCAGCCCACTCAACCCAACAACCAAGACCGGCGTCCAAATGCTCAAGGGCGCGTCTATGCCATGACTCGAGATGAGGCGTTCGCCTCCGATACTGTTGTGACAGGTATATTGAATTTCAATAATGTACCTGATCGTGTGTTATTTGATTCAGGCGCTTCGCATACTTTTATATCGGCGGACTTCGTCGCCGAGCACAAATTTCCTATAATGTCGTTAGACCTCGATCTTAGCGTAAATATGCCTTCGAGCGTGCCACGCGTGCCACTACTCACAAATTTAGCCTACGGGAGAGGAACCATATGTAGTGGAGGTCAAAAGATCGATCTTGATGCGATAGTTCTAGATATGAAGGACTTCGACATCATAATGGGTATGGATTAGCTCGATCCTTGCAACGCTACCATCGACTGCACAGGAAAGAAGGCCACTTTCCGCATACCTGGAGTGCCCGAATTCTGCTATTCGTGTGGTGAAGCATCGTCGACCTGCATGGTGATCTCGACAATTTCGGCTCGGAAGCTGCTGTATTCCGGATGCGAAGGCTACTTGGCGTCCGTTCGTGACATGAGACAAGATGGTGCAAACGCAGGTCAGACCGACGTTGTGGCAGAATTTCCAGACGTGTTTTTGGACGAGCTACCCGGTATGCCACAGAATCGAGAAATAGAGTTCACTATCGACATACTCCCTGACACCAGGCCGATCTCGAAAGCTCCGTACAGAATGGCCCCGGCAGAATTAAAAGAACAGAATGCACAACTACAGGAATTACTTGACAAGGGTTTATCCGTCCGAGTGTCTCTCCGTGGGTGCGCCCGTGCTATTTGTGAAAAAGAAGGATGGATTGATACGGCTCTGCATCGACTATCGAGAACTGAATAAGGCCACCGTCCGGAACAAATACCCCATGCCCCGCATCGACGACTTGTTTGACCAGCTCCAAGGTGCAACGGTGTTTTCGAAGATTGATCTGTGATCCGGTTACCACCAACTCAAAGTGAAGCCAGACGACGTGCCGAAATCTGCCTTCTGCACTCGCTACGGCCACTACGAGTTCTTGGTAATGTCGTTCGGTCGGACAAACACCCCCGCCGTCTTCATGGATCTAATGAATCGGGTGTTCCGTCCGTTCGTTGACAAATTCGTAGTAGTCTTCATCGACGACATTCTCGTCTACTCAAAGGATCGAGCACAACATGCAGAACATCTGCGGACGGTACTGCCAACCCTTTGAGAGAATCAGTTGTATGCGAAGAGGAGCAAATACGAATTCTGGCTGAACAGCATCTCATTCCACGGGCACATCATCTCCGCCGCGGGCATCGCAGTCGATCCGAAGAAAGTCGAGGCAGTTGCTGATTGGAAATGGCCTGCTTAAGTTAGCAAAATTCGAAGCTTCCTAGGCTTGGCGGGATACTACCGACGCTTCGTGAAGGACTTCGCGAAGATTGCATCGTCGTTGACTCGCCTCACCCAGAAAGGAGTTGCATTCGAGTGGTCAGACAACTGTGAAGCTTCCTTCCAAGAGCTCAAACAACGGCTCGTTTCGGCCCCGATACTTGCTCTTCCTGAAGGGACTGAGGGATTTCAAATTTTCAGCGATGCTTCTAGCCAGGGCTTGGGGTGTGTGCTCATGCAGCGGGATAAGGAGATATCTTTTGCTTCCCGGTAGTTGAAGCCGCACGAGAAGAACTACCCTAAGTACGACCTAGAACTAGCGGCAATTGTGTTCGCGTTGAAGCTGTGGCGTCACTATCTTTATGGCGTGGCGTGCAGGATTTATACGGACCACAAAAGCCTCAAGTATCTCTTCACCCAGAAAGAACTGAATTTGCGGCAGAGGCGATGGCTTGAACTAATCAAAGACTATGACTTATCAATCGACTATACGCCGGACAAAGGAAATGTTGTAGCAGATGCGCTGAGCCGGAAGTACTTAGCTTCTTTATGCATCAACGATCGACTACTGCGTGACTTGGACGGGATGGGCATTTAACTCTGAGTTCATTTTAGAGACGTAAAGCTGACGCAACTGCGACTGGAACCGAGCCTATTGGAGAGAATCAAGTCTGCTCAAAAGGACGATCCATACCTGGAGAAGATGCGGAAGCTGATATCGAAAGGGAAAGCGTCCGACTTTGCAGAGGACGAGTCGGAAGTGTTGCGAGTGAAGGGTCGGCTATGCATTCCGGATGACGTAGAACTTAGAAAGGAGATAATGTCAGAGGCGCATTATGCAAAATATTTCTTGCATCCTGGTAGCACCAAGATGTATAAGGACGTCCACATTATCTTTTGGTAGCACGGCATGAAGAGGGACATAGCACTCTTTGTGTCAAAGTGTATGGCCTGTCAGCAAGTTAAAGCCGAGCACCAGCGACCGGACGGGGAGATGCAGAACCTTGTCATTCCAGAGTGGAAGTGGGATCATGTCACTATGGACTTTGTTGTTGGCTTGCCGAGGACGCCGTAGGGAAACGACGTCATCTGGGTCATCGTCGATCGACTAACCAAGTCGGCGCACTTCATAGTCATTAAAGTTACTTGAAGCGTCATCCGCATTGCTCAGATATACCTTGATGAAATAGTTCGGCTGCACGGGATCCCAGTATCTATTGTCTCGGATCGGGATGGACGGTTCATGGCACGCTTCTGTAGTAGTCTTCACTCAGCGTTGGGGACCAAGTTGAAGTTTAGCTCAGCTTATCATCTTCAGACTGACGGCCGAACAGAGCGAGTGAACCAGATTGTCGAGGACATGTTACGACTCTGTGCGATCGACTTGAAGTCAAGCTGGAACGTTCATCTACCGTTGGCCGAGTTTGCATACAACAACATCTATCAGTCCAGCATCCAAATGGCGCCGTATGAAGTCTTGTACGGCCGAAAGTGCAGATCGTCCATTTGTTGGGATGAAGTCGGGGAACGGCAGATACTTGGCCCAGAACTGGTGGAGCGGACTGTGCAGAAGGTCAAGTTTATACGGGAGAGATTGAAGATAGCACAAAGCCGGCAGAAGAGCTATGCCGACACGCACCGACGCCCCTTCGAGTTCTCGAAAGGCGACCATGTATTCTTGAAAGTAATGCCCATGCGTGGAGTTTCCAGGTTCGGTGCGAAAGGGAAATTGAGCCCAAGATTTGTTGGTCCGTTCGAAATATTGAAGCGAGTCGTCCCGTTAGCTTACCAAATCGCCTTGCCGCCTACATTGTCGGAGGTACACGACGTCTTCTACGTCTCACATTTACGAAAGTACGTGCACGATCTGAGCCATGTGGTAGATTTGGGTCAGCTGGATCTGAAGGCGGACTTGTCATATGTCGAAGAGCCAGTGCAAATCTTGGAGCACAAAGATAAACTTCTCCGTAACCGTGCTATTCCTCTCGTCCGCGTCCTCTGGAGAAACCATTCGGTCGAGGAGTCGACGTGGGAGCTTGAGTCGGAAATAAAAGAAAGATTTCTTTTATTGTTCTCGTAGAGGTAGGTTCTATTCTTAAGTTTCGAGGACAAAACTTTTTCTTAGTTGGTTATTGTGTAGTGCCCCGTCCCTATATCGTGCGCCGTTCTCCGTCCACGGGTGCGCGAGAAAGGAACACTGTCGCCATCGATTCGGTCGGGACCGATAGGTCCGGATCGATCGAATCGGTCGAACGGGAACGGTTGAATTAAGATCCATTCTCTGTTATGGAATGGCTTCTTCGGAACCAAGTCCCATATTCAGCGGGTTACGCCTCAAGGATTGACTCTGCGGCTGAGTCGGGAGAGACCTCCCATTGCACTGTTTTTCACGCCGCTTGCGTTGGTTTTGGCCTTGGTTTTCTGAATGCGTTTTCGTGAATGTTTTCGATGGTTTTCTTGGCTTACATTTTGAACTAGCATTTTCTATCGAACTTCTTGAATAATACAGTGTTCTAATCGGTTGCTTGTGCAATTTCAGGTAATCGCGTAGGCGACGTCTAGTGCGACCAACAAGTTCTCTCGCCTCAAGCAAACTCAAGGTGAGTGGCTGACCCTTCTCTTCTCGACCCTTTCTTAGGTAAATCGATAATGTTGTTGCGAATGAAAGAATAGATGCAAGGACACGGATACGATAAAATGATCAAGTTTTCAAAGAGAATGTAGGCTATACCTTAATAACTAAAATTGGTCTTTGCACGGTCACGGACAACTTGTCGACAAGGTAGAGTTTTCCCGTACGGCAACCCGGGGCCACGGGACCGTTGCGGCCAAGGAAGGAAACAATTACATAAGCTGTGCTGGGCACGAGTTAGGCGATGACTTGCAGCGGGGCTCGCTACTCGCGCTGAAAGGACCCCGTCTAACAAAAGCTAAAGGAGTCCACGATGGCTCTGGGAGCCAGTGACCAATCTCACGTATTATTGCACTTGGTATGAAAATGATAACAATTGACAGTGAAGAACATGGTAAGTCTCATAAGGCGCGGCGCGGTTCGCCGTGGGTAATGTAGCTCCCCTTCCCAGAAATTTTAAAATATTTTATTTATTATTTTAATTGATTAAAATGGTGATTATTAGATTTTATAAATAATTTCTAGAAATTTGATATATGTAAATTATACGTATTATTAATATCTAATGGTGTTGTAGAATAATTGTAAGAGTTTGCAGGCCAAAGAAAGACTTGGTGTAATATGAAGCATACATGATACGTTGGTTTATTCATTTTGTTATCATAGTTATCATTATTATAAATGTTGTTGTTATTTTATTAAATAAAGGTAAGGGATATTATTGGTTAATTACTTCATTATCAAATAAGATTTCATACGTATGTGCATGCGTATATGAGGTGATTCGGTTCGAGATAGATATAAATTTGTGAAACCATTTATGTAGTTATTTATATATAAAGTCTAAACAAATATCAGATATAATACAAAAAGAAAACGAAATCTAGACAAACCCAATTAAAAATAAGCCAGGCCCAGAGAGGCCCAGCCTTAACTCTCCTACAACCTATCAATAATCCCCCCACAATGCAACCACCTCTCACATCCTCAACTATCACTGTTTCTAAGCTAGTCTATCTAGTTTTCCAACCACATGTACACTTGCTTTTAACATATTTCTTCAAAAAAAAGAACAAAGCCAGGCCAACCAGCCCATAGGCCCGACCCATGTGTAAACACAGTAGTAGAAGACCTGTATAGGCCAAACCGAGAAGTGCAGCGACCAAACCGAGTAATCGGGTGTATCTATATATAGAGATTGAGAGGGTGAGGAGTATTTCTCGAAACCCTAACCCCACGCCTATCCCCCTGACTGGAGCGGCCATCCCGACGACCGTGCACCACCGGCGTGCACCGCCGGCCGGCCGCAGATGGCCGCGCGCGCGTACAAGCGCGAAGAAAACAGGACAGCAGCAGTTACAGGTACATAAGTTTGCAATCGATTTTCTATTCACCTGTTCGATCGTTTTCGATCCCGTAAAATCCTACGTGAACCCAATATAACCATCTTCCCAATCCATGTATTAGTTTACGATGAGGAGTAATATATTGGTCGAGAAATCGAAACCAACATCGCAAAAAACCTGTAAAAACAGAGCTTGTGAACGACCCGATACCCTGTTTTAGAAGAGAAATTCTGAACAATATATTAGAGTATTTCAAAAACTATTTAAACACAGTTTTA
Source organism: Iris pallida (assembly GCA_029216955.1). Taxonomy (NCBI): domain Eukaryota; kingdom Viridiplantae; phylum Streptophyta; class Magnoliopsida; order Asparagales; family Iridaceae; genus Iris; species Iris pallida. The sequence goes on along the minus strand of JANAVB010037419.1, from coordinate 326,967 downwards.
GTCAACATATATGAGAGTAAAACCAAATTTGTAGGCCAGGATTTCACGAAGAATACGCGAAGTATCACTGTTGAAAGTTAGGAAAAAAACCTGTTTTTCAAAATATAGAAAATAGAAAAAATCTTCCGATATGACGTGCGTCCCGCCATTCTGGGCGACGTGGTCACGAACAGAAAGCATCGAAAGGTGCGTAACGGCTTCGTGGTCGTGTGGGCTTTGACAGAATTCAAATTGGTCGCGTGTGCGCGACGAATTTGATGCGTATCCGTCGAAATTCACCGTATCGGCCTCTCTGCAAATTTCCCAATTACTTTGTACACGCTCATCAGATCAAGAAGAAACTTGCGCCAACAGGACCGTATTATTTTTCTGGTCCTGTACGCCAAGTTTGGTCCAATTCTGAGACAGTTGAATCGGACGCCGTTTTACGGGCCCCACGGTCCGACTCAATGGACGATTTTGTGCACGGACTGCCGGAATCCAACTTTGGACATACGGTTGGATTCATATCGAAAAACCGGACCTGTTGACATATAGTTTGACGACTTTAGAGACCGTTGACTCTTGCACGCTTTTCGGTACAAAGCGGGTCCAATGGCGGACATCATTTTTGTCAGAAATTACCGTTTTGCCCTTGTGTACAGAATTGGACTTAAGGACAGGCGATTCTAGCTAATTTGACTATTCTGAGAACATTGGTAATGTTTATTTCAGTATCTGGAGACTTCTGCATGTGTTGACTGGTTGTGGCTCATTGAGTGGTATAGTATTATTAGTTTCACCAGCTAAGGACCTCAGGCAAGTACACTTTCTGATTGCTTTCGATTCATAGTAGTCTTTTCATTTCATGTCTATACATATATCTTGCTGCTTGTTGATACGCTCGTAACACGGAGTAGTCGGGAGGGGAAATATCTTAGTAGACATGTGGACTACCCAGAACTATCCCCATGATGTCTATTCGTGGACAATAGCACCTGTACACGACACGTGCAGGTGCCGGATTTATCCCCTAGCCGTTCACATGTCGAAACGGATATTTCACACCACATAGGTAGATGTCTTTTTATTTTTCCTTTACTTCTCCACCGTGTCATGTCATCAGTACTTTCCAGTTTTCATATCTCATATGTTATTTTCATGTCTTGTTAATTCTATTATGTTTTCGCATTGCCGTCGGTTTGTGTGCTTGTTCCATTCCTGACTGAAAACCATCATTTTTCAGGTTAGCTGTGGCTTCACTTAGCTTGGGAGATTCGGGTGTACTTGTAGACGGAAACCTAGAAATAGATAGAAATTATATTCAATTTCATTAATTGTAAAATCTTGTATTTTTCTTTAAATATAAATGTTGTAAAAATTGTAATAAATTTAGAAATATGGATGAGCAGCAAATATGATATTTTGAGCATTTATTTCTTGCGGGCTCGACAGCGTTCTACCGCCGACTCTGCGGCGTAGGCTGGCTTGGACTCGTCTCGTATCCGAAAAGGCAGGTACGGGTCGTGACAAGTTTTTGTGGTGGCACATGCAAGTCAGTTTTTGCACAAGATTGCAAACTCGTGGTAGTACCCTATTAGTCGTACTACTGCGAGCCTGCGCCCAGGAAATGCTCATTCACAATTAGGATTAAAATGATTTAGGAGAATGACTAGGACTAGGAGTCCCTTGTTCAAACTGACCGTTGGGTAGTTAAGGTTATTAGATATGCCATGCAATTTAGATAGCTTGTTAGATCCCTATAGGGACACTCTTACTTTTGATATGACAATGTGATCCAGTATGGATATACTATTCGCTTGGTATGTTAGACTTGCCTAGAATTAAGGTGTTAATTTTGATAAACTGTTTAATTTTCTTTTGCTTTATTAGATATAAATCTTATATCACAAGTTAGAATTGTCTATTTTAAATTCTCTTTTGCTGTAAGGAGTTAGTTTATAATTTCTGATTCTGTTATTCCTATATGAATCCTGAGTTAGATTTGATTCAAAGTTTTCCCTCAGCCATTAGAAATATATATATGAAATAAATGTTAGGATGTTCTTATTTTTCTTGTCTTCAGATATTTCCTTCCGACCCGTCTTTTACTTTAAGGATTAAGACTTATAAGCAGATATGCTTTCTACCATAGTCAACTAAGTTTGAATCCCTAGCAGCTCCTTGACGTTCTTAGGAATATAGTAGGAGCATTTAACAACTGCGATGACTAGACAGCAGCGCACTGGCAAGGCACAACCCATAGAATTGAAATCATTTCGATGAATTGTAGTTTATGGAACATTGCTAAAACTATGTCCTCGTTGACCTCTTTAGATCTTAGATACCCTTATGTCAATATAAGGTAGAGCACCTGATAGCTTATCACACCTGAATCAAGGAACCAAGGGTTTGTCACAGCCAGAGTATACAGGCGAGGCATAATTCTCGGTGAAATGATTTCAGACGTGATTACAAGTTTAGGATACTATAGAGAATAGAAAGATGCCAGTGTGACCCTAAGATCCAAAACCAATACTAAGGTAAGTCCTGTAAGTTGAGTAGCATGTCTCCCACCCTAGCATCCCATGGTTCTTGCGATCTATTAACAAGGTAACTGACCGACATTAATAGGTTTACCTAGAATATAGAGTTTAGGGTCCATAACCCATTAATCGATCAAGGCCTTATGGATAGGAAGATAGTAGGAAGACTGTATAGGCAAGAACACCAGGTAAGGATTTGATTCTCTCAAAACTCAAACTACTTATCCCTCCTTTCAAAAATCTCGACAATTTATACTTTGACTCTCTTGACCAATGCTGCTATTACAGCCTAGTTTTTGCAAGCTTACTCTTTTATCGAGCTTGATTCAAGACATATGTTTATTGGGGACGCCCGCTAACAAATTGTCTAATCATAATCATTGTATTACAGTCTGATCAACCATGATGCATTCGGTTCGTACTTCATTTAATTATCCTACGTGGATTGAGATGTAGAGATATCCAAGATCTCATCCGCGATTGTTTTGACAATTCCTCCTAAATTATGCATTCGCCTTTGAATCATGTAATTGTGTTTAGTGACATCTCTCTTGAACTCTTTATTGTTTTCATCTTTCACTGATTGGAAAGACGAAATCTCGTAACTAATAGATAGATACAGGGTATTCCAATGGCTATGATAGTTGTATACGCAAGTGTAGCTACCATCGGCTAGTCCTGTGATAGGAACCTTGCCTTGAGTTACTCGTTCTCCTCTCGACCTTCAAGCTACTATCGAGACTTTCTAGCCACCTGAATTTGAGGAACGATCCTTGACTTGACTTATATCTACCGTATCTCGTACATCGTGCCTTATTCTTTATTAACCAGAGTCGAGGTACAAAATCTGGACTTTGAAATCCTTCTACCTCATTATTCCCAAAATCACGTCCTAGCTTCTAAGGTGGGTAGACTGTAAGATTTCTAAAAAATTTAGGATATACCAGGATTACCGAGTGATTAGAATAACTTCCATTAGGATGATGATTAGTGCCCTTGGACTCCCACTTTTTATTTAGAGCATTTTGTGTCCCCGGCCGTGTCATTAATATTCGGAGCACGAGGCCAGTTGTTATCTTCCAACAAATTTCATATGCAAGATCTAGACGAGTCCACCCTCTTCTAGGTATATCATGTCCCGCTCAAACCCGTCCCTTTGTACTTTATTTTTATGGTACGACTTTCAGGTTAAAAGGACTAGCTATAACCCTTACCATAATGCCGGTACACTTTCCGACTTCCATTAGGGCCTCAACTTCGACTTAATTCCTTCGACCCAAAATATGGTTGTGATCTACTCGAAGCCCACTATGCACATGCCACTAGTGTGCCACCCAATTGAGGTCTCATGTGCTCCTTAAACACAAAGTCACTGAAGGCACATTTTGAGCTTTAGGGACCTAGCTAACCAACCTGACTAGCAACTAGCTCAATCCCTTGGGTAGAAACCTATTCTAGGATACCCTAATCTAGTAGGAATAATTTTATCATTGGGATCTTGTCTAGTCCATATAGATTGAAACCCAATGTTCATCCAACCAACGACTGATGTCCAAATAGAGAACCCAGTAAGACCACAATCTTGATTTCTCAAATTCCGTTCCATTATGGAATCTTGTTTGAATTAGAACTTCGAGAACGGAACTTCTTTATTGCACGGATTGCAGGCCCCTCTAAGAAACAAGGATTCTTCGACGTAGCAAGTGACTGAACTAGAGTAGCCCAATCTAGCAAATAAGTCAATGGTTCATAAACTCTCTATCTGTAACATTGGATACTCTCCACTGTTATTGAAACTTCACAGTTACTCCCGATTATTCTACCCTATCTTCTTGTCCTCCCTACTTCGGAGCGACGAATAGTCATGCTTACTAGAGTTTATCAATATTTATTAGCTACTTGTGTAAGTTTGTTGATTGTTAAATTTTGGGTTGCTTAATAGATAGGAGAGGATTTTAGATACCATACGCAGTAGATATCTGTTGGTAGAATTGTTAGCAACTAGTTAGGAGATTATAAGATTTTACTTTCGAGGGAGTAGTGTGACCAAAGGTGGGTAGAAGTCCTCAAGTATTCGGAGTTATAAAATGGCTAGGAGGAGTATATAAAATATTTTGAGAAATTAAATTGAGGAGGTTAAGGTTAAGCTAGACTTTCTTTTTGAATTTAAGAATAGTTATGAATTAGAATTTCGAGGACGAAATTATTTTTAAGGTGGATAGATTTGTAGCTCCCCTTCCCGAAAATTTTGAAATATTTTATTTATTATTTTAATTGATTTAAATAGTGATTATTAGATTTTATAAATAATTTCTAGAAATTTGATATATGTAAATTATACGTATTATTAATATCTAATGGTGTTGTAGAATATTTGTAAGAGTTGGCAGGCCAAAGAAAGACTTGGTGTAATATGAAGCATACATAATACGTTGGTTTATTCATTTTGTTATCATAGTTATCATTATTATAAATGTTGTTGTAATTTTATTAAATAAAGGTAAGGGATATTATTGGCTAATTACTTCATTATCAAATAAGATTTCATACGTATGTGCATGCGTATATGAGGTGACTCGATTCGAGATAGATATAAATTTGCGAAACTATTTATGTAGTTATTTATATATAAAGTCTAAACATGTATTAGATATAATAGAAAAAGAAAACGAAATCTAGACAAACCCAATTAAAAATAAGCCAGGCCCAGAGAGGCCCAGCCTTAACTCTCCCAAAACCTATCAATAATCCCCCCACAATGCAACCACCTCTCACATCCTCAACTATCACTGTTTCTAAGCTAGTCTATCTAGTTTTCCAACCACATGTACACTTGCTTTTAACATATTTCTTAAAAAAAAGAATAAAGCCAGGCCAACCAGCCCATAGGCCCGGCCCCTGTGTAAACACAGCAGTAGAAGACCTGTATAGGCCAAACCGAGAAGTGCAGCGACCAAACCGAGTAATCGGGTGTATCTATATATAGAGATTGAGAGGGTGAGGAGTATTTCTCGAAACCCTAACCCCACGCCCATCCCCCTGACTTGAGCGGCCATCCCGACGGCCGTGCGCCACCGGCGTGCACCGCCGGCCGGCCACAGATGGCCGCGCGTGCGTACAACCGCGGAGAAAACAGGACAGCAGCAGTTACAAGTACATAAGTTTGCAATCGATTTTCTATTCACCTGTTCGATCGTTTTCGATCCCGTAAAATCCTACGTGAACCCAATATAACCCTCTTCCCAATCCATGTATTAGTTTACGATGAGGAGTAATATATTGGTCGAGAAATCGAAACCAACAACGCGAAAAACCTGTAAAAACAGAGCTTGTGAACGACCTGATACCCTGTTTTAGAAGAGAAATTCTGAACAATATATTAGAGTATTTCAAAAACTATTTAAACACAGTTTTAGTCAACATATATGAGAGTAATACCAAATTTGTAGGCCAGGATTTCACGAAGAATACGCGAAGTATTCACTGTTGAAAGTTAGGAAACATGTTTTTCAAAATATAGAAAATAGGAAAAATCTTCCGATACGACGTGCGTCCCGCCATTCCGGGAGACGTGGTCACGAACCGAAAGCATCGAAAGGTGCGTAACGGCTTCGTGGTCGTGTGGGCTTTGACGGAATTCAAATTGGTCGCGTGTGTGCGACAAATTTGATGCGTATCCGTCAAAATTCACCGTATCGGCCTCTGTGCAAATTTCCCAATTACTTTGTGCACGCTCGTCAGATCAAGACGAAACTTGCGCCAACAGGACCGTATTGATTTTCTGGTCCTGTACGCCAAGTTTGGTCCAATTCTGAGACAGTTGAATCGAACGCCGTTTGGCGTGCCCCACGGTCCGACTCAACGGGCGATTTTGTGCACGGCATGTCGGAATCCAACTTTGGACATACGGTTGAGTTTATATCGGAAAACCGGACTTGTTGACATATAGTTTGACGACTTTAGAGACCGTTGACTCTGGCACGGTTTTTGGTGCAAAGTGGGTCCAACGGCGGACATCAATTTTGTCCGAAATTACCGTTTTCCCCTTGTGTCCAGAATTGGACTTAGGACAGGCGATTCTAGCTAATCTGACTATTCTGAGAACGTTGGTAATGTTTATTTCAGCATCTGGAGACTTCTGCATGTGTTGACTGGTTGTGGCTCATTGAGTGGTATAGTATTATTGGTTTCACCAGCTAAGGACCTCAGGCAAGTGCACTTTCTGATTGCTTTCAATTCATAGTAGTCTTTTCATTTCATGTCTATACATATATATTGCTGCTTGTTGACACGCTCGTCACACAGAGTAGTCGGAAGGAAAAATATCTTAGTAGACATGTGGACTACTCAGAACTATCCCCATGATGTCTATTCGTGAACAATAGCACCTGTACACGACACGTGCAGGTGTCGGATTTACCCCTTAGCCGTCACATGTCGAAACGGATATTTCACACCACATAGGTAGATGTCTTTTTATTTTTCCATTACTTCTCCACCGTGTCATGTCATCAGTACTTTCTAGTTTTCATATCTCATATGTTATTTTCATGTCTTGTTAATTCTATTGTGTTTTCGCATTGCCGTCGGTTTGTGTGCTTGTTCCATTCCTGACTGGAAACCATCATTTTTCAGGTTAGCTGTGGCTTCACTTAGCTTGGGAGATTCGGATGTACCTGTAGACGGAAACCTAGAAATAGATAGCAGTTATATTCAATTTCATTAATTGTAAAATCTTGTATTTTTCTTTAAATATAAATGTTGTAAAAATTGTAATAAATTTAGAAATGTGGATGAGAAGCAAATGTGATATTTTGAGCATTTATTTCTTGCGGGCTCGACAGCGTTCTACCGCCTACTCTGCAGCGTAGGTTGGCTTGGACACGTCTCGTATCCGAAAAGACGGGTACGGGTCGTGACATGTAAGTTTCATCGTATTTCGCATTATGTTGTCATATGCTTGTCGAAATTCATTAGGATGGTCAGAAACATTCATTAACTAAGTCATATAAACTCTTCAACCAAATGAGAGCTTGGAACTCAAATAGCCATGCACCAGTACAAAGTGTTATATAATGATCCTCGCTCTCCATGCAGGTACCCCGAACTACGAAGGGCGTGCCACTTAAAGCTCAAGGCGGCGCGAACACTTTTGAAACCTCGTCCGTGTGTTGAAGGCTTGTTTCTGAAACCTTTTGAAGACTCCGCACTCAGTACAGAGGAAGAAAGATGACGACTCGGCTTCCCTCGATAGCAGGTGGAAAGTGTAATTATTTTGCTTGTAAAAAGGGATGTAATGTATGGAACGACTATCTCATCAGCGTTCGTTTCGTAATCGAGTCAGGGTGTAGCCCGTGCGGCAATGATTGTAATGGAGTCGATGTAAATGAAGTTTTATTATCAATGAAAAGTCTACTTCTATTTCAAATGTGTCAATCAATTTCTCTGTGTACTCTAACTTGATGTTGTGTTTCGGATAACCCTATGACTATGCCTTGTGCGATCGCAACTTAGGTTCGCATGGCATCACGCCCGGGGGATGACTATCGATTCTACGGAATCGGGACGTGACACTGGGTAACTTCGGCACTAAGTCCGGGTGGAACCACATGACCTCTCCTCGTGATGTGGTGAGAGGTACCAATCCAGTCATCTGGTCCTGGACAGGTAGAAGGTTAGTAACCTCCATTGTTGCCCGGGGAACGGGTACTACCCCGTCTTGAGTGTTTGTTGGGAGGAAGTCGTCGAACTGAACGGATACCATATTTGCAGCCACGGTAACCTCTTCGAAATCTAGCGACAAAGCATTGGAGTTGATGAGGTTCTGTACGTACGCTTTAATGTGAAGCACTTCTGTGTGGGGTGGTGGACATAGCGGTGGAACTGACAATACTTCGGATCCTCGATCTCTGCTAGTCGAGGCTCGCTCTCTACATCACGGAGTCGGATCCTACCCGCCTTCAGGAGCATGTCGAAGATAGGCTTGACATGGCTATCTTCAAAAGAGTATGTCATCTCCTTGGGCTTCGGAACTTCTGCTTGCTTTTGTTCAGGTTTTTTAGTTGTACCAGCGACCATGGCCTGTTTGCCTTTGGTGTCCCGGTTATTGGTGGTGCCGCCGATGTTGTTGTTATTGGAGGTGTTACCAGGACGTTTGCCCTTGTCCTCTCCATCTGGGATGTGTAATCCCAGCTGGCGAGCCTTCTTTAACTTTGCCTCCGCGTTTGTGGCGCTTATGATGAAAGTCGTCCAATCCCTCAATTGATCTTCACCCACATCCAGAGGCTGACTGCAGGGAGCAACTTCTTTGGGCAGATTTCAATGAAGGAGCTTTCCGGACTGCCTTGGGGCGATCATATCGTAGATTGGCGAAACCGCTCGATGTAGTTTCTCGTTAGCTCCCTTTCTCCCTAAACGACGTCCATGAGAGACGACATTGTCACATCATGCCCAACTTCGTGATTCCCTCCAATGCGTGATTGGCGAAACCTTTCCAGGAATATGTGTTTGAAGCCATCAAAGGAATGGATGCAGTTGTCCAAGAGGTTGCGGTACCAGTCGAACGTGATTCCCTCCAATGCTCCCACAAATAGTCGTGTGAGTATGGCATCATTATGCGGCAAGTGGTCGGTTGTGACCTCAAAATGAGTCATGTACCGGCTAGCAGAGGTATTTTCGTCATATGAATCAATATAAAACAGTTTGTACCGCAGAGGAAAAGGAACGTCTCTCCATGCAATGGGATATGGTTGTCGTATTCTGAGGTCCCGGGAGGAGTCTCGGGTGTTGAACATTGCTCGAAGCTCCTGAACTTCTCTCCTTGTCTCCCCGGCCTCGTCTACAGCTGAGGGAGCGAATATTCCAGGAGGAATGCCACCCAGAGGAGGAGCAGTCGTGTTCGAGTTCACGTTGACTGCGGGGCCCAAACTTGTTTGTCCCGGTGTCCTTGCTGGTTGAGTCGGCAAGGCAGCCTTGATCTCGTATACTGACTTCTCCAAGGTTATGATCATGGCTTCAAGCGCTTCTAGACGTTGTCGGTCACTAGGCCCTTCTTGATCATCTCCTACCATAAGCACTGCCCGTACGTAGGGAGAGACGGATGGGACCGTAGAGGATGTGCTTTCCGTGTCGTACCCTCGTACAGAGAAATCGTCGGAGAACGTCGGAATGTCCTCCTTCTCGGACTCGAAAGGGGTGCTACCCCCTGCGCAGGAAGCTGCGTCGTCTTAGCGAAGGCGGTCACCCTCGGGGACGTCCAAGTCTGTTGCATAATTCCAGTGGATCGCTACCCCCTGCGCATCATCTTGGAACACCAGGTTGTCGCATACGTCCAAGGGACTACCACCCCCGGCTTCGTTCACCCCCAGGGACATGGAGGATGAACCCCCGGGTGTTAGAAGCTTCTTTCTTGAACGGGTGACTAGGTAGACACCCCCTGTGATCGTCGGCGGCAATCCTCCAGATGAGAGTTTCCTTGCCGTGCTGGCTGAGGTTACCGAGCTGGAGGAGCCTGTCTTCTTTCCTCCCTTGTCGGCAGGAACCTTCCGAGTTGAATTACAGGAGACGAGAGGAAATTCCTCGTCTCCCGAAATTTGCACTTGTTTCTCGAGTTGTTGTCGGACAGGTGCTGGCTGGTACAGTCGTTGGAAGACGGACTGCCGGTCTTTAGGTGCTGCCGACTTGTTGCAGCAGCAGTTGATGACAACTCGGGTACAGTGATGTCCTAGAGAGGCTCACCACATGCCAATGTTGCCTCTCTCTTCTTGCGTTTGTGGATGAGTACTTCTCGCAAGTCAAGGGCAGATTGATTTACCTTTGCATCCGTTTTGTGGGCCCGGGTATCCTGAGCGCACGGGTGCGTAGGTATCATATTTGCTCCCTGATCTGAGGCAAGTAAAAGTACTTGCTCTCGATCTTTGTAGGGAGACTTTTCGGACCTACCATGTTCGTTTGCCGCAAAGGGCTGGACACGGAAGGTTCTGTACAGCTTTCCATCAGGGGCCCATGTAACAGTTAACGGTATCCGCTGACGGTCAACAGATTGGACAGTTGACTGGGCTTGTTGAGCCCGCACTGTCCTAGACTTCTTCGACTTAACACCCAAAGGTGTGTAGTAGGAAGAGTCCAGGTTGGAAGCTTCAACATTCTCAATGGGCCGCATAGGGTCTGGTCCGCATGAGAGACGGTGAAAGACAGAGCTTCTGACAGGGCCGCATGGGGCATCATGTTTGCTGCCAAGATTGGCTGCCGCATAGACCATTTGTCTGCGGCTGCAGGGGCATCCTGTCTGCGGCCAGGATTGGCTGCCGCATAGGCAATCTGCCTGCGGCCACCTTCCTTATGCGACCTCTTCTTCAACCGCATGAGTTTCCCATGTGCCCCCAGCATCGTAATGTTTTCCTCTGCCGGATTTAGGGACAGCGGGGTCCTCTGCGGTTCGAAGCGAGGCCGCATGGGAGCTTCGGTTGCCGTCTTGAGTGGCGATAGGAGTTCCTTCCAGAGCCTGGCGAGGGGCAATGGTCTTGGGCCTCCGTGTCCTGCAGGCTCTTTTCGGGTTGGCTCGCTTCTGTGCTAGACTGGTGCTCCTATCGGATAGCATTTCCTCGAATGCTTGTTGACCAAAGCGAACAACAAGCATCTGCTGCGTAGAGCCAAGCTTGGACGTGTCGGATTGCGTCACCAGTTTCTCATCGGTGGAGAAAGAAGTCCCCAGCAGAGTCGCCATCGTGTTTGCCATTAATTATCAAAATAAGAACTACAAAGGAACTAGATTTGATTGCAAACTTGAAAGTACAATAGAGAGCCTAGAAAAAAAATTATAGGAAACAATCTAAGTACAATTGTTTAGTTTTGATTCTGGGGGGTGAGGGTGTAGGCTGGGGAGAAGTGTAGGAACTCTGCCTTACTCCTTGGACTATCAGACACAGACTTTACTCTTGAAAAATTGCCAGCCTTTTGCATGGGTGTGGTGCCCTGCTATTTATAATGATTTCGGGATGAAGCATATTTTGGGCTGCATAGATGGCCACGTGGCAGTAACAGCACACGAAGACTCGATCTTTGGCTACCAGCTGGTGGTTTGTTAAGATTTCTTTGTTGTAGCAAATCTGGGTGGTTAAGACGTGGTCAACTTGCCACGTGCCCTATCACAAAATAGAATCAACCTGTTTGAGACAGCAATGAGGGGCCGCATAGAGCTTGGGGCATTTTGGACCGCATAGGTCTTCTTTGTTCTTTAGTGCTCGGCCATGCTGGGCCGCATAAGACTCATGCGGCTCAGGTCGTAGTCTCCCTTAGCCACGTGTCCCACCAGCAGTGCCACAAGTCTGCTTGAAGCTCAGTCATATTTTGTTATTCTGGGCCGCATACGGCTAATGCGGCTCAGGTCGCAGTCTCCATGGCCGCATAGCACCCTGCGGGCCATGCCTCAGACCGCATGAACTCTCAGACACGTGGGCCCTTTGCTCAGGCACGTGGGCTCTATGTCTGGTGACATGACACTTCTTGTCTTTTTAGAAAGGTCACATCTTATCTTCATCTTTTTGTCAGGATGTGTCAGAGTTGTCAGAGTTGTCAGCTTTGTCAGAGGGGCTTCTGCGGCTGATCAGCTTGGCCGCATAAGTAGCTCTTCCTTCTGCGGCCCGAATCAGTTTGGTCACATTTTAATATAATCAATCTGTTTGAGACAACAATGATGGGCTGCATAGAGTTTGGGGATTTTTGGACCGCCGAGTTTGTCATGCGGCTCTTCCTTCTACGGACCAAATTAACTTGGCTCAGAGTACCCATGAGGTCAGCTTTGTAATGTGATCCGCATGAACCCCATCTTTCCATGCTTCTACCCCTCATCACCAAAATTTTCCTCCTGATGATAGGCTCTACGGTCTTCTTCATTAATTTTGCATCCTTCTTGCCCTTTTCGTACATGTTTTGCACCAAGGAGTTGTAGTGTGTCCACTCGTAGGAGCTCAAGTTGAATGTGAGCAGCGTATAGTGTTTGGAGGCTGCATTAAAGAGTGGAATGAATAGCCACTCTATGTCATCCTCTAAACCCATGACGAAGTCTTCTACATCTGATTTGTAATTTTCAAGGGCGCCGAATTTGGCTTCTGGTTCAGTGGCAAGCTCCACGGTGGTCTGTTTTACAAAAACAAAACACAATATCATGAGTAAGTTTTTACGTCATTTTTCATCGGTGTACACATAAATAGAAATTTTTCAGTTTTGATTCTTACCAATGTGTTGGGCAACATGAATACAGACCACTTATATTGCGAGCCCTGTGAACTTGGCTGGACGTAATTTCTTGCCAAGTCTTGAATTTCTTTCATCTTCTTTATTATTATGTTGAGTATGTCAGCCTCCATGTCTTCATAGTTGAGTATGTCTTGTATGTCTTTTGCTGACAGCATGACGGCAACTTCCTTTTCTCCCTCTTTCGGGATATTCATATATACAATATCACTACAGATAAATTTAGTTTAGATTAACGTAATAGAGATTCTCAGGATATAATTGTGAAAAAGACTAGAAAGAAAAAAAGAGTCATTCGCCGTCTAACTGACACGAAGAATGATCATTCGTCGTCCAACTGACACGGAGAATGATCATTCGTCGGCCAACTGTCCGTTATGAATTGGACGGAGACTGGTCGAGTTCAGAACACATACGTTGGATTCATCTTTCTTGGGAATACGATGCCCCTGTAATGCTTATTCAACTCTTCATCCGCACCCACCCCCCAAAGTCTGAGGTCATCGCATTCCCTTAGTATTATCCATTTTCACTAGTTCAGCCGTTTTGGCGTCTTGTCCGAGTTCAACAGATTCTTTTGATTCCGCCTGCTTATTTTTTCCTCGTCCCATGGGTTTGGCTTGAGGTTTTGGTTTCGGAGCGGCAGTTGTCTTCCGCTTTTTTTTAGCCTCTGCTACTGTATTCTTCCCCATGGGAGTAAAATCTTCATCAGCTACTGTCGGTGATGGTTTTCTCAACCTCTTTGCCCCTTGCTCTTATTTTGACTTCTTTTGGAGCAGCATGTTCAGCAGCTTGTTGTTCAGCAGCTGGTTGAGTATCAAGCTACAATACTACAGCCATGGCTTCGAGATCAGCGATCTTTTCATCCTTTTTAATGGCTTTATTCTGCAACAATTCAACTTGCTTATGAAGATTGTTTTTCTCATTAATGAGTCTTTTATCTGTCTCTTTGAGCTGCTCGGTTGTTTGCACTGATATAAAATAAATAACAATGAAAGGTATGATGTCAATCAATATATACTTTTTTTTTAAAAAAGAAGGAAAAAAATTATTCTCCGTGAACTTAACACGGGTAACGGTCATTCTCCGTGATTTTAACACGAATAATGGCCATTCCCCTGCATTCTAACACAGAGAATGTCTATTTTTCGTGGTTTTACCACGGGGAATGGCCATTCTCCTGCATTCTAACACGGAGAATGGCCATTCTCCGTGATTTTAACAATGAAGAATGGTCATTCTCCGGGATTTTAACACGGGAAATTACAAACCAGAACTTTGAAAAAAAAAAGAAAATTTTACCTTGTGCCTCTAGCTCTTTAACCTTTTCGCTAAGCTTCTCATTCTCAGCAACAATCTCATATTTCTCTTTTCGCAAGTAGTCCAATTCCCGCACCGACACCCCCATCGTGGTGTTCATTTCAATTTGTTGGGCTCCTTGTGCCTTTAACTCGTTAACCTTTTTATGGAGTTTCTCATTCTCAGCAATAATCTGATATTTCTCTTTTCGCAACTCCTCCAATTCCTGCACTGACTCCTCCATCACAACGTTAATTGCATGTTATTGGGCTCCTTGTGCCTCTAGCTCTATAACATTTTCATGGAGTTTCTCATTCTCAGCAATAATATGAGATTTCTCTTTTCGCAACTCCTCCAATTCCCGCATCGACCCCTCCATCGCGGTGTTCATTTCAAGTTGTTGGGGTCTCACTTGCTCAGCATCCTCACCCCCACCCGTTTGGTGCTGTCTCTCTCCCTCGTATGCACATTCTGCTTGTATATGTACCTTCTCTTCTAGGTGTCCTTCCTCTTTCCCAATAGTTATAACCAAATCTTTGAATATCTTTTTCGATCTCAATTTACTGTGACATTCGTTTTTGAGGAAGATCGAGATTGCGTACCCATCCTATGTGTAAAATCTCGGGTATTCATGAATTGGTTCGGACTTCCTTTCCACATGGGTACTATGTTCCGCAAACCAATAAAGAAAATATGTTGTGCAACCTTCCATTTTGGAGTATGCATCGGAGTAATTCCCCCCCCCCCCCAACAATTTTACTCATAGTCCTCTTGATGCTCTCCATGACATACGCCAATATTAACTTTGGCCAGCAGATACTTTTGATAACGTCTATACTGTTTACCAAAGCGAAGAACCTGTACGGTAAATTTGAACCGCCAGACTTTTTGAATAATGTTGTTTGGCACAAGTGGAAGATTATTAGCTTGGCCAAATCATCTGGTTTAACATCTTCATATCCGTCACGAAGCCATCGTAACAATTCAAAGAACCTTCTGTCTCACTGCCTTATTCATGACTTCTGAGAGTTCGCCCTTGGAATTAGTCAGCAATCTCTTGAAGTGATCTCTACACAGGCTCAACAATGCCGGTGGTATGGCCTGTTGTTGTTTTCCCATGATCAATCTTCTGTAATAAGCATCATCCTCACTTTCATCCTTCAGCGGTAGACCGAAAATGGCTGCCATATCGCCCACACATGGCGCTCTGTTAGTGCTCAATTCAAAGTATCCGATGTCATTTTTGTCTTCCAAGTAAGTTCCTATCAATTTCTTAAGACCTTATGAAACCTTGGCCAATTCCTGATTGCCAACTTTATTTTTGTAGAATACCTCGACGAAATTATAGAAACCGGTATTCTTTAAAGACTCAATAACTGGCTCGGGCAAACGGCCGCCACCTTCTTTGACATCTTCCATAAGAGTTAGCGTTGTTTTGAAAGAAGAACGGAAAACTCGTGAATACTTATTACTGACAAAAAAAATTCTACAAAAAAACCAAAAAATTAGGTTTCTGTCAACTGTTCTCCGTCATTTAACACGGAGAATGACCATTCCCCGTGACTTTAACACGGAGAATGATCGTTCTCCTGCATTTAACACAGGGAATGGTCATTCTCCGTAATTTTAACAACGGAGAATGATCATTCTCTATGATTTTAACACGGAGAATGACCATTCTCATGCATTTTAACAGTGGAAATGACCATTGTCCATGATTTTAACATGAAGAATGGCAATTTTTCGTCAATTTAACAAGGAGAATGGCAATTATCCATGATTTTAACACAAGGAATGACCATTCTCCGTGATTTTAATACGGAAAATGGCCATTCTCTGTGATTTTAACACGGAGAATGACCATTCTCCTGTATTTTAACACGGAGAATGGTCAGAATGGCCACTCTCCTGCATTTTAACACGGAGAATGGCTACTCTTGCATTTTAACACGAAGAATGACAATTCTTCGTCAATTTAACAAGGAGAATGACAATTCTCCGTCAATTTAACAAGGAGAATGGCAATTCTCCGTCAATTTAACACGAAGAATGCAATCCTCCTGCATTATAATACGGAGAATGGTCATTCTTCTACATTTTAACAGAATCATGAACATAACTTAAAGTTATACCTTCTTTTTGCCCTTCTTTTTGCTTACCAGCCTTTGGCTTATGTGTAACTCTCTTAATTCTCCCTGATTCTCCGTCATTCACCTTTGGCTTATATGCAACTATCTTCATTCTCTTCACATCAGCTCTCTCTTCTCTAACTGGGGTTCCAGTTGATTCTGATGACGATGATGATGATGAAGAAGTGGAAACTGATGATGATGATGATAAAGTAGGAACTGATGATGACGACATGGTATGAAAATTGTTAAAGTAAGATTTGAAGATTTTGGAGAAGAAAACCTATATTCGAAAATGAGTAGCGTATGGAAGAAGAGGAAGAATTGAAACTTTTTTTTTGAAGAGTAGATTTCGTGGGTGTTTCCAATAAATTAGAAGGACAAAAAGGTCATTCCGAACCCTTTTATATATTTTTTGCTAATTCTGGGTACGCGATAAAATGTTATTTTACGGTGAATTTTTCATAAAACTTTTACAATTTTTGGACATTTGATAATTTTTAAAATATAATGTAATTCATAACTTTAACATAATTCTAAATTTTGATATAACCCTATCATTTTGTAATGTTGTTATAGTATAATTTTCTTCAGATTTATGTATGTGATTAATAAAAAAAAATTAGTCTTCTCGAAGAGAAAAGGAGATTTTTTTTTTTTATTGAAAATACAATAGATAAGATCTAATCTATTTTATAATCTAAATATATTTAATATAATGTCACTTATAGTTTAAAATATAATTTGAAATATCTAAAAAGATAAGAGAGATTAATTAATTTATTATAGTTTAGTTTATGAATTAGATTTTAAATTTGAAAAAAAATATTTTGAATATAAGAAAGATTTAAATTTAAAAACATATATCAATGATAAGAGAGCATTTTTGAACTTCCATATCCTCTAGAAGTTGGCATGTATGATGATATTGTTGTGAACACAGTTGTACAATTTGAAGAAAAAAACTTATATTACTCATAATTTAAAAATCTAATATGAAATAATCTAAGGTGGTAAGAGAGTATCAATTAACTGATTATAATTTAGCGTACTAATTCAATTTTAAATTGAAAATATTATATTTTGAATGTGGAAGATTTAAACTAAAAAGATTATATTAATGATAAGAATTTTTGAACTTCACATATCCTCTAAATATGCCACGTACAATCATATAGTAATTGTGTATATAGTTATAAAAAAAAATTAAAAAATTATGTGAGATTCAGAAACCTAAAATTTAAGATTGGTAGATGTAGTTACTTGGGACAGTGTAAGGGAGAACATGTCTACGTTTGGTTCGCGGAATGGAAGGAAAAGGAATTCAATTCTGTGGCATTTTCTTTCCTTTAAAAAATTACAATTTCTGTTGATTTTTCTTATCGATGCTTGAAAATGCCAAGAAATTTGAACAAAAAAAATGAATACTTCACTGTAAAAAAGTATTTTCTTGTTTGGATGGATGTAATTATTTTTCTTTCTAATTTTTTTCATTGATAATCACTTTTCTTTTTTCCTCAATTCCTTTGGCATCCATAAAAAAGTAATCATTTTCTTTTCCGAATCCGATGATTTCGTAAACCAAATGAGGCCTAATGGTGTATGACATCAAAATCCTTTAAAGTACTCGACCATTCCGATACTTCAATGATGTGACCTTTTTCCTGTCTTTTGGACTTTTTTATTCTTCTATTCGATTCCAAACACCAAGAACAAAGAAAAAAAAAATTCTATTCTTCCTAATACCAAGAAATAATAAAATATAGTCAATCATAATTTTGTCGACATGGTTCACTTAAAAGTTTGGCCCACTTCAGATCATCTTCATCGAATCGAAAAGAAGAAAACTAAATAATTCGATTACTAGACCGATAAAACTAAATGATTTGATGCATTGTATACACGCTATATTTGTATTTTGTTAATATTATTCTACTTATGTTCAAAAGAAAATGGAAATTTATTTTGATGGTGCCAGCGGAGGACTACGCTAAGGGTGTGTTGGAGAAAAAGACTCATTTTCTCTTGTTTGATATGGAAAAAAAATAGAAATGAAGGAAAAGTGGATGGATTACTTTTCCCTCATAACCTAAGAAATCCAATCCCCCCAAAAGTGGGAGGAAAAGTTGAAGGAAAAGTGAATGCTTGTAGTAATTAACAAGTATAACCACATATGAATCTATTATTTAAAAATTATTCATGAAGTCAAATGGTAAATAAGTGATATTAATTGAGGATAGAATTGGTAAACCCTATATTTTTTATTTTATTTTCTTCCACTTTTTCTTCTATACCAAACAAAGGAAAATGCATCCCTTATCTTTTCCATCATTGCTACCAAACACAAAGGAAGGAAATGATTTTTCCTTTCCATAAGGAAGAAAAATAAATCCTACTCTTTTTCTTTCCTTCCACTTTTCCATCCTTCCTACCAAACACAGCCTAAAGGTGTACGAAATCAAAATCCTTTTCCTTGCATATATGTATAGATCTTATGGACATTTTGGCCTTTTTCTTGCATATGTATAGATCTTTTGAACTTTTTTGAATGTTACATGATACATGTTTCATGCATATGAGAACATAAAAAAATTGTTTCCATATATGATGTTATATTATGCATTGATTGTCTTGGCATTTTTGTTAACTATATTTTCAGTTCATTCTTTTTACCGATTAAAAAATGGGACATCTATGTATGAATAGTTCTAATAAAATAGAAAAAAAAAAATGAGTTACACATGGGTGTACCTGGACACTAGTATATTTAGATTATTTATAAGGGCACATCAAAAATTGATTAGGGCACATCAGGATTGAGGCTAGTCCAAGTTTGAGAAAAAATTATTCAGGACATCCCATTTTCTTACTCATTGGACTGTCCCAACCCCACACATCCCCCAAACCTCAATTTTGAGTTTCATTTCCACATTTCACTCTCTCTTCCAAAACCATATTTCCTCTCATCATCATCGTCATCACCATCTTCTTCTTCTTCTTCTTCTTCACCATTTCCATCCTCATCATCTCCATTAAAACCATAGTTTTCTTCTCATCTTCTTCTTCTCCACCATTTTCATCCTCACCATCTCCATCAAAATCCTAGTTTTCTTCTCATTCCCAATTTGGATGACACACAAATGTCCCTCACAAACAATGTACAAATCTTAATACTTCTTTCCTCACAAATAATGCATAGAAATAAATCCTAAAATGTATACTTCACTCCATTATCAAGATAGAAATAAATCCTAGCACATGTTTTTTTATTCAACAATTTTGACTTCAGGACTGTCAGGAATTGTGACAGTCCTAAAATGGACTTGCTGTACAGCAAGTCTCTTTCAGAACTGCCACTATTCCTGACAGTCCTCAATACTTCTAGGACTTCCAGAAATTGTGGCAGTCCTGCTGTAGAGCAAGTCCCTTGCAGCACTGCCACAATTCTTAACAGTCCCCAATACTTCTAGAAATGACAGCAATTGTGGCATTTCTAATGTACAACAAGTTCATTTCATTTCAGGACTGCCACAATTCCTGGCAGTCATCAATACTTCTAGGACTGCAAGAGATTTGTGGTAGTCCTGATATGAACCCATTTCTTCTACAACTAGAATTTTATCCATAGTTTCTTCTACAACTATAATTTCATCCATAATTTCTTCTATTAATGAAAAAAAAAAATTGATTAATAGATTTGATAGATTTAACCCAATTTCTTCTAAAACTAGAGTTTCATCCATAATGTCCAAACAACAAGAAAGAAATAAACTAGGATTTGAAAAAAGAGATCTGAGAAATTAGAAGAGAGCAAAAAAAAAAAAAAAACTAAGATTTGGAAAAACATATGTTCTTCTTGTTCTTGTTCTTGTTCTCCTTTCTTCTTGTTCTTGTGAGGAAGGAGAAGAGAGCAAAAAAAAAAAAAAGTTAATTTATATACTTACATTTGGGCTAGTTCTGAGTATTTTTTTCAATGACAAACTTATAAATAAATCAAAATTAGTTTTGGGCTAGCTATGATGAACTTTTGATGTGCCCTTATAAATAATCTATATTTAAAAACAATCTAATTTTGACCCCCATGCCATTATTCATCTTTAAGGTATGTATGACACCAAGATATTTGTGTATGATTTCATGTATAAGATAGGTATTGCATCAGTTAATCAGTCTTCACGCAACTGAAACTTCGCAGCAAATGTCCAGGATTTCATTCAAGGGCGCATGATCACCAGTTCCTTCGTCTTTCCTTGCGTACAATAACTGTTTCCCTTTGAATACCAGCATTCCACCCTAACAGAAAAGGAGCTTAAACTTAACAAACAACTTATGCTGCTATAACAAGAAAAGACATAATAAGTTAGTGTTCTTGAAGTTCTTTAGTTTCTTTTTCGTAGCTAAGGCACTAAAACAGGACGCGTGGAGGTTTATGTATTTCTTTTTCTTTTTTAAGATAAGTTGAATTGGGTTGCCGTGTTGACCAGAATAATATAAATGTCCAGCCTCTAAAGTTTGGTACATCGGCATAATTTTTACAACCTTCATGTCTAAATGAATTTACAACCCAAGAATATTTTTTGCTCCACCTAAGACATTCATGTCAAATTCTGCACTCAATGAAACTTTAAGCACCTTTGCCATACTCTTAAAAGAAATCGGCATGTTGTCAACATAGGAAAAGATATATCGACGACCCATCCTGGAGCCTCCATAAGTAAACGCAGTTGTCATACTCACATTGGGAGAGATTGATCTTTAACATAAACAAGTCGAAGCGCTTGCAAAAATTGCTTTAATCCATATAGAGACTGCATGAGCTAACACACATGCTCCTCCTTGTTTGGCTCCATAAAACCTTCAAGTTACCTCCTTAAGAACTTCTCTTCCTACTCACGGTGTAGAAATGCCGGTTTAACATCCATTTGCTCCTACTTCATATCCTTTGTTCCTACCAATGTCAGTAACAAAGAGACGTATGCTTGACCTCATGCGAGAATATGTCGTTATAGTCAACCTTGTAATGCTTCGTTCCGCATGGTGCAGTTGAATGGATTGTTGGTGTGGTCGGTCGTTTGAAGTTGGACTCATTCAGAAGATGTTGCATAGATTCTACTCAGTCGATGTTAGATCAACGTTGCTTCAGCTGGATGTGTTTCGATGAACTTTCTTGCCTTGCCTTCACACCTAATGAACTGGATATCGCTTATATGTTTCATATGTTTTGAGCGTACTTTTTTGCGACTAGCTGCACCTTATATTGGTTTTGTCTTTCTTCCTAAATTACCCATTTACATCTAATGGCCCTTTTGGCCTTCGGTATCTTGACAAAGTTTCACGTACCATTATTCCTAAATGACTCAAATCTCCTACGCCATGGCAACAATCCAGCTATTTATGTCCATTTGTGCAATATTCTCCTTATAATTGCTTGGATCGCTCGTTTTCGTGACACATGCAAATGCCACCATATCTTCGAAGCCATAATGCACTTGTGCATTATGTGTACCACTACAAAAATACTGTATTTTAGCGACTAATCGTACCGACGGAAGTAAATCCGTCGCTAAATAGCGACGGAATAGCGATCGCTTAGCAACTAATATCATATGTAAAATACAGTATTAATTACGTCGCTAATTCTGTCAACAGTTCGTCGCTAGATATATACCGACTACTTGGCGACGGATATTTACGTCGCTGTCCACGAGTAAGAGTGTAGCAGTAACCTTTTGTTATTCATTCTCAAATTTTTATGAAAGTTTTCATTTCCCCCCCAAACATCCCTCCTCCCCGACGACCCCTCTGCGGCGGTGGTGCGGCGACCCCTCTCCGATCTCGACGGCCGGCGGCGACCCTTCTCCCCCTCTCCGTGCCCCTCCTCGACCCCCTCTCGGTGCCCCCCTCTCTGCCCCCCCCCTCTACAGCCCCCTCCCCCCCCCCCTGTCCAGCCCCTCTAAAGGCCCCCTCCACGGTGCTCCGGTCAGACCCCCTCTCTGCGTGACCCCCTCCTCCTTCATCTTCGATAAACCCTAGCATATTTTTATTAATACTTTTATATTTTGAATTTTGGACACGGTTGAAGATACATATGTAAACATTACCTACGGTTTTGGACACGGACACGGACACAATGGAGCTAGGGTTTTGGATTCATGGAAATAACTAGGGTTTTGGGTTTTCGTAAATTATTCGAAATTCGTAAAATTGGAATCGGATATACGAATATTTTCGAACATTAAGATATCGAATCCGTTAATATTGGATTATGATATCCGATTATTATTCAAAATATTATTCAACTCTAGGACGGTGTTATACGGTTGTCAATACTATCATATAAGGATACGGCCGAAACCGATATGATATGGCCGATACTAATCCAATAAGGCCAATACCAATCCTATACGGCCAATACCAATCCGATACGGCCAATACCAATCCTATACGGACGATACCTACCAGATAGGACGATACCAATTCGATAAGACAAATAACAATCCGATACGGCCGATACCAAACTGATAGGCCGATACTAATCCGATACGGCTGAAACTAATAAGAACCAAACGTGAAGCAGAGCTTCATATTCAAAACATCTTTCTTCCTTCTGAGAATCTCATGGCTTCCTCTACCAGAGCAAAATATAGAACCAAACGTGAAGCAGAGCTTTATACTCCCTCTAGATTCCTTCTCGATGCTCATATGAATGGTATGATACCGATTTCGATGTTACCTATTTTGATATCGATACTCATAGGAATGGTCTGATACCAATTTCGATATCGATACTCATAGGAATGGTCGATATTACCGATTTCGATATTGATACTCATAGAAATGGTCTGATACCGATTTCGATATCGGTACTCATTAGAATGGTCGATATTACCGATTTCGATATCGATACTCATAGGAATAGTCGATATTACCGACTTCGATATCGATACTCATAGGAATGGAGTGATACCAATTTCGATACTGATACTGTTAACCTTGGTTGTTACAATTAGGTACGAAATTAATTTTTACTTGTATTGGTTTGAACAATGAGTCGATATTTAGTTGACCGTTCGTGGATGTACAATCGGCGACATGAGAGCAAGATCAGTTTGACGGATGATTTCAAGGAGGGCGTCGAGGAATTTCTGAGATACGCCAGTAGCCAACCTTATTTCATGGACGGAAGGCTCATAAAGTGCCCTTGTGTCAATTGTCGTAATATACCATTCAGAGAGGTAGATCTCGTGAGAGAGCACCTCTACAAGAAGGGTTTTGTACCGAACTACAACGAGTGGACGACTCAATAAGAACCTTTGGTTCCGCAATATCAGTCCTTCAATACGGAGGTGGGAGACCCCACTCTTGGAGACCACTTCCAATATCGGCACCGAAACTTGACACGTGAATTGGTATTTGCTGCAGCTTGTGCCGGTCCAAGTTTTATTCCGGAGGAACCGAATCCTGTTGCAAATGAGTTCTATGATATGTTCAACCATGCCGATACTCCGTTATATCTGAGTTGTGATTCTCATTATGTCCTGTCGGTGGTGATGCGGTTGTTGAACCTCAAGTCTGATTTTAACTTACCGCAAGAATGCTACGACCGGATAATTCAGTTTGTTAGAGAGTTACTGCCAAAAAGAGCGAAGGACTTGCCAGAAAACTTCTACAAGTTGAAGATGATGATACGGAAACTTGGATTAGGCTACGAAAAGATAGATTGTTGCCGAAACGGCTGCATGTTGTACTACAAGGAGAACAATGATAAAAAAATATATTTTCTGTCACGAGGACCGATACAAGCCCATTCGAGAAAGGAAAATCAACTGCACGAGCAAGGTTGCGTCCCTACAAATACATGTAGTTTTTGCCGATCACAAAGAGGCTACAGAGGATGTATATGTCCTCGAATACTGCAGAACACATGACATGGCATAGTAAAGAGCGAAAGATGGATGAAGGAGAATTATCTCATCCATCTGATGGAGAGGCATGGAAGCATTTTGATCGATGTCATCCTGGATTTGCTGCAGAGCCTAGGAATGTTCGACTGGCTTTATGTTCTGATGGATTCACTCCTTTCAGACAATCAGGGGCTTAGTACTCTTGTTGGCTGGTAATTTTGATCCCTTACAATCTACCACCGTGGATGTGCATGAAAACTCTTTATATGTTCTTAACACTTATCATACCCGGTCCAAAAAATTCAAAGAAGAACATCGATATCTCCTTGCAGCCATTGGTGGACGAGTTGAAACAATTGTGGCAGTTCGACGTTCAGACGTATGATATATCGATGGAGTAGAACTTTCAGATGAGAGCGATGTTGATGTGAACCATCAATGATTTTCCAACATACGGAATGTTATCTAGGTGGAGTACTGATGGTATTATGTCTTGTCCGATATGTATGAAAAAGAGTAAGACATTCCACCTTCAGAATGGAGGAAAAGTTTAGTTTTTTATTGCCATCGTCAGTTCCTTCCTATGTCCCATCCATGGAGATGGAATATGGATGCCTTTAGAGCTGGTAAACAGAAACCAACTCCTCCCCCGTTGAGATTGACTGGAGATATCGTTTGGGCAGAGGTAGAGGATTTGCCGACTGTAAAGGAAGATCCGGGATCAGACCATCACTTAGAAGGATTCGGACATAGCCATAATTGGACGAAGCGAAGTATCTTTTGGGACTTACCTTATTGGAAGGACAATCTCATAAGACATAATCTTGATGTCACGCATATTGAGAAAAATGTATTCGATAACATCTTTAATACGGTGATGGATATCAAGGAAAAAACGAAAGACACCCAAAGCAAGAAAGGACTTGAAAATTATTTACAGGCGTCCAGAGTTACATCTAACACGAAGATCCAATGGTAACTGGATCAAGCCCTCAGCACCATTTACACTGAGTAAGGATGATAAATTGATAATATGCAATTGGATTACAAAGTTGAGATTCCCTGACGGTTACGTGTCGAATCTGGCAAGATGTGTCGATCTCAACGAACGCAAGCTGATAGGGATGAAGAGTCATGATCGCCACGTTTCATGGAGCGTTTACTTCCTATCACTCTGAGAGAGATGTTGCCTTCTCAAGTATGGGATCCGTTGGCCGAGTTATCTACATTCTTTAGAGATTTGTGTTCAAGTAAGTTAACGGTGCAACATATGTTTGAACTTGAGAAGAAGATTGTATTGACATTGTGCAAGTTAGAAAAGGTGTTTCCACCCCGGCTTTTTTGATAGTATGAAACATTTGCCGATTTATCTCGCATACGAAGCACGTATCGGTGCTCCTGTCCATTATCGATGGATGTATCCATTTGAGAGGTATAAAATATTCAATTATCTAGTACTAATAATTATTTTATTCAAACAGTTCTAATATTGAATATATTATTTATAGATATCTACATCACCTGAAGAAGGTGGACAATAAAGCTCATGTAGAAACTTCGATATGCGAAACATATATTATTAAGGAGGTCTCAAACTTCTGCTCAATCTACTTCGATACTCATGTCAGAACAAACTGGAATAAAGCACCAAAAAATGATGAAGGTGAGGTCGATGAACCGAATCGTGGAATCCGCACTATCTCCAATGTTGGTGGCAGCCTACAAGTGCTCTAAGTTACGGTGGTTGGAGGACGATGAGTTTGAAGCCACTCATCAGTATATCTGCCTAAATAGTGGTATAGAGGAGATGGAAGATATAGAGAATTAAGAGACAATTTTGCTACGTTATACTCCAATTTTGTGATATACTTGTAAAAAATTTTCTAACTTTTCTCGTTTTTATCATAGTATTTTTAGAGCTGAGATAAAAATGGAGAGACCTAGCATTGATGATGATGATCGTACTAGAGAGGTTGATAGAAAATTTTTGTCGTAGTTCCATAACTATGTAAGGATTAGTATCATTTAACTATTCTAAATTCAACTAACCGACGAAAGAGCTTCATCCTAATGACGTTATGATACGTGATGTTTTAGGTTTTTCATCCTGGTACAAAATTGACCGACGAAATACTTCGAGTACTAGCTATCAGACCAATCAAGAGGACGAAATATTGGGATGGATATCCACAAACCGACGATACTGCCGACGCCTACACTTTGCGACAGATTACACAGATTTTGGTGGGCCTACAGGGTCAGGTGAGCCAGATGAACGGAGTTCTAAGCACAGCAGGTCTGATTCCTGCTGCCACGGCACCGGCTCCAGCTTCGACCTCAGCGCCTCCGACAATGACTGCTCCTCCGACCACAGCGCCTCCGACGACCACAACGCCTCTTGTCGTACTGTCGACTCTTCCAGACGTTCCTGCTCAGGACGTACAGCGGATCGTCACTTTGGTCCTGGGGCAGTTATATGCATGCAGACGGCCTGCTATGCCTCTGCCACCTCCACCATCAGTTTGATTTTTGTTTATTTCTTTGTTGTATTTGATGATGAATTTGTATGAACTTTAGGGAGTTTGTATATATTGGAGTTGTATATGTACTATATTGTGACTGCTGGACAAGTTTGTATCTATTGGAGTTATTTGGATAGGCAATTGGAGTTCAATTTATTGTATATATTGGTGTTTGGGTTAATTTTTGTATATATTGGGGTTATATTTCATGTATATCATTTGGCTGTAATGTATATTGGGGTTATATTGGTGTTTGTATCTATTCACAGGTTTTAGCAAAGCTGGAACAATTTAGTCTGGCAATAATAAGAAGCTTAGCAACTAACCAGCGACGGAATAGCGACGAAAATCTGCAAAATTTACAGGCTAGCGACTAACTACCGACGGCTTAGCGACGGATACCTGTAGGCTTCGCGACGGACTAGCGACGGAATTTGCCGTCGCTAAGGTTCTGTCTGATACCAAAAGCGTATCAGACAAGTCAGCGACAGAAATTTCCGTCGCTGAGCTTCTGGAAAATTTGGTTTTTTTGCTCACAAAAGTATGTCTGTAATCCGTCGCTAATTTGTCGCCGTGTTTGTCGACGGTTTATATTCGTTGCTAATCCGTCACTATAATTAGCCTGTAAGAAAATTTTTGTCGTAGTTCCATAACTATGTAAGGATTAGTATCATTTAACTATTCTAAATTCAACTAACCGACGAAAGAGCTTCTTCCTAATGACGTTATGATACGTGATGTTTTAGGTTTTTCATCCTGGTACAAAATTGACCGACGAAATACTTCGAGTACTAGCTATCAGACCAATCAAGAGGACGAAATATTGGGATGGATATCCACAAACCGACGATACTGTTGACGCCTACACTTTGCGGCAGATTACACAGATTTTGGTGGGCCTACAGGGTCAGGTGAGCCAGATGAACGGAGTTCTAAGCACAGCAGGTCTGATTCCTGCTGCCACGGCACCGGCTCCAGCTTCGACCTCAACGCCTCCGACAATGACTGCTCCTCCGACCACAGCGCCTCCGACGACCACAACGCCTCTTGTCGTACTGTCGACTCTTCCAGACGTTCCTGCTCAGGACGTACAGCGGATCGTCACTTTGGTCCTGGGGCAGTTATATGCATGCAGACGGCCTGCTATGCCTCTGCCACCTCCACCATCAGTTTGATTTTTGTTTATTTCTTTGTTGTATTTGATGATGAATTTGTATGAACTTTAGGGAGTTTGTATATATTGGAGTTGTATATGTACTATATTGTGACTGCTGGACGAGTTTGTATCTATTGGAGTTGTTTGGATAGGCAATTGGAGTTCAATTTATTGTATATATTGGTGTTTGGGTTAATTTTTGTATATATTGGGGTTATATTTCATGTATATCATTTGGCTGTAATGTATATTGGGGTTATATTGGT
Organism: Iris pallida; assembly: GCA_029216955.1. Classification (NCBI taxonomy): domain Eukaryota; kingdom Viridiplantae; phylum Streptophyta; class Magnoliopsida; order Asparagales; family Iridaceae; genus Iris; species Iris pallida. The sequence goes on along the minus strand of JANAVB010037419.1, from coordinate 298,912 downwards.
GTTTGTATCTATTCACAGGTTTTAGCAAGTAATTGAGCCGCATGAGCCCCTGTTACCTTAAGTCGCATGAATCTTCATGCGGCTAGCTTTTTAGCCGCATGAGTCTTTTGCACCCAGATGCATATGCGCCACTGTTTTTGGGCCGCATAAAGCTCATTCATCATCCAGCCGCATATGTATCGCCCATACTCAGCCGCATAGGACTTCGTCTGATCATAGCCGCATACGCTGTTGAACCCCGGCCGCCTGGCGATTGCTCCCTTCGCAGCCGCATAAGCCGACCCCCCTTCGTCCGCATGAACCCTCCTTTTCAGCCGCATGCGCCTTGGGCTCCCTGAGCCGCATGAGCGTGCAGTCCCAGCCGCATGAACCAGTATTGACCCGGCCGCATGGACTTTTGTGCCCTATCTTGTTACCTTATTATTATTATTATTATTATTATATATATATTATGTGCCCATTTTATATCCTTACGTCTTTTGTCCAGAGCATGATATGAGCACTAATGTGACCCCGGAGAACAAAGTGTTCCTACCTGATACATGTACCTGAATGTCCCAGTTCTTGCTCATGCTCGACAAATGACTCGTAACTCCACGTGGCGTATTTGCAATGATGCATTACACTAAGGAGGGTAGAACATGTTGACATACTGATTGACATGGATCCTCTTTGGGATACTCGTACTAAAGTACGACTTTAGGAGGATAATCATGCAGGCCACAGTATGAAAGTCCAATATTTCACCTAGGGTTAAATTAGGCAACTAAATATACTAGATGCATGGGGAGGGCAAAAATTCCGAGATCGTGTTACACCAGCCGCCTTGAGATACTGTCTTGACGCGCCGGCTGGTCTCCACGGATACTGTGTCATCTGCAACGAGTGGATGACTGTATCCGATTAATTCCTGCTATATATTATATGTTTTAGCAAGGTGGCCTTGCAAGGGACCTGTGCTCAATCATACCTGTCTACGCGAACCCCTGGGTTGGCTAGCCTTGCTGGAAAGATACGATCTGAGGATTTCCTATTAACATGATGCGAGGATAACCTCGTCCCACTAGAAACTCGTAGACTTGATTGGCCGTGAAAACGACTTGCTTGTATCCTATTACCTTCCGTGAATAACTGAGGGAAGCGGACTGTCATGGTACGTGATCCAACCCATGTTCTTGTTTGATTGTTGGGTTGGTTATCGTACTATGACAGGCTACGGACCGAAGTTATGAACGGAAGACTTATTCTGGTTGTGAAGTGCTACTTCTGTGAATGACTGAGGAACATGGTCTATCATGGTGCATGATCCAACCCATGTTCTTGTTTGATTGTTGGGTTGGTTATTGTGCTACGATAGGCTGTCGACCGAAGTCACGATCAGGAGATTTTATTGTTTATATCTTTTAACTTATGTGAAAGTTATAGAGTACGACACGTCCCGACTCCATGCGGCACCTTTTGTCCTTGTTTGGTTGTAAGGGTGCCATATGGGTTCGAGGATGTTGCGCTACCCTATAATAGTAGCATAAGTATTACTCTTATCAATCATTCTATTTAACTGGTTTTTAATCTTAACTCTTGTGCCCCTTTGGCGGTACTTGCTATTCGGGGCTGACCCCGCTGGTTTTGTTTGGCCAGATCTCGTAGCAGAGCCAGAGGACACTATCTTCCTCCCTGACATCCATGGTGCATACTAGGAGCATGGCAGTTCGGGGACTCGAGTAGGTTTCTTCTCCACCACTCCTGCTTATACTTTTGCGACGTTTAGCCACCGGCATCTGTTAGCCGGATTACTTGACATTTTGTGTCAGTACATAATTGTAATTAAACAGACTGCAGCTGTGTATAATTTTGTACTCCTGACTCTCTGAGATAGCTAAATTATAAAGCTAGTCTCTCATGATCATTTCGAGGAAGCGTCAGGGACGCCTTACTGCTTTATCTTTAATGTTCATTTAATTGCTGATTTGACTTGATTGATTGAGATATAGAACTCTGTGGGACCATAGGAGACTTGATTGTAGCATGTACCCCCTAGTCTCTCGACAGCCACGATCGCCGTATGACGTTACGTACCTCATATGGAGTAGCTGGCCTAGTCCGTCTCCGTATTTCGGTAATGGGGCGTGACAGAAGATCCATCTTATAGTCGAACACTAGACGCACTGCAGCGAATAGCACACCTCGATGGAATCGGTCGACGGCACTGGCTCCGGGTATCACAAACCGCCGTAGCCATAAAGAGAGGAAACCTGCCAGCTAGGCTTCTTGAGACATGGGTCTATAACCATGTCTAAGATAAATTTCGATTGGGGTACCAGCAGTGAATGGGTACCAATCTACATCCAGGATGTTATCATAATGCTTAGTTTTTTCTATCAATTTTTCTACATCGATACAGCTGAACGGTTTGAAGAAACAAGGATCGCAAGCTTGACTCTCGACGATCTTCTCTTCATGAGCATGCCCCAGAAACAAGTATGGCAGCCATTTGGTGGTGTAGCAAGTCCCTTTGGAAGCACTCTTGTAGTAAAGGGAACAGATCATATAGCGGCATAACAACTCTTCAAACACAGCCACAATCTGAGGGTTCTCTGCTGATAGAGTATCCAATTCCTCGTTTGTCGGCACATATTCTTCATATGGGTTTCCACCCATTGGCAAATGTGAAAGATACTTCATTTCATGAAGTGCGAAGCCGATTTCTCCGTGAGGTGTCATGAAGGTACAGTCCTCTCATTATATCTTTCAACTAAAGCCAAAAACATGTGAGCATTCGGGCAAAAGCCGTGAGCAGTGGTGCAGATCGGATCATAGAGCTCTAATTAGAGGAGTTTATCCTTAAAATGATCTAAAACCCAAACCACTACATTGTTCCAACGTTTCATGTCAGGGTTCACTAAGCATGTTAAGCGCATGCATGGTTTGGTCTGGGTATCTCCCTTCAGCCCATGTTCGCGAAAATATGTACCCCCGACAGGAAGCAACATTGATGAATCTTCAAGAGGTATATAGCTTGGTCTCAAACCTCTCAGATAGGAACTTCATCTCTCCGAAGTGCTGTAGAACAAATCCTTGTTCTGCGGACCCAATTTGTAGCATATCTTCACAACTCTGGCCTGTTGAATCGGGGTCGGATCCCATGCCATATGTCGGGGATAACTAGAAAATGCATATCGAGACAAAGACGAGTGTCTCGACATTTCTGTGAGGTACATGATTCTGTTCCCACATTGATAAAATGTCTTCTTTTTCGCTTTGGGCTGGAACGTCTTCTTGATCGCCTCTCCAAACAAGAAAGATGGCTTCTTATGAACGACATTGTCCAGACTTTCCAAAGGTTCACCGTTCATCAAACATAATAAGTGGGGTTCTCTTGAGCTGCGAGCATAGCTCTTCGGGACTCGGGAAGATCTTATTGAGGATACTGTATGTGGGATAAGTCTCCTCGGCACTCTGACACATTGAAGGCCGAAGCATATCTTTCAACATTAGGGTCTTCTCTGAGATCAACTGCAAAAAGAAAAGAGTAAAAGATCAATTATAAAGTCTATACAACAGTATCTAAATTTTAAACAGGGTGCACGAAGTCACAGGTTACGCGAGCATCTAAAATATACATAATTTAGGTTGCGCATGATTCTAAGTTGCGTTAAGCCTACAGAGTGCGTCTAGTGTCAGCTCAAGATTAATATGAACTCAAGTTCTACATTGCGCAAGTTATCAAGTTCCGCCTAGTGCAAACTTGAAATGCACATGTTTGAAGGGTGCATTCGCGCAAGTCAGAAGGCACAAATTCGAAACATGTGCAACACAGTTCGTAAAAACAAACAGTGTATTTTTGACGCAGCCAACACTCTAAAAAGAGGCGCGAGTAAATAGAGTACACGCCTACACTCTAAAAAGAAAAGATGCACGTTACAGAGTGCGCAAATCAATCAGAACTCTAAAAAGAGATGATTGACTCTGGCACAGTGGATTCGTTTGTTCATTGGCGCCTAAGTGATGGTCGATTTGGTCTATGAAGATCACCTTCGAAAGGTGGGTTGGCTTGTTCAGCTCTCGATGACGGAGGCGCATAGCGTGGCGCCCTCGGTGGTGATGCACGCGATCAAGGCCCAGTAATGGCCTTTCCCTTGTCGGCGGCGGACACCTTGGTGCCATTGACGATCGTCGGAGAAGCTTCGGGAGTTAGGAGGAAGAAGATGAAGGGTTTGAAGAAAATAACTTTCAGTAAAAAGTTAAAAAAATCCTCTTTGAAGGGCTACTTATAGCCTAAAGGGTATTTCGAAACTGTTGCGCAACTTGCGCTCAAAAAGCAGAATTGGTTAACCATTGACTAGCGCAACTCGTGTCAAATTTTTCTAATTCAAAGTATTTCAAAATTTTGAAATCTTTCAAAACTTTGAAAACTTTAAAGGGGGTCTTGTAGGAGCCTAAAAATCAATGGGTGCCCCTCTCAACAAAGCTCCAGCATCAAGTGGCGCCAGATCACTAAGTTGCGCCAGTCTCAGGATGCGCCTAAGCCAGGGTGTGCGAGCTCCACGTGGCAAGCATCCTCGAGAAGCTGCAACGACTGCCATTATTACTAACAGCTCTGACAGCTCGTCAGTCGAAGAAAATCCATTCGAATCCCGTGCAACGTAGCGCTTGAGGATATTTTGTCAACATGCAATTAATGCTGACAGCTAGCTTGCGCAAGTTATCAAGAAGCGCGAAGATCAATCATCATAGCGTAGAAGACCCAGTCAAAGGCGCCAAACGTCAAGTTGCGCGCTCGAGCCACCTAGAGTTTTGGTGCCACCTGATCAACTTTTGTTCAGAAGCAGGATGATGTGGCGCGCTAATCTCGAAGAACGTGTCCACTACACTGTCCACGACCACGCACATCTCACTCAAGTGATGCCACACGTCTCCAGCAGTTCAAGTAACCGTTTGCACAACAAGATAGAAGGCGCGCAACCTGAAGTGTGCGCAACTCAGAAAACAGTTATTTCAGAACTCTATAAATAGAGTTTCAAATCAGTTCTAAAGCATTATCAATGATCATAATCTACTAACAAAGTGTTGTTGCATCCTCCAGATGCTTGTGTCTTCGATATCACATCGTCCAAAGGATAAAATGGTCGTCTTCTGATCAGATTCCTACAGTTGTACTTTTCCATAAATCAATTGTACTATTGTACCCTTTTTTTAGTTTGTAATCAAACTTTTGTTTTTGCAAATAGTGCTATTAACCTTGTTATTCATTATCCCAAAATCCGAAATAAAGAAATATCCCTTCGGACCTTAACGAACCAATGATATCAAGAATCTTGATCTATGAAGATAGGAAGGGAACCAATGTTGTAAGTTATTATTAACCTAGATCCAAGAACTTGAAATCGTGACAGTTCCCTTAGCTCTGATATAAATTGTTGTAGACTCGAACTATTTTTGGTCAAGCTCGACATATTTCACGGGACAACCGGAGATATAACTTTATTGAAACAACATAAGGAAAAAAAATCTTATAAGAATTACACACACAAAATGTAATATGAAACCCTTTCCTTACGGGATCTCCAACGAGCTCTCCTTGAATCTCTTTCGTTATATCATATCTACTCAAGAACTTTCTGTTGTGAGCCTCCTTGAACTTCAAACCACACAGCTTAAGCTCAAGAAGATGCTTGAATATGATTTCCAATCTCCCAAAGTCAGGATCAATCTTGACCGTCGAAAGCAAGTAGTTGAGATATAAACCATTCTCATTTGCAGGCTGATCCCAAGCCAACGACATACTGCTAGTATATTCAGTGACCAGAAAGTTTGTGCCTAAACTTACTGGAATGAAAGCATTTCATCGATATGTTGCCCTAATACTCTTGGCTCTTTTGAGTCCCATATCACTGTTTTGACTCTCGGATTTCTCCAACTATCTGATGACATATGTAACACTCTGTAGTTGAACACACGCTATATACAAGAGTAATATGACCTATACTATAATATATAATAAGCATTATTACATTTACAAAGATGTGACGGGGATTCAGTATTTGGCAAGTTCATATCCTTTGGGTCCCTATAGAACTATTTGAGTTCGAGACTTAAGTTTATTTAGTTCGTTGTTTGCAGTTTTATTTTATTTAAGAATGTTATTTAGGGTTAGTTTTGATCGGTGATGTTTTAATCAGCCATAGTTTCACATTTAGGAGTGCGACTTTATATCACCCAAATCAAAATCATAGTTTGCAATATCGGCTGATACCGATCTGACACGTCCGATACCGACCCGATTTAGAATGTCCCGATCCAATACCAACCGATATCGACAGTGACTAATACCGACGTTGGATGTTTATTTTCTAGTCAATTTGGCAAAGAAAATTGAACGAGAAGGACCAACCATCAAGGGTGTAAAGCATAGTAAAATTGTAAAAGAATGTAAAAGCGATAAAAATAAAAATAAAAACTTATCACAGATAAACTAATTGACAAGGGTGACTACTATTTCATTCAATTTCAAAACTAGTAAAAATTAACACACAAAATACTTAAAATTATGACTAAATGTATAAAAAAAATCTCAAATTTTAATAATTTATTATTGTTAAGTGTTATATTAGAGTTATTAGATATTGGGCTTTAGTCCCACATTGCTTAGAGTAATAGGAGAGGAGGCTAGCCTCTCCTATATATATGTAGTCTCTCTTCAATAAAGAAATCATCTATTCTATTCCATTCTACATGGCATCAGAGCCATACAAGGAAAAAAAATTCCACAACAAAAATTTACCCCCCCCCCCCGGCTGCCCCCTTCGCCGACCCCCCCCCCCCCTCTACTGCCCCCTTCGTCGACCCCCCCTGCTGCCCCCCCCCCCCCCCCCCCTTCGTCGACCCCCCCCCCCCATCCCGCCCCCTTGTTGTCCAACGCCCCCCCCCCCCCCCCCCCGATCCCATCCCACCTGCCCGGATCTGCTGTGCAGACCCCCGGTTCCCTCCCCCTTCCCGGATCTGCTGTGCAGACACCCGACTCCCCCACACTCCGGATCTGCAGTGCAGACACCCGGCTCCCCCACACCCCGGATCTGCTGTGCAGACACCCAGACCCCCCTCCCACGCCTCGGATCTGCTGTGCAGACACCCGGACCACCCACGATGGCTCAAAACCCTAACATTTTCCATCAACCACCACACACCCTCTGAACCCTAGTTTATATATATATATATATAAGAAAAAGAAAAAAAAATCGGTGGTCAAATGCTTTATTCCTATATTAAGCCGTTTGGAATTAACAAATGCTTTTCCTACCCTGATCTTCACATCCAAATCTACACAGAGAATGATCGTGTTTTCTCCTGTGTCCTGACGTGTTCACTTTATATGTGCGCGCCGGTGTTGACCACGTTTATAGCACATTCGTAAAGTTGGTGTGAGTTTTGGGGTTGGAAAGAACTCGCGACGGTTGATTCCATTTCAGGATGACAGACTCGAAGGCAGATGATGGTAACGGGGTCAGCAACACGACGAGCACTGGCACAACGATCTCTTCGACTCGACTTGTCTACCGTCGATTGGACGGTCCAGATGGTTACTCAACATGGCGAAAGAAAGTTGAGAAAACACTTCGTGGGATGCGGCTATCTAAACATTTGACTGACAGCCCTCCGGCAACTACTGATCCCACATTTGAACAGTAGGAGACGGATGATAGTCGACTATTTACACAGTTGATGAACTTCATGGAACCGTCCGTCGAGGACATGGTTCAAAACACGGACACGGTCAAGGAGCTATAGGAGGTCCTAGTAACGGCGTTTGATGGAAAATGCGACTTGTCTCGCATATACGACTCGGTTGTTGGCGTTTACCGCGCAACTCAAGGAGACAAGTCTCATAAGGATCACTTCCGATCCTTCAAGGCTATGGTGGATGAAATTGATCATGTTCTTCCTCTAACGTCGGATATCAATGAAGCTCGGGCTCAACGCGAGCAGCTTCATGTTATGGCATATCTTGCATCTCTCCGTCCTGATGCGAACTCGGCTCGATCCCAGATCATTGCTGGATCTGATGTTCCATCTTTGATGGAGGCCCACTTCCGTGTTCTTCGGGCCGCAAAGGTGGTTGAGACCACTCCGGGAGATGCTCCTGCTGATAGATCTGCCCTTGGTAGCGCTGCTCGTCCTGGCGTTCATGGTGGACGTGATGGACGACGAGGTGGTCGGACTTATGGTCGCGATGGCGGACGCGGCAATGGTGGTCGTGATGGGGGACGACTACGAACATGCTTCCACTGTGGCCAACAAGGACATTTCCAGTGGCAGTGCCCTAGAGCTCTTGTTGCCAATATTACTTCGGATGCTACTGATAATAGCGTTCGTTCGGTTCAGATGAGCGACGATTCTTACGCGAAATTTTTTGAGTTCCAGACTCAACGTCGTGGTGAAGCATCAACATCTGGTTCCACAGCCGGATATTCCGCAGCATGCATAGTAAAATTCAAGCAGTGGGTAATTGATTCTGGTGCATCCTCACACATGACTGGTGACGCAGGTATGATACATGATTATGTACATGTTCGTCGTGCTTCTGGCATTACTGTTGCCAATGGCGGTTCTCTGGCAGTCCGCGGCTGTGGAAGTGCCACTCTTTCTCCCGGACTGTCACTTACCTCTGTTCTACTTACTCTTGGGAACCCGTTCAATTTACTTTCTATCAGTCAACTTACTCGTGAACTTCATTGCTCGGTAACCTTTTTTCCTGATAATTGTGTTTTTCAGGACCTGACAACTGGAAAGACTATTGGTAAGGGACATGTGGCTGGAGGCTTGTACCTGTTTGACGCAACTCCTTCTGTTGTGTGTGCAAGCATGAAACTTGATCCGGTCGAGTTACATTGTCGGTTAGGTCATCTGTCGTCTCCAGTTCTCCAGAAAATGTACCCATCTTTAGCTATTCCTCTTCTTTTCATTGTGAGCCATGTAGTTTAGCTAAGCATCATCGGGTTTCTTATCCGGTGAGTCCAAATAATCTTGCAACCGCTCCTTTTGAGTTGGTGCATTCTGATATATGGGGACCTTGTCCGACTGAATCTGTAATGGGTTTTAAGTACTTTGTCACGTTTATCGATGATTACTCACGTGTCACTTTTATTTATTTAATGAAAAGTCGTGCTGAATTATTTAACATCTGGTGTAACTTTTATGCCGAGATAACTACACAATTTGGTCTTCCAATCAAAACATTTCGAAGTGACAATGGTCGTGAGTATTTATCTCATGATCTTGATAAACATCTGGCCAACAATGGCATCATCCACCAAACCTCTTGTGCGTACACACCACAACAGAATGGTGTAGCCGAACGCAAGAATCGTCATTTATTGGAAACAACACGTGCTCTTATGTTCCAAGCACGTACTCCCAAGAGATTTTGGTCGGATGCGGTCCTTACAGCTTGTTATCTTATTAATCGCATGCCGTCGTCAGTTCACAATGGTAGCACTCCCTTCTCTAGGCTCTTTCCTGGAAGAGAGCCGTTTCTTCTGCCTCCCCGCATCTTTGGTTGCTTATGCTATGTTCGGGATACCCGACCAACCCTTTCTTAATTAGATCCTAAGGCTATACAATGTATTTTTCTTGGGTATCCTAAAGATCAGAAAGGGTATCGGTGTTTCTCTCCTATCTTAAAGCGATATTTTTTCACTCGGGATGTTATCTTTGTCGAAACAAAATTTCCTCCGTTCCCCCAATCAACAGGTCCGGCTCCCCTGATCTATCCCGAAGAAGATTTTTTGTTGTTTCCTCCTCAAACACAACAACCCCCCGTACGGGTGCCCTCCCTTACCGAGCCAGTCTCCCAGGATGATGGTCCACATACACTGATTCAGCCATTAACGACATCAACCACAGAATCTTCCTCCTCTGGTTCCACCAGCAGCTCCGGCTCCAGTGAGCTGCCTCCATCTGTCCCTCCAGCAGCTCCACCAATTCTGCCAGCAGCTCCGGCGATTCTGCCTCCAGAATGTCCTCGTCGTGCATGTCGAGATCATCCCTTGTATGTTAACAACTACAAAGGACTTACCAGTCACACTCAGTCTCTATTAGCTACTATTGATGGGATTCAGATCCCCAAGACCGCTGAGGAGGGTCTCCGACATCCTGATTGGCGTGCAGTTATGCACGAGGAGATGAAGGCTCTCCAGGAGAATCATACATGGGACTTAGTCGATCTACCTCATGGTAAACAGACAGTCGGCTGCAAATGGGTGTTCACGATTAAGGTGAAACCGGATGGCACTCTTGACCGATTGAAAGCTCGTCTGGTGGCCAAAGGTTACTCTCAAACCTATGGTGAGGATTACTTCGAGACTTTTTCTCCTGTGGCCAAAATGACGTCTGTTCGTGTCCTCATAGCCTTGGCCATTCGCTATGACTGGCCTTTACTTCAACTCAATATAAAGAATGCTTTCCTCCACGGGAATCTTGATGAAGAAGTATATGTGATGCAGCCTCCCGGGTTCATTGCAAGGGAGGGTAAGGTGTGTCGTCTAAGGAAGGCCCTCTATGGCCTGAAACAATCACCTCGTGCATGGTTTGGTAGATTTACACAGGTGGTTACTCAATTTGGAATGTGTCAGTCGAAGAAGGACCATTCAATCTTCTATCGACACACATCTGCTGGAAGAATACTTCTTGGTGTCTACGTTGATGATAGTGTAATCACCAGCCAGGGTATTGCAAGTCTCAAGAAGTTTCTTGGAGAACAATTTCAAACCAAGGATATGGAATCCTTGAACTATTTCTTGGGCATTAAAGTCACACGGGATAAGCGGGACATTGTAATGTCTCAAAAAAAATATGTACTGAATATACTAAATGATGCAGGCATGATGCAAGCAAAGGGAGCAAACTCACCTATGGATCCAGGGGCAAAATTACTTCCAGACGAAGGGGTCCTGATGACCAATCCAGATCAGTATCGTCGAGTGGTTGAAAAACTCAACTACTTGGCAGTCATGACGCGTCCGGATATTTCTTTTGCAGTAAGCGTCGCAAGTAGATTCATGGCTTCTCAAAGAGTTCCACACTGGCAGAAAGTTCTCAGAATTTTGTGTTATCTAGTAAAGAATCCAGGAAAAGGAATTCGAATGGAGAATAATGGACACACTCGCATTGAGTGTTTTACTGATGCTGACTGGGGGGCAAGTTTGACAGATAGACGGTCTACATCTGGCTACTCAGTATTTGTTGGCGAAAATCTAGTATCATGGAAAAGCAAGAAACAAAGTGTGATAGCACGCTCAAGCTCGGAAGCAGAATATCGAACTATTGCTCATGGCACGTCAGAGATATTATATATGAAGCATCTCCTACAAGAACTGGGAGAAGACGCAGGATCTCAAGTGGCAGACCTATGGTGTGATAACCAATCTGCTATTCACATTGCCACCAATCCAGTATTTCATGAACGGACGAAGCATATTGAAATTGACATTCATTTTGTTCGTGATGAATATACAAAAGGAGTGATAAAATTTCAACATGTGCGGACCGACGACCAGATAGTTGATATCTTCACAAAGCCTCTTCTGGGTTTCCGGGTTCAATTTTTATGTAACAAGCTGGACATTATTGACATCTATGCTCCAGCTTGAGGGAGGGTTATTAGTTATTGGACTTTAGTCCCACATTACTTAGAGTAATATGAGAGGAGGCTAGCCTCTCCTATATATATGTAGTCTCTCTTCAATAAAGAAATCATCTATTCTATTCCATTCTACAATTATAATTATTTGTTTTCCGAAATTGAAAAATTCGATACTCTAATTCGAAACTGCCAATTCTGATACGTCTGATACCAATTCTAATACCGCGAACCTTGTCAAAACCCAATCAACCCAAACCCTAATTCCTTTATTCCACCAATCTACGAGAATGAAGATCAATCGTGAGGTACTTCCCCACTAGGTGAAAATTTTGGATTACGGAAATTTTCATATGGGAATGAATGTTTCAAATAATAGCAACTAAAGGGAGAAGTTTGAAAAAAATTGTATGAGAGGACAACTCGCCAAATCAGTTGGCAAGAGGAGAAAATCGCAAACTCATTTGACGAGTTGCCAACCTGAGAGGAGGAGGAGGGAGGGGGGTGTTAAATGCAAAATAACAAAGTCGCCGCCAAGGGACTTGGCATGAGAGGGGAAGGGAGGTGGGGACCACCTAACTTAGCCCACCAAGTGAATTAGCGTGAAAGGGGGAGGGAACTTTTTATATAGGTCCCTCCAAACATTATTTTTTACATACTCTTAACACAAAGATGTCCTAAATAAATTCTTTTGTTACGTATTGATAGTTATTATTATTATTTTATTCTTTTCAGAAGAAAAAAATGAAATATGGGAAAACACCCCTAGTAAGGACATTTTCACTAAATTTTATTTTTCTCAAAATTCTCTCTACCCGAAAATTTTTGTCCAACACATTATATTTTCATTAAATTACAAGCTGAAAAGTATTTTTTTGAAAATTATAGAGAACAAAATCTCCCTTATCAAGGGCGTTTTGGTTATATCTGCATTTTAATATTCAAACCTATTGAAAACGTTCTTGCCAATGGCGTTTTCCTTTTTTTAAATTTTATTCTAGTCTATTTAAGGAAAAATTAAATAAAATTTAGTGAAAACGTCTTTACTATGAGCATTTTCCCATAATTTTTTTTTTGTTTTTTTCCCTGAAAATAATAATAATAATAATCAATACGTAAGGAGAAAAAAAATTTGGGACATTTTTGTGTTATGAGAGACCTATATGCAAAAATAATGTTTGGAGGAACCTATGTAACTACCCCCCCCCCCCCCCCCCCCCCCCCCTTCCCCCTCTCACGCAGACAACTCGTCAAGTGAGTTGGCGATTTCCTTCCATCACCAACTGATTTGGCAAGTTGTCCCCTCATTACTCGTACAAAAAATTTCCAAACTTCTCCCTTTACCTGCTATGATTTGAATAAAAATTCCTGTTTGGATTAGATCTTTCAGTCTAATGTTTGAGTAGTACTTTGAGCACTACTAGAAGGCGCCAAGTTATAGAAAGTCCTACCAGGTCGGGATCAACCTAGACACTAATATGAAGACAATCAATAACCTCATAGCACTTCCCAAAACAAATCAAGGGAAGGCACATGCAGGATAGTTGTCCAAGCCCAGTGGCAAGGATATGCATCATATCATTGCCCCTCTAGTAGTCTACACCTGGGAAAGACCTTTGATGAGTGAAAGACATCTGAGAAGTGAATGATCACGACGAGTCAGAACTCATTAGGAATTTTTGTGCACCTAAGCAAGGTGCAAGAGATGCTGAGAATGATCGTCACACAGATGCATCCTTAGACGCTAGGTGCTTGCTTCCATATCTAAAACCATAAGAGTTGTTACCCATGCCACAAGGTTCAGTCCAGTGAATCTATTGCCACAGTTGCACAACATCTGCATGAATTTGTTGAACCCGTTACACACATTTGCATGAATTTGTAGAATCTTTTGCGTAGTATCTGCCTGATCGGCCAGTACTACCTTAGGCCACCCATATCATTCCCGACCCCTAGGAAGCACAAAAATTAAAAATCTGGGCCATGTGTGTCCGACACCTATTGGACACGTATCAGACATAACACAACCAGAAATAAGCCGGACACTCCAAGTACACTAGGGGACACAAAAATAGGTGGTGTATCAATATAGTCTGTGTCCTATCCGTATCCGTGTAACATAGTCGTACCCAAATTATCCCAAGTATCACCTTGGATGAATCCCATACCAATGATCAAGTACACATTGGATGGTGAACTCGTTACTACTGAGGATAGGGTATATTAAGCAGATTGTCACAGGCTTGCTAGCAGAATGTCTTTTCTATTCACCACGAGATGAACGTTGGTTACTTGAAACCTCTATGTAGGTAACGTTTCACGATCTGGGCGTGCACGTTCCTGAACACATAAATCTGGCGAACTGGAAAATTGAAATCGACATTCCAAAAAGCTAATGCATCATATACTTGTCTCCAGGCAAGCATTTACAGGAAAGAAGATGCAACTTTTTAGTCATTTTTATTAAGAGTTGTAAGAGTCTAGGATTTGCTTGACATTATTGCTAGGATTGTATACAACTTTAATTTTTTTTTTAGCTTTCAAATTTTTTTATGATACTATATTATGGTACATCAACTATTTTGAATCTTAAATATGCATTATATATGGTATTATATGTTTGTTCCTTAGAAATGTTCCACGTCAGATAAATGTATTGTTTTCCAAATAAGCATCTAGAAGAAGCCTATTTACAACATAACGCGTACAGGGACCTCCTATCTACCACATCTCAAGCGTTCCGCATTTCGTAGCATTGCACGTCTCATTTAACCATGTTCAAAGCTGGGAAGATTGATGGAGATCCAGTTTGCGTTTCAAGGGTTCATTTTTTGGGGACGAGTTTAGGTCTCTTTGAATTCAAGAATCATAGTTCCAGCTAGTATGTGGTTTTCATACTTTATTAAGGTTTTACTTTACTCAGGGATTCCTTCTTGTCCAATACAAGAGTCGAGGGAGCGGATCTTTCATTTCCTTTCCTTTTCGGGTTTAATAATATTTTCCATTAATTTTGTTAGATCCAGCGGTTAACGATTTTTGTATCATTTTGAGTGTAAAAGTTGTGTTCAAAGATCCGCCTCCTACATGTTCTTGTTTAAGTCATCTAATCTTAACCGTTGATTTGAACCATTCAAACCTATGGTTATGATTAGATGACTTAAACAAGAGCCAACGGTTGTGATTATGGAAATGTTTTGGGGATGCCCAAATGCGGAGATCCCGATCCATATATATATATATATATATATATATATATATATATATACTCTCAAAACTTTGTTGGGAGCGTTGTGTGACCCGAACGGAGTTGGCCCATATGAGGTACGATATTGAATTGGGCCCATATACATTAAAAGAGAATTCTCATGTAAGGCCTGAACCAATTCCAATTATCTACACCTCATTATCCCACCTCCTACCCGATATGAGACTAAATTACCAACACCATTGTCAACCCCTTTTGAGTGCTCAATCGGAAACGAAATGCAATCCAACAATCTCCACCTTAGCTTATTTTCGCTAGCCGAATAATCTTAGCATCCTTGCTGCATTTGCCCGTTCCCGCTAGCCGAACCGCCTTAGCACACCCGCTACCTTTTGTTCGTTTTCGTCAGCCGAACAACCGTAGCTCTCCTGCTACCTTTTATTCGTTCCCGCCAGCCGAGCACACAAGAGATCTAACATATTATCATCTCGATCCGTTCGACCACAGAACCAAACCGACATGTTCATCCACACCACCATTGTGTGCCAACCACAACGTCTTGTTCCACCTTGGACGCGTCAAACGCACATTTGAAGCCAATGTGTGTAGTTGCATATGCTCCTAACTCCACCTTGAGAAGAGAGTCGGTATATCCGTGTATACGCATGAACGTTCAGCACCATCTGTCTCGAACCAATTCGAATCGTCCAAACCAGCCTTATGACCATGTGCTCTGATACCACTTGTTGGGAACGCGGTGTTACCCGAACCGGAGTTCGCCCATGAGGTGCGATAGTGAATTGGGCCCATATACCTTTAGAGAAAATTCTCATGTAAGGCATGAACCAATTCCAATTATCTACACCTCATGATCTCACCTCCTACCCGATGTGGGGGACTAAATTAGCAACACCATTGTCACCCCCTTTTGAGACAAACATTTTATTGTTTTGTAAATAAATGAGTGGATTTTAGGATAATTTCCTATTATAAGATTGGTGCGATGCCTAGAACATAATTTTATTTATCTTTCTTCTTCTCCAAACCCTTGACAGCAAGCCCACTTTTTTCGTCTTCTGTTGTTGTCAACAAACCAACCTCCCCCATTTTTATCCTTTACAATAATTACAAACCACCCCAAAATCCATCTCCCTTAAACTCCATTGAGATCTCTACAAAACTCAATATTCTTTGCTGTAAACCCTAACAATAATTGTCTTCTTTCTTGTTATTCAGAAATGAAAACCATATCAACAAAAACCTATAGATTTTATCCCACATAGGATATGAGGTGAGAGTTTGATTGTTTTGTATTTGAGTAGTTGGCTCTTATGAGTACATCCAGTTTAACCACTTTAGCAAATGCACCAAGCGATGTGCACATATGACTGGCGAGCCATGAGCCTGGTCGTGACACAAGAACTTAAAACCAATTTTTAGCCTCAAAACAACGTTTTGAGGCATAAAAACCCAACCCCGAATGTGCCTTTTATCCTGATTGCTCAAGAAGAATGTATTAATTATCATTCATCTTATAATCAGCGTATGGTTTGATGTTTTCCATTATGAATAAAAATAAACACAGACCTGTTGCAAGACGCTGCTCCTGTCATCTGGAGTGGCCGAGATTGTATAGTTCTTTCCTGCTTTTTTCAGGGAATCAAATCTTGAAAACACTTTGGCCTGTTCCATTGAAATTGTGTTGAGAAGTAAAATGCAAGGGTTCTGAACTACATACTATTAATCAGGTAACTTTTACCTAAGTGGTTACTTACACTGGCAGGATTAAAGAATGTGCGGCCAAAGCCATAATATAAACCCAAGAGGTCATATGCCTGAAAGATTAATCAATTTGATGACATCGATCACACCAAACACAAAATATTTGGCCATGAAAGCTCAAGTCATCACCTTGCGGCCTGGGTCTGCATAGAGGCAATCCGAAGGAAAAGGTAGCTGCCAGTGTCAACATAAGAACTTTAAACTACCAGTGTCGAAAGATTAGAACCTTGAAAATAAAAGCAGGGAGTTCCACAAATAAAACAATCATATTGTTACTTAAAACACTTGACATTTACAGCATCATTCC
Organism: Iris pallida; assembly: GCA_029216955.1. NCBI lineage: Eukaryota > Viridiplantae > Streptophyta > Magnoliopsida > Asparagales > Iridaceae > Iris > Iris pallida. The sequence continues at coordinate 281,983 of JANAVB010037419.1, read as the reverse complement.
ACAAATAAAACAACCATAATGTAATTATGCTACGTAATAGAGATATATAACATAATTACATTATGCTACATAATACAGTATGAAACGTTTATGTTATACATCTCTATTACATAGCATAATTACATTATATTACGTAATTACATTACGTTACATAATTACGTTATGTAACTATGTTACGATATATAATGACGATGTGCTGCGTAACATACTACGCTACGAAATTGTATGCTACAAAATCAGGTTACAACTCCAATTCTGGATATTTTTTAGAACAACTATAAATTGGACATTATTTATGTGTGTTAAAAGTAGTCACCTAAAGTTTCAGGCATAAACGGTTTGGTCTACACACACAATTTCTGTACACTACATAAATTTGGAATAGAGGCAGAATTCAAAATTTAAATCTCTGTTGTACAGAACATAAATCCTGACAGATTTTAATTTCGACAATGTTTGCTAGATGAAAATTGTCCTAGAAAATTACTGATTAACAACAACAAAAATTTTGATTGCCTTTCGACAATGTTTGCTAGATGAAAATTGTCCTAGAAAATTGCTAGATGACAATTTCGACACATACATACAATTTCCATATATCGTGTCCAATCCTTGTATAAATGTGTTACCTTCAATAATAACTCTTAGAATCATGATTTAGACCACATGTAAATAAACTAACATTAATCTATCATACTAAGTTTTAAGAAGAATAGAAAAGAAAGCAAGAACTATATGGAAAGAAACAGAAAATTGAAATTTTGATTGACTAGAAGACTCATCTTTAGTCTTTTGTGTGTAGGGGATGAAGTAGAGAGGTTTTAGAGAGAGTGGAGAGGCTGTCAGATGGGAGAGGGTTGATGTAGAGAAGTGAAAGATTTTAAGGAAAGAACAAAAAGACGTTATACTCTATATAAACTTTAAACTTCTAAAACTATTAAACTAATACATAACTTATCCTAAGAAGCTACAAGATGATACAAGGAATGAAAAGAAGAGATGGGAGAACTTGCTACGGCTTCCAGGGAATGCCAAGGTTTGAGTTGGTCAAGGGTAGTTTGGTAATATGTTAGCTAATTTTGATTAGGGTTTAACTCATCCTATTTAGCACCAAATCAAATTTAATTCTTTACACTAATTAAAACGACTAAGCATAGAGATGACAAACTAACACCTCTAACAAAATAATAATAAAAAGTTTACGTGAAAATAAATATTATTATTATTGTATTAAAATTTTGGGAGTTCAAAATTGTATATTATTAAAATAATAAAAAATTTCCTCTAAAATTATTTTCTTATGCAACTTATTTTCCCATCAAAATAATTTTCTCATATAAATAAGAATATAATAACAAAGTTTTTGAGATAGATATGACACTTTACCCTCCGAGAAAAAAAATTTGTCCTCGGAATTCAAATTATACTAACAGAAATAGAATCAAAAGAAATTTGGGCTTAAAACAAACCTCGAGTGTCAAATAGATTTGGATACTGCTCCCGCATATCCTCCTCTCGTTCCAATCACCTGGAAAATCTTTATTCCATGCCACTCGTACAACATATAATGTGTTTATTCTTGAGTATGTTTTCTCTTCTATCTAGAATTTCTACCGGTGGTGGTTCTATTTGAAGTGTCGATCCCACTGTCATCTCCGAATGGTCCAATATATATCTCGAATTTGGTATATATCTTGTGATATATGAAATTTCGAAAATCTTCTATGCTTGTTTGTCCATGTCTTTTGTCTGTCTCGAGCTACCTGAAGATGATTTATTATGGCTTTAACCTTGTCCACAGTTTGTATTACCATCTCTGGACCCAATAATTGGCGTTCACTAACGTCACTCTAATATACAGGAGATCGACACTTCCTTTCATATAGAATTTCAAATGGTATCATTTTAATGCTTGCTTGATAACTGCTATTATATGAAAATTCAATTAAATGAAGATAATCATCCCATTATCCTCCAAAATTAAGAGTACATATTCACAACATATCTTCCAAAGTTTGAATAGTTCTTTCTGATTGGTCATATGTCTGAGAGTGATATGCTAAACTAAATTTTAAGCTTGTACCAAGGCTTTCTTGTAAAATTCTCCGGAAGGCATATGATATGGTCAACAGAGAATTCGTCTGCTACATTCTTTTGGACATGGGGTTCAACCGTACCTGGGTAGATCGGGTCCGGGAGTGCATTACTACTGCTACTTTTCAGTGCTAATTCGGGGACAATGGTATTTGTTCTTAGGCAGTAATCGGGGGCTTCGACAAGGGGACCCTCTGTCTCCTTATTTATTCACCATCGTCATGGAGTACCTCACTTGTCTTATGGATGTTGCGAGTTACCGTCGAGAGATCACACCTCAGTTTAAACAGGTGACCCCACTCGTCACTCATTTGATTTATGCTACTGACAAATTGCTCTTGTTCTTGAAACCCACCGGATCTGGTCTGAGAGTGGTCACTGATATTATATCTTCCTTTGAGCGGTTGTCAGGCTTGAGTCTCAATAAGGGAAGAGCAAGGTTTACTTTACTCGCGACCATGGGTTGTCGAGGCGGTCTCAAATGCTAGAAGTCTTGAACTTCGTCCTGAAAAGATGGTAACATTAGGAGAAGATTGACTGTGTAAGACGTCAATACGAGTCGAGTCTTGCATAGTCATTCGACAAGGTAAAAAGTTTTCTCGAAGCGGCATCCTTGGACCATGGGACCGTTATCGGCCTAGGAGGAAACAGGGGTAGCTAAGCCGCTGGCAACAAGGAATTCGGTGGACGGTCATTGGGACTAACTACTTGCTTTGACCGGGCCATCTTATTCCTAGCTAAGTCCGGGATAGCTTGTGGTGCTAGTAACTAAGTTCATATAGATGTCGGCAAAATAGCGGCTATTCGCATGTATGTCTTTGGAATGTGTCGAGTTGAATGTGTGTACGATTTGGATGACAATGTTTGGGCCTAAGATTTGGCTGCAACGTAGACACTGTGCTTCGGCACGAGATGTGGCATCGAGTCTTAAGTTGTTGGCATAGAGTTGCACAAGTTGGATTTGAGTCGTGAGTTTATGTCAGGAATCGCCGCAAGACAAAGTTGGTTAAGTGACACTAAGTCCAGAAGTCTTGAATGAGTCAGTTGCCGATATAACAGAAAAGGGCCGCGAGATGGCGATATGGTTAAGTCATACTGAGTTGCGAGGCACGGCCTCAATATGGACACACAAATAGGTCTCATGATACGACCACGTTGACGGCACAATGGACTTGTAGCACGGTCACATGAAAATTGGGTACTATCGTGTAGTTGCGTCTCTGAGTATGAGCCGCAAGGCAAACACGACTTGATAAATTGACGTTGTTGACACGAGAAAGGTCTAGAGGCAAGGTAAAAGTGAGTTGTGGTGCAAGGCACTGGGATGGTCTAGAGACACAAAATAGGCCGAGAGTCTATGTCCTAAAACTGATCCTAAGGCAAGAGTAGAAAGAGAATCAAAAAGGGTGGTGTTGTACAAAGTAAATGAACGTGTCGATTTTGTATGGGTGGACGAGGAGCTCACTCCACCAGTACAGTTGAGAACTGACACCCACACATTTTCATGTGCAGGCGTAGGTAGAAGCTCGTCGACGCGGAGCTCGCTTGGACGCGTCGAGGCACGGAGTTCCTTGGCGTGTCGAGGCGCGCGGCCGCATGGAGTTAGAACTTATACGGGACATAATGTGGACATCACCTATCTGAAGCATCCATTGGCTCAAGAAATGTATTGAGAGAGAGCAGAGTGACTTGTATAGTGAGAAGAGTGAGATTGAGTGAATGTAATCATGGCCTCGAGCCACATTGTAATCTTTGTTTCAATATCAATAAGAGTATCATTGCATGACTTGTGTTTTACTTCAAGTTTTCGATGTTGTTTCAATGTTTCCGCTTGGGGACTTCTGTGCGACGATCCCCGTCGCTTAGTCTGTAATCGGCCGTTATGGAACCCGTCTTGCATGAGCGCAATCTAGCCGTACGCGGCATCACTCCTTAGCGAGGACGATCACTCCTACGGGAGCGGAGTGTGACATAATGGTATCAGAGCACGGCTTTACGTCCTTCGACTTTCGATTGAATTCTTTAACTCTGTGTTAATTCCGCAAATTGATATCGTTAGTACGCTCTCTCTCAAATGTCCCACGGAATGTCCATACAACAAGTCTATATATTTTGCAAAATCGTACGAAAGAAAATTTGGTTGAACAAAGTTAACTTCAAATAAGTACGATTGGCTAAGTCGGACTGGGCATATACACCAAAATTGCGTCGACCTTAACAAAAATCGAGTGCGGGATTCAAAGTGTGTCGGACGAGAATGAGTTGGAATTGATTCAAAGAATGTTGGGTAGTTTCGATAGCGGTGCTATCGGACGACGATGTTATCGTCGATGCGATATAGATGAGCGTGTTTGGACTTTGAGGTATGGTTCAAACGGAGATTCGGAGTATCGATTACGATTCAAAAGTTGTTTTGAGGATTTGTCGAGTGACTTCATCCCTGAGTGGTGTATGGGATAGCCTCGGAGATGTTGGTCGATTGAGGACGCGGGGTGCCAATGAGTCTATCAGCAAGCGCCGCATGTATGCAAAGCCTTAGATTAAGTATCATTGAGTAAGTTATGATCTTGAAGATTTGGACGAGTCGATTCGAACGGACTAGAAATGACGCGCACGAGATTGGGATTGTGCAAGTATGAAATATAGAAATGTTCGAGTAGGCAAATCGGATCGAGGAAAAGTTAAGGTGTAACGAACGGATGACTTGATATAGGAAAAAAATCGATATGAATTGTATACAAAAAGTTAGCACGATCGGATGATAGTGTGCATAGGAATGATTCGAATATTGAAAATGACTAAGGATTGGAAGCGATGTTGCTCGATGACTTAAGATAGTCGGATGAATATACGTGATTTTGGTTTTGGACGAATTGAACATGTATCTAGTTCGAGGGATAATGATCGAATTTGATCTTGAATATTGAGGAGAGTATCAAGTTCAGATGATAGCATCAGTTGCACGACTCGAAATTCGTTGCGAAGGAAGATCGTCAGGTTATGCATATCATCAATGGTATTGACGCGTATCAAAGATCGATATGCGATAACTCGGGGGCACTCTAATTCGAGGAATGACAATCGTGTAAGCGTTATTGTTCTGATGGATGCTATACTTTGGATTTTGATTGAAATGAATGTTGGATGAAAATGATCGTGTCTTGATGGTTGCGTTGATAACCACAATGTCGACGATCTTGTCTTGCGCAAGCGCAACTCCAGCCTCGCACATGCGTCACGTCGAATTTGGGGCGATCGTTCCGCGTGAGCGCTGACATGGTGATTCATGTCGCGGGAATGATCGAACTCGAAAATTCAGGACGTAGCAATTTGGATTGCTTCGACTTGTGGTTTAATGCGAATGTGAATTCGAGGATTGGTTGGACTTATGATTGACGATTAAGTGGAGGATTGTGTAAGATCTAATCTACGTATCGAGAATGAATTAGTCTAGACTCAAAACAAAAGTTACATCCCGATGAGAATGATTATTCTGCAAGAGCATTGCATGGTGATTTTATGCCCACCGTGGATAATCAGACTCGCGTGAGATTGGGACATGACATATTGTTAAGCTAGACGACCTTATGATCGACTACGTGAATTGTGATAAACGACTTAGGAAATATGGAATAAGACTTATGGTCTAGCGACAAATCGTGTCATAGTGTGTTTGACTTGAAAAGAATTGATAGGTAGATTGTATAGAACATGTTTGAAGAGATAGACTATGTGAATCGTAAAATTGGATGTGCGATAGCGATATGCAAGAGACTTGGTTGAGCAGAACTTGAAGTAGGGTGGCTTTGCTAAATGACTCGAATCCCTCGGAATTGAACGTTGCGAGTGCGAATAGCTGAAATCTATGCTCGAAGTTTAGAAATCGGAGTGATAAGAGCTTGGGTAGAAAACCCCGTACTATCAACTTTGGCTTGACCTTAGGATAGGGTCAGTGTGGATATTATTGTTTGGGAACTATTATTCCAATACTGACAGATTGACTTTAGCCTAGAGAGATGGCCTAGCGGTTAGGCGAGACGTTCCCGTTTCAAGAGTTAGCATTGGGAATCTTGAGGATTGATAGGATGGAAAATGGTAGGGATGGATAGAATGGTTCACGAGTATGAAAATACCACTCATGAGCCTCGATAGACATGCATATATATCAGGGACGCCCGAATATATGCACGATCCGACTCTTGTGGAAATGGTGGAATTCTCCATCACAAGGCTTGGTTGAAATACATGTATTTTGGGGACGTCCAAAATATGTGCACGATCCAACTAAGTGATACGTTGAATTCAAATGAGACTAAAAGAATAGAAAGGTACTGAGGATTTTGAAATCGTGTGTTCCAAAGAAAAGATTGATGGTAGTGCGAGCGTGGCTCGGATTAAGGAAAAGCATAGGCAAAGTGTGTGCGACAGTTCTTGAATATTAAGTTGTAAGTCGATGAGTAAGTACTCAGTTTGTTTCGAGGACGAAACTTTTTCTGAGTGGTGTATGATATAATGTCCCGTCCCACTCAGTTCAATCGGAGGAATCAAAACGCCGACGGCGTTTGGATTTAGCTATGCAACGGCTACTCGAAGACCCGCTCGGTCGAGACGACTCCTCGCTCAGGTGGGTGGCTTCGGTGAACTTGCCTCAGCTTGGCCTTCGCACTAATAAAACGAAAGTTTACAAATGCACAAGTAGGTTTGATAATAAAAGAGATGAATCCATATAGCTAAGGGAATAATCCCAAGTCGGGTCGATTGAGTTAGAACATGGAAAAAGGTTCCACGGTTGGCTTAGAAGTGTTGCACGATGGCTTTCAAAATGACACTCGGTCCTTCGTCCCGTGGCTTGGGAGAAGAAAAGTTGGTCTTCGTCACAAAGCTAAGAATTAGCCTAAGTCATAGGCGTCGACCGCATAAAACGCTTGACAAAGCATGCACGGTCCCATCGTCCAAGGCTTGGCATAGCCTTTGCTCGTCCCACGGGTTAAGTTGCATTGCACGACTTGTGACATAAGTTTAGGCACTCAAATAACTTGGTTGTTCAAAGTCGAATGCGTGCACGACACGTTCCCGCGATGCGGGGCTTAACGCAGCCTTCGCTCGTCAAGTTGTTGCACGATTAAGTTAGGCTAAGTTATACTAGGCTATTGAAGTCATTCTAAGCATTGTCCCATGTTTTCTGTGGTTGTCAAAATTACTTGGTTTCACGATCGTAAAGTCCGTCATACAAAGTATGATTTGGGCGGTAGTGTCACATAGAACACAAGTTGGCTTAAGGCACGATGTCACGGACTTGGTGTTTAAGGCACGAACCACGATAGATTCAAGATGAGTTTGGAAAAGGGCTATCAAATAGGCGTTACTGAGTTGAGTAAAATGATAGGACAATAAGGAAGAATGCTCGCGACCATGGATCGTCGAGGCGGTCTCAAATGCTAGAAGTCCTGAACTTGGCCCTGAAAAGATGGTAACATTAGAAGAAGAATGACTGTGTAAGACGTCAGTTCGAGTCGAGTCTTGCATAGTCATTGGACAACTTGTCGACAAGGTAAAAAGTTTCCTCGAAGCAGCATCCCTGAATCATGGGACCGTTATCGACCTAGGAGGAAACGGGGGTAGCTAAGCCGCTGGCAACAAGGAATTCGGTGGAAAGTCATTGGGGCTAGCTACTTGCTCTGACCGGACCATCCTATTTCTAGCTAAGTCCGGGATAGCTTGTGGTGCTAGTGACTAAGTTCATATAAATGTCGACAAAATAACGACTATCCGCGTGTATGCCTTTGGAATGTGTCGAGTTGAATGTGTGTACGATTTGGAAGACAATATTTGGACCTAAAATTTGGCTGCAACGTAGACACCGTGCTTCGGCACGAGATGTGGCGTCGAGTCTTAAGTTGTTGGCATAGAGTTGCACAAGTTGGATTTGAGTCGTTGCGAGTTTAAGTCAGAAATCGCCGGAAGGAAAAGTTGGTTAAGTGACACTAAGTCCACAAGTCTTGAATGAGTCAGTTGCCGATAGAACAGAAAAGGGCTGCGAGACGGCAATATGGTTAAGTCATACTGAGTTGCGAGGCACGGCTTCAATATGGACACACAAATATGTCTCATGATACGACCACGCTGACGGCACAATGGACTTGTAGCACGGTCACATGGAAATTGGGTACTATCGTGTAATTGCGTCTCTGAGTATGGGTCGAAAGGTAAACATGACTTGATAAGTTGACGTAGTTGACACGAGAAGGGTCTAGAGGCAAAGGCAAAAGTGAGTTGTGGTGCAAGGCATTGGGATGGTCTAGAGACACAAAATAGTCCGAGAGTCTGTCCTAAAACTGATCCTAAGGCAAGAGTAGAAAGAGAATCAAAAAGGGTGATGTTGCACAAAGTAAATAAACGTGTCGGTTTTGTATGGGTGGACGAGGAGCTCACTCCACCAGTACAGTTGAGTACTAACACCCACACAGTTTTCATGTGCAGGCGCAAGTAGAAGCTCGTCGACGTAGAGCTCGCTTGGACGCGTCGAGGCACGGAGTTCCTTGGCGTGTCGAGTCGCGCGACCGCATGGAGTTATAACTTATACGGGACATAATGTGTGGACATCACCTATCTGAAGCATCTGTTGGCTCAAGAAATGTATTGAGAGAGAGCAGAGTGACTTGTATGGTGAGAAGAGTGAGATTGAGTTAATGTAAGCATGGCCTCGAGCCACATTGTAATCTTTGTTTCAATATCAATAAAAGAGTATCATTGCATGACTTGTGTTTTGCTTCAAGTTTCCGTTGTTGTTTCAATGTTTCCGCTTGGGGACTTCTGTGCGACGATCCCCGTCGCTTAGCCTGTAATCGGCCGTTATGGAATCCGTCTTGCGTGAGCACAATCTAGGCTCACGCGGCATCACGCCTTAGCGAGAACAATCGCTCCTACGGGAGCGAGGCGTTACAGATGCTACTGGCCCGATGCTGCTATTGTTGCTGCTGCTGCTGCTGTTGGCTGAGGGGAGAAGGAGGGGAGCAAAGGAGGAGAGGAGAGGAGAAGGGAGGGAGGAGGAGAGGGGAGGAGGAGAGGAGAGGAGAGGGGAGGGTTGTGGAGTGGAGAGGGGGGGAGAGGAGAAGTCTGCTGCTGCACTCTCTCCTCTCCTCCCCTTATATTTTTTTCCCTAAGTTAAAAAAAAAACTGAGGAAAAAAAAACAAAAACAAGGGATTTGAACCCTTAGCCGCTCAAATAAAGACCGAAGCATAGCTACGCTAGCCATAAGAGCTCAGAAGTTTATGTGTTTGAAAGTTACATATACGTTATTTATATATATACAAATGAGCAAAATAAAAAAAAATAAAAAATAAATCGGCGCCCTAGGCGCTAGGCGGGTCCTCGACACACCGATTCTGCCTAGCGAAATTTATAACATTGCATCATTCACTAGTCGGTATGTGTTGTTCTGCACATTGTGCTTCGTACTATATCAAAAACTGCTACGACCTTCCAAGCAACATGTAACAGACGTCGAACCCGTCTATTATGTCGGAACTAGATCTCATCCCTCTAGGCTCTGATGGAGAAAGGAACTCTGCATCGCTCGATCACTCTAACGCTTATTACTTTCCGAACCCACCAAACATCAACCCTGCGACTTTAACCAATTGTTGGGTGATAATGTTTTACTGGTTGTTGTTCGACTCTGAACCGTTTACCATTAACGATATAACGAGCCTGGAAAAGCTTGTTTCTTTACGAGGAATATTTGTGTCTTGATGCTAACATGATCCTTTGTATCACAACAAGGACGACTTCATCCTAGGATTTGTCGGGGCCACAGTTGATATCATCATATGCCTCTTCATTAGACGTTTCACAACCAACGTAAACCACATGCTCTCTTCGTAAACAATCACTCGAAGAGTGGCCCTATTATTACACTTGAAACACAAACGAGTATGGCATATGGGTTGTTTGGTCTAGTAGTCTCCTATATGGGTTGTCCTAGCCGTCTTCTCCGTCGTCCTATCCTTCGGGTGGGAAGCACACCTTCACCTTCTTTCGCATCTTCCCAAATAAGGTGATGCATCTCTTACCTTCTTGCCTACCAGACTTCAATCGACAGGTTGTCCATCGCAATCTCCATGTAGTCGAAGAATCGGTTAACCTCTGACAACCAATCGATGAACTCCTCGATGCCGAGATCACCATATAATATCCGAATATCAACCTTCAACTTGAAATTATCTAATCTGTCGTACGGACCTTCCCTACGATTGTCGTCGTGAAAATTGTTCTTCTCGTAGTCGTTGTAGTGAACACATCCATCGATACCGTGTTGATTGTCTTAGTCTCGTCGGCCATGCAGCATGTCAATGCCACGATCGTCATCACGACCCACCTAGCAAGATCATCGAACACCTCCTCGCTCGAATTATACAAATCTACACGAGAATTCCGTGGACGATTCTCTCGTGCCAGTACTTGACCATCTTCTGGGAGGTCGTGAGAGTTGCTCACCCGTGATGTCATTTCTAGATCCCAAACCGGATGCCTCAATGGTTCCTAATAGTCTACCGCCTACTCAACTCGCTGAACGCGTAGTGTCAACTCCCACAGAGAACTTTGATGCGATAGACCGTCGCAAAAAGGCCTTCAATCTCGTGCCCTTCATTAGGGAGAAGTTGGTTGTCGTTGTTGTTGTTCGTTTTAGACATGCCTCACGACACGTTGGGGGCACTCATACAGCACGAAAACATTGACCGTTGAAACCTACAATCCAAGATACAAGGACTGAAACCTATTCTCGAATACGAAAATCAATAAGAAAATTACTCGAGATAAATAAGAAATTAGTATCATTTAACTTGTTTATTGTCTTCTACATAACACTATTTATAAGAAAAGATATACTCTAAGAAAGACTCCTAAAGAAACTAGAAAAAATAAATACAAAAATAGACCAAAAGATTCATCCAAAATCAGCAACCGCCTCGAATCGATATTCCAGTTTGGCTTAACCGAAATACTGATTTTTCCAGCACAGTTTTGTGCAAAAGTGAGCACCAACCAGAAATCCAGTTGAGTGTGGTCAGAATTTCAACATAATTCTGATCAGGACCCAAAATTCAAGTCAGTCCCCTGATTTAAGTATTCGCAACCACGCATCCCATAACTTAGGATAAGATTTAACTTAATAAGATTTTATTAGTTATATGGTGAAAGGTTAATTGAGAGTCAAAGGAGGTTTGGGTAGTTGCTTCTAAATTAGGTCATAGAAGGTCGGTTGGTAGCTAGTATAAATATAGATGATTGGTCATGAAAGAGAGACATGGGGGCAATAGAAAAGGCATTAAAGAGAGTTGTTACCTTTTGTAATAATAGTTATTTTATAATAAGTTTGAGTTAAGTTGCTCTTCTATCTTGATATCAAAGGCCTTCTATAAAACTAAACTAAACTCACTAAAGCACCACTATCACCACCTCCTTGGTATAAATGGACTTGAGGGAAGTTCTAGGGTGGCAGAAAGGAGTTGACAGGAAGGAAAAATATCCTAATATAAATGCTGCCATTGCAAACTTTTGCAACAATGAGATACTATAATACAAATTACACCATAATCTAATCCAATACTCTGATAAGAAAAAGCATACAATATCAGATGACAAGTACACAAACCTAGTATGCAAGGCCAACATATTGCAAACAGTTTATATGTAATCAAGTATCAGAAAGAAAAAGAAAAAAGAGAGAGAGAAGTGAATACCCGTTCAGCAAGCATGCGACCTTTGTCAGGAGTGCCAACACCAACTGCAATCAATTTGACACCAGCTGCATCCAATCTTGGCTTCACATCTTTCAGATCAGAAGCAAATTCCCAGCTTAATGAATATGCACAAAAGAAAGGAAAAGATGAACATTTGATTGAAGGATACCATATAAGTCAAAATGATACTGTATAGCCTAATGTGAGCAATTCCGCAATCCAGTTGTATGAGAAATATGAAAAGTGCAGTTAGGGCATACCAGCAAATACAACCAAAATGCCTCAGAAGTGCAACAACAGCCATTCCCTGGTATGCAGGAAAAAAAATGACCACCAAACTTAGTATCATATTGTTTAGGAAAGAGGATACTATAGTAAAATGCCGAAAAATAAAACTGGCCCATACCATAGTAAAATATCAATTTCCATGCAAATTAACTATTTACATGCAAATTAACTATTTTTCATGTAAAATAACCACAATCAAACACCCAAATTAATTTCGTGGAATTTTCTTCATGAAATTTTCCTAGTAAAATAATTTCGTGGAATTAATTTATTTCTCATATATTTTCCACCTTGTAATCAAACCCAGCCTAAGTGAAAAAAAAAAATTCACTTATGAATTTGGAGCCAAAATAATTCCGTGGAATTAATTTATTTCTCATATATTTTCCACCTTGTAATCAAACCCAACCTAAGTGGAAAAAATTCACTTACGAATTTGGGCCAAAATAATTCCGTGGAATTAATTTATTTCTCATATATTTTCCACCTTGTAATCAAACCCAGCCTAAGTGAAAAAAATTCACTTATGAATTTGGAGCCACTTATAAGTGGAAATCACTTATAAACGCGGACCAAATTCACTTATAAGTGAGGCCTCAATAAGTAAAATTCACATGGGTCCGGCTATACACACCTAACACTTACTTAGCACACCCCATTTTTTTTAAAAAAATTACTATTCTACCCTTGCTGAGCACACCCCATATTCTGCGATGAGCACGACAAATACTGGTCGAACGGGCAATGGTCTGTTCGACAAATATTGGTCGAACATGTTTTCTTCTGTTCAACAAATACGGATCGAACATGTCTTTTTCTGTTCGACAAACACTGGTCGAACATGTTCTAATCGAACATGCCATCTTATGTTCGACATATGTTGGTCGAGCGTACACACTATAGTTCGACTGTCGTGGGTCGAGCATTCCTCTGTGAGGTCGACAAACCAGGGACGAACCTACCCGTAAATACACCCAAATTATTTTCAATCTTTTTTGTTTCAACAACAGTTTATGGGGTCGGCCGTCGGGGATCGGGGGAGGAGGCGGGTGGGGGGGCGGCGGGGGAGGGGGGGGGGGGCGCAGGGAGAGGGTCGGCGGAGGGGGGGAGGGTCGGAGGAGGAGGCGGGTCGGGGGAGGAGGAGGAGGAGAGTCGGCAGAGGGGGGGAGGGGAGCATGGGGGTGTGCTCAGCAAGGGTAGAATAGGAAAAAAAAATTAAATGGGATGTGCTAAGTAAGTGTTGGGTGTGTATAGCCGGACCCAATTCACATAGTGAGAGGGAAAAAAAAAAAACCTGTAAGAATCAGTGGAAAGAACGATAGTCTCATATGCAAAATATCAGCCTTTTTCAAGAAATATAAAGAATCACATCTACAAAAAGTCAATTTTCCAATCGAACCTCGTTCTGATCCCATAGATCTCTAAAGAAGACGGGTTCTCCGGTCGAGACAGACAAGATGCTAGCATCCCCAAGGGCATCCACTGCGCTCCCATCAAATCCAGCCGGAAAAGCATTGGAAGAAGAAGACCTAGCTACGGAAGAAGCCGAACCCATCCGAGTTCCCCTTCGGTTCACCGGAAGCGTCAGAGAGATCGATTTGGGAGGGAATTTAGGCGGAGATGGGGGATTGAAGCAGCGAGGAGAGGATAGAGCTAGGGTTTGGGGATTGATTATGGCTGCCATCAATTTCTTTGGATGATGACAAAGGAGGGGAAGTAGGGAACCCTAATTTAATGGCGGTTGAGAGCTGGAGAGTGAAGGGGGAGCAAGAGGGACAGGTGACGGCGGGAAGAAGACGCGTGGCAAAGGCTTGGTCACAATATATGTAGTTAGAGCATCCCAAAGTTATTGCTCATTTAAAAAGATTATTTATAAGAACACATTAAAAGTTGATCAAGATTAGTATGAGGTTAATCCATGTTTGAGGAGAAATTACTAAGGTTATTCCATTTTTCTACTCATTAGGCTATTCCAACCCCACACACCCCCTTCCAATCCCAAATTTCACTCTCTCTCTTCCAAAACCCTAACTCTCTTCCTCCTCCTCTTCTTCTTCTCCTTCTTCTTCTCCACCATTTTCCACACCCCAAACTATACATCTTCTTCTTCATCTTCTTCTCCACCATTTTTTTACTCTAAACACTAGTTTTCTTCTACATCATTTCCATCAAAACCCTATTTTTCTTCTCCGCAATTTTCATTCCTCACAAAGAATGCACGAAAATAAACTCTAACATGTTTATTTCATTCTTTCTCACAAAAAATACATGAAAATAAATCCTAAATTGTATATTTCACTCTATTATCAAGATGGAAATAAATTCCAACATATGTTTTTTCATTCGGCCATTTTGATTTCAGGACTGTCACAATTCCTACAGTCCTCAATACTTCTACGACTGCCAGAAATTGTGGCAGTCCTGCTGTATAATAAGTCCCTTTCAGAACTGTCACAATTCCTGACAATACTCAATACTTCTAGGACTGCCCGAAATTGTGGCAGTCCTGTTGTACAGCAAGTCCCTGCCAGGACTGCCACAATTCTTGGCAATCCTCAATACTTCTAAGACTGCCAGAAATTGTGGTAGTCCTGATATGGACTTGCTCAACAAATTGATTTCTTCTATAATTAGGGTTTCATCCATAATTTCTTCTATTAATGAAGAAAAATTGATTAATAAATTAATAGATTTGATAGATATGATAACTCAATTTCTTCTACAACTAGGATTTCATCCATAAACTAGGGTTTAGAGAAAAAAAATATGAGAAATTAGAAGAGAGCAAAAAAAATAAACTAAGGTTTGGAGAAAGAGATATTCTTCTTGTTTTTCTTTCTTCTTGTTCTTGTTCTTGTTCTTCTTTCCCCCTTCTTTCTTTTTGTTCTTCTTGTTCTTAGTTGTTCTTCTTGTGAAGAACAAGAAGAGAGAGAAAAAAAATAAAAAGTTGACTTATATACTTACATTTGGGCTAGCCCTGATGTCACGACCCGCTCCCGAATAATCGGACACGAGTCGGACACGTCCAGCCTTCATCGTTGGACACGATAAAGTAAGTTGTACCAATATAGGAAAATCTAACCAGATAATCAAGATAAGTACAAATCACAGCATCTATAAACGTATCCCAGAATAAAAGTACATGTCTCAGAATTTATTACATTCCAGCAAATGAAAGTAAGTCTACTAGTCTCAAAATACAAGAAAAATGTAAAGTGCTAAGGTAAAGCTCTAGGCTTCTGCAGCCTCTAAGTCAAGAGCAACTCCAGCTGGCTCTACAGCATCTACTGGCTCTCGGCCATAATATGTATCGCACAGAGCCTCCAACTCACCTGCAACATATCCTAGTCAGGAGCAGAGGAAAGTACAGTTCTAGGTAATGAACAAGAACATGATATGAAACTGAGTACAGGAGTACATGAAAATAAAATACATGAATGAACAGGAAAGTACAGGAAAGTAGTACAGGAAATAAAGTACAGAAACTATAGTACAAGAATGTAAAGTATAGGAATGAAACTATAATCCTGAAGTACAAGACATGATAAGTGCACAATATTGAAATACAACTAGTCCATGTGACCGGCTGGGGTGAGTATAGGAGCATGTACAAGAGTACATGAATATGGTACGGCTTAGGGCCCGCGTGCACGATGCGAGGCCTAAGCTATCTACATGAATATAGTAACCGGGGTTTGGTCACATAGCTAGTGTATTTTCCCACCCGACACAAGCAAGTACAAGAACAGGAATACAGGAGTACAGGGGTACAGGATATCGTGTCATGACGTGTCACAAGAAAGGTACAAGATATGTAAATGCATAAAACCATAGAAAAAGTACTTGCCTTGCTCCGAAAAAGTATGGTTAATGATCGGAGCTAGATGTCCTCCTGTTATGATATTTTACAAGTTGATTAATATCTACTCTTATGACAATCAATTAGTACCTTTACTACCATTAATTGTATTCACTAACTATAAAAGTATACTAAGACTTACAACATGAATTTGGAAATATTAACCGGAAAGATATCATAGCAACCATATAGTTTAACTTTATTAATTATTCAACATTAAACTTCCTACAACTATTCCTTATAACCATTAGTTAACTAACAATTAGAATGTAAGGTTAACTAATATTAATTGGAATAGAAACCTACATTGTCAACCATGCCACTAATTAACCTTGAGATAGGCTAAAGGAATACTTAGTCCTAATGTGTTGTTGCTTCAACAAGGTTATAGAGTGTTTCTAATGAAGGGGTTTCCTACCAATTCTCATGTTCAACCCTTGAATCCAGATACTAATACAGGAATGCCCAGATTAAAGTACGATCTGAACTGGCTTCATTTAATGCTTAACATGACTGATTGTAAAATATATATAGAAAGCACAATCCAAGTTTTAGACTGAACCTGGAAACTGATTTTCAGTCGAGCCCAATATCAGCCAGGTACTCAACAAGGAACCCTGGGAACTGATCTTTCAATTGATTTAATCAAAACTGATATAGGAAATTTCAGTTCAGAGACAACCCCTGATAATGACCAACCAGTGCACAGTAATCTCAGGTTCAAACAAGTTGAATCACCCTGCTATATATGTCCCTAATCCTAAGACTTAGGTTCTCTTCAATTGAACCAAGTATTGCACATGAGTCCAGGCTCAACAAATTGCCAAAAGAATAGCATAAAGTCTCGGTTCAAAGACAGTTTCTGATATGAATCTCAAGTTCATAGACAAACACTGATGTGTTTTACTGAACTGAACCAACCATTGCATTGGTTTCAAGTTTCACTGAACCAACCATTGCATTGGTTTCAGGTTCATTCTGAATCATAAGAGAATCCTCAATTTAATAAGATGAACCAATATTGATATATGTAATCTCAAGTTCAGGTAATATGCTAATATGAGTTCTCTGGTTCAACCAGTTAGATCAAGGTATTGATATAGGGATCTCAACTGATTAAGACACTGAT
Source organism: Iris pallida (assembly GCA_029216955.1). Taxonomy (NCBI): domain Eukaryota; kingdom Viridiplantae; phylum Streptophyta; class Magnoliopsida; order Asparagales; family Iridaceae; genus Iris; species Iris pallida. Next base: position 264,869 of record JANAVB010037419.1, on the reverse strand, counting down.
ATACAATCTCAGGTTACCAAATAATCAGAACATTGATAGGGTTTCAGTTAACTAAACCAATCAAACCCTGCATATAACAGTCCTCAATAAAATGAACCAACATTTATTTATGCAAATCTCAGATTTAATAAAAGACCCAACACCAATACAAGTAATCTCAGGTGCACTGCTTATTCTACTTTCTACACTCAGCTCCCAACTGAGTTCAGCAAACTCATTAAGACTGTGCTATATGCATCTCAGGTTAATAAAAATATGAATCAACCACTGCACAAGAACCTCAGGTTCAGTAAAAAGAATCAGACATCCTAGTTCCTAAATTCTCAGGTTCTGCACTGAACCAGACCATGCTATGCAGTCTCCAGTTCAGTGACCATAATGGTATAAAGTCTCAGGGGTCATAAAACTGTTTCTGAGAACTCAGTCCAGCAACTGAGCCCATCCCCTGTTATTTTACAGTTAAACACGAACTGAATCAAGTCAGGAAATGAACATCTGAATCCTATACACAGGATACTAATATTCAACTGATACTCAATCTGATCAGGATACTAGTCCATCACAGAAAACAGAGAAGACCCATCATGAATCAATTGATTATCTTAATTTGGAAAAGCTAACTAATATCCTTGAATCAAAAGGAATTCTGTAATAGTGTAATTCCAACTGATACTCTTAAACAATCATAAATTAAAATAGGTGACACAATTCCCAGATACACTGCTAACTCAGATTTCAATTTGAAACTAAAAATTGTTCTGAATTAACAATCATGTGCCAAAACTCCTCATAGGAAATAGATTTACATGGGGTTCAAGTTAGCCGTTCAATTCCAATATCTCAAAATGCTATACTCCAGGTGGAATCTAACCAAAAGATTTAAGAATTGGAACACATTAAACTAGTGATTCAAAGACTTGGAAATAAACCAATCCATGATCTGAGAAAGATGAGAATTACTTACCAATCGATCAAATCGAGAATTTAAGACTGATTTCTAGAGTTGATCTTCTAATTGAAATTCTTCCTGATGATCTTCATTCTCGACATATAATATGGAGATCAAATTAGTCAAAAAAATAAATTTTAAAGAGTCAGGACTTCTCGATCAAGGACAATCCTTACTTTTATTAAAAGCTCAAAGTGACCAAATATCAAACAGATTGAAAGCTCAAGAAATTGAGAAGGATTCCACCGCTCTTGATCTACAATCCATACAAATTAAATCACAACGAGGAGGGAAGACAAGCTCAGTCGAAATCGAAGATGCAATACTCACCAGATCTTGGATTGATGTGGGGATGATTCATCAAAAGAGTCGATCTGCTCGTGCAGTTGTTGGAAGGAATTTTGTTGATGCTAAGGTCGAATTGCTAGGCTGCATTGTTCTTCATCAGGCTGCTGCGGTCCCCATGGCCTATCTCGAATCAAAGATAATGATGATGAAGAAGAAGAAAAAGCACAGGGTTGTGAGGAGTGGGAAAATAGATGATGGTGAAAAGGAAAAAGAAAGGAATATGGTGTCTAAATAGGCTGGTGTGGCGTGAGAATTAGGCCATCAGTTGGCGGAAAAAAACCCACTGTCCTCTCTCTGACAGTCGGTTAGAGAAAGGAGAAGAGGCAGTTAGGGAGAATTTGAAATTTTGTTATAAAACCTATTCTCTCTAAAATGAATATGGGAACTAAAGGTTTTAAAGTATCTAAGGTGGGCTGGCCTGAGAGGCCCAACAATGTTTGATCTAAATACAAACATAATTTAATTGTTATAACATTTTATTGAAATAACTAAAAATATTTATAGAATTACTTTTTAAAAAAAATCTAGAAGGTAAGCTTACAAATCTTTCCCCCTAAAAAAATTTCGTCCTCGAAATTCGAAAACCACAAAATAAGTCCCAAAATCACCAAAGAGATTCAAACACAAGTCTTTTATTGAAATCAGATTTTTCGAACACTAGAATACAATCAAGCAAACAAGCTAGGATAGCGCTCTCGCATCTCGTCCTCACGCTCCCACGTAGACTCTCCCGGAGAGTGGTGTCTCCACATGACGCGGACAAGTGGAATAGTCTGGTTCCGTAGGCGCTTCTCCCTACGATCAAGGATCTCCACTGGCTGCTCCTCGTAAGTCAAGCTCGGACCCACCTCTAGCTCTGAATAGTCCACCACATGGCTCGGATCTGGAATGTAGCGTCGAAGCTGGGACACGTGGAAAACATCGTGCACTCCCTCCAAGCTAGTCGGTATGCCACCTCGCCAATCCGTGCCATCACGTCGAAAGGCCCGATGAATCTCGGACTGAGCTTTCCGCCTCTGCCGAAAAGAATGACACCCCTAGTTGGTGAGATCTTCAGGAACACTCTATCTCTAACCGCGAACTCTAGTAACCGTCTGTTGTTGTCCGCCCAGTGCTTCTGTCGATCCTGTGCAACTCTGAGACGCTCCCTGATCAGTCTGACTTTCTCAGCTGAGTCTACCACCATCTCTGGCCCAAGCAAATTCCTCTCGCCAACGTCGTCCCAAGATAAAGGTGTGCGACATCTCCGTCCATATAGCTCCTCGAACGGGGTCATCTCGATGCTGGTCTGATAACTGTTGTTATAGGCAAACTTCACAAGATGCAAATGATCCTCCCACGAATTGCCGAAATCAAGTGCGCAAACCCGCAGCATGTCTTCCAGTGTCAGAATAGTCCTCTCGGACTGCCCGTCCGCCTGTGGATGATAAGCGGTGCTGAACTTCAATTATGACCCCAAGCTCAGCTGTAGACTCCTCCAGAAGTGTGATATAAAATGGCTGTCTCTGTCTAAAACGATACTAACCGGCACCCCGTAAATCCTCATAATATGCCGCATGTAGAGGTCTGCAAGCTTCTCGGTCGACAGCCCAACCTTGAACGGAATGAAATAAGCAGACTTCGTCAGTCTGTCCATGATCACCCAAATAGCGTCCTTGCCACTGGGAGTACGCGGTAATCCAGAGATGAAGTCCATGGTGATATGCTCCCACTTCCATTCCGGAATGGGTAAAGGCTGGAGTAATCCTGCTGGTCTCTGGCGCTCCGCCTTGACTTGCTGGCACACAAGGCATATGGAAACAAATCTGGCAACCTCTTTCTTCATGCCATACAACCAAACATACTCTCGCAGATCCTTGTACATCTTGGTAGACCCAGGATGAATAGAATACTGCGACTGGTGGGCCTCCTGCATCACCTCCTCCCACAAATCCTTGGACACACACAACTGGTTCCCATGTCTCAGGGATCCATATGCTGCAATGGTGAAGTTGTCGAGTAATCCTGCCTCTGCCTGGCCTCTGAGACATCGGAGCCCCTCATCAAGAAACTGGGCCTTCTTGATCTTCTCTAACAGTCCTAACTGTATCTGTATGTGCATCAGCTGCCCTCCAACTCCTGGTAGAACAATCTCGATCCCCAAACTCTCGAGATCCTCTAGAAGATGCCGGTCCATAGTGAGAAACATAGCAATAGGATATCGACTAAGAGCATATATCACCACATTCGCCTTTCCAGGATGGTACTACAGATTGATGTCAAAATCCTTCATGAGTTCCAGCTATCTGTGTTGCCTCATATTCAGCTCCTTCTGAGTGAAAACATACTTCAGGCTTTTGTGATCCGTAAAAATGTCCACTCTCTCTCCATACAAGTAGTGCTTCCACAGTTTCAAGGCAAAAATGACTGCTGTAAGCTCCAAGTCATGTGTAGGGTAATTCTTCTCATGAGGCCTCAACTGTCTAGAAGCATAAGCAATAACCCTCTTGTTCTGCTCAAGCACACATCCCAAGCCTTTTCCTGAAACATCGCTGTAGATGACGAATCCTTCCGATCCAGATGGCAAAGCTAGAACTGGTGCTGTCGTGAGTCTTCTCTTCAATTCTTCAAATGCTGACTAGCAGGCGTCGCTCCAGATGAACTCCTCATCCTTCCGTGTAAGCTTGGTCATCGGTTTCGCGATCTTGGCAAAATCTTTCACGAACTTCCTGTAGTATCCTGCTAGACCTAGGAAACTACGAATCTCCGCTACTGACTTGGGAGGTGCCCATGCTTCTACTGCTTCAATCTTCTTGGGATCCACAGAAATCTCCTCTCCAGTCACCACATGCCTTAGGAACTCCACTCTGTCCAAGAAAAACTCACACTTTGAGAGTTTTTCATACAGCTTCTCCATCCGCAAAGTCTCCAACACAATCCGCAGGTGCTCCACATGCTCCTCCCCGGTCTTAGAATAGATCAGAATGTCGTCAATGAAGACTACGACAAACTTGTCCAAATACTTGTAAAAAACTTTATTCATCAAGTTTATAAACACTGCTGGGGCATTGGTGAGTCCGAACGACATCACCAAGAACTCATACTGGCCGTATCGGGTGTTGAAAGTTGTCTTCGAAATATCCTGCTCCTGAACCTTCATCTGATGATATCCCGATCGAATGTCAATCTTGGAAAAGACCTTCGCCCCACTGAGCTGGTCAAACAGCTCATCAATCCGCGACAAAGTGTATTTATTCTTGATGGTGATGTTATTGAGTGCACCGTAATCGATACACATCCTCACAGTCCTATCCTTCTTGGGCACAAAGAGTACCGGTGCTCCCCAGGGTGAAACACTGGACCGAATAAAACCCTTGCCCTCTAACTCATCAATCTGAGCCTTCAACTCTGCAGCTTCCTTCGGGTTGATCTTGTAGCAATGCTGGGACTTCGGTGCTGATCCGGGCACTAGGTCGATGTTGAACTCCACATCTCGATCTGGCGGCAATCCTGGCAATTCCTCGGGGAAGACGTCGAGATACTTTGCAATCAGCAGGTGCGGCAACTCCTAGTCTTCTACAACTGCTCCGAAGTAGACTCCCTCTGGCCTCTCTACAATTCGTCTGGTGATCTCGAACGGTGGAACTCCTGGCGGGCTGAAAGTTACCTCCCCTTTATGGCAGTCTATTACAGCAAACTGCACGCTCATCTAGTCGATGCCGAGGACTATATCAAATTCGGGCAATGGCATCACCAGAAGTCGAGCCCTAAGCTCCCTCCCTAGGGTAATCTACCATCTCACTAACTGGCACTACCCCTCCTCCTATCATAATCCGACAGTTCCTCCTAGTAGGCATAGGTGTGAAGCCGTGTCTATGCAGAAACTCATATGATACAAAGCTATGTGTGGCTCCAGAATCAAACAATACAATGGCAGAAAATGAATATAAAAGTATAGAACCTGTGATCACATCTGGTACTACCTCATTCTCCTCAACTGCAGCCATGACGTAAGCACGTCCCTGCAGTGGTGGTCCCCTCTGCTGCTGGTGTTGTGCAAAACGTTGCTGTTGTAACTCCACTTCCCGATTTTGAGGAAATAAAATTTTAATTTCTAATAATAGCAATTGCTGATTTAGGTTTCAAATAAAAAGGTTAATATTTTTTTAATTTTATAATTTTAATGATCTATTTTGGAGGAAATTTAATTTAGGAGCATTTTCAATTTCAAAAAGTTGTTACAACCAACTCAGTGGTCCCCTCATTTTTTTTTTCAAAATTTTAACTATTTTTTAGCAGTTATTGTAATATACGAAAAGGGGAGGGGGTATTTTGCATGTTTGAGGGACCTATGAGAAATGGGCTTAGACCGGGGGGGGGGGGGAAGGGGTTAATTGTAAAGTTGCCATTCTTTTTCTTTAAAATCGAGGTAGGAGGAGAGAGAATATAATTTTCTCACTTTATTTTTATTCTCCTCTGCTCTCACTGAGCTCAGTCCCCAAATTTTTTGAGCCTAGCCAAATCCTCCGACTCCGACGAGAAGTTGACGACGGCGGTGAGGATAGATCCTCCGGTGGCCGAGAGCAGGCGACGACGGCTTCATCCTGTGTCCGGTGATTTGTCTCATCGATGAAGACGTCAGCAACGATGAGCTCCTCTCGACGACTCCGAAGTAGCGGCGACGGCGAGCGGTGAGTTCGATTCTGTTCATGCTTCTTTTGATTTTTCTGGCCGATCGATTTAATTATTTTTGGATCGGAACTGGCAGATTCATTTCTTTGCTCTGCTTCGTTTTCGTTCCTGATCGAGACCTTTTCGAGGACGCTTAATCGGCGGAGAGATGACGATTTTCCTCAGGTTGCTTGAGTTCCTTTATTGATTTGGTAAGTCGCCCTTGATCTCGGTATCACTAAATTTGTTGTGACCGAATCTCTATTTCATTTCATGGATCACACATTTTGTGTTCAGATCGGGTTGAAAGTTTCTACTCAGTTAGAGGCAAATTTTTGGTGTGCAGATTTCATAAGTTGATGTCAAAAATTTTGGATTAAATCGAATTGGCGTTCAATCGACAATTGTAGTGCGGTGAGTATTCTAGTCTAGAGTTTTCACTATTTTAATTCGTAAGTTTATTTCATAGAAATTAGTTTTTGAGTTCTTTCTCCTTGTGCACTGGTTGTTGGAACATTACAGTAGAATTCGTAGCAGAGGAGTCTAGTATTTGTGTCCGATACGTGAAGACACTCTCGATCCTCATTATTTTCGTTTCAGGTATTCATGCCATCCTTCCATTTAAATAATTGAAATTTTATTCTCCTCTTTGAGTCGGGTGTGTGGTGGACAGGATGGGAAGGTTATTGGGGTTGGCGTGTCCAGTTTAGTGTCCTGGTGCATCAATTTGAATGCTGCGTGTTCGTGTTCAACTGCGTGTTCGTGACCAGACTGTGTGCGTGAGTTGCTGATTCTTTGAAGTAGGGGTTTGGAAGTAGCAGGGAGCAGGACCCCCTTACTAAGTTGATTCTCAATTCAATTGGACTGTGCGTTTGGTAGAGTCTAAATGCAGGGACTTATTTTGATTCTACTTATGTTATTCTGGTTGTTCAAAGTGTATTAATTACTATGATTTGAGTTTTGGTATGAATTCTTTATGTTTGTTTTGGATTAGAATTCAATTTGTATTAATTCTCAAGGATGGGTCATCATGATTTTTGTATCATCGTGTGTATGCTAATAGCAGCAGTAACTATTTTATTAAGATTTTGGTTGATTTTATTGAGTTGGATTGTTGAACTGGTTCTGTACATATTTTTCCTAAGTCTTTATATTTTGATTTAGGATGGAGAAGCAGCAGTTTAATTTGAAATATGTAATTGGGCTTGGGATTATGTGGTCTTACTGGGATTAAGTTTAGTTTTGTTGAGTTTGGGTTGTGTGTAGTATTGATGGATTTTGGTTTACTTAATGTTGCTAGATTCAGATGTTAGTAATGTTGAGTTGCATTCGATGTATAGGCTGTGGACTAACAGGTTGGTTTGGGGTTGGATATGTAGCTGTTTTGCATTGACGAGGTAAAATGAAGCATGGTTAAACTTTTGGAGTGGTCACTGCTTGTTAGGGTCTATGAAGCTTTGGGCCAACCATTCTTTAACTTTGGAAAGTATTTGAACCTGGAATATAGGTAGTATGATGGAGCTGAATTACTGAAGTGTTGGCGTGAAAAATGGGTGTGTTGCTATTGAGCTTAGATTCAATGGATGGGTTGCCTCCTTACTCAAGTAATAAACTGGTTGTGTAGATTGAACATTGAGTAGAGTTGCTTTCCTTATGTTATTATTATTAAGTTGGAATGGTAATAAAATTTTGGGGCAGATACTTAATATTAGTAGTTATTCTAAAAGTGATATTTTACTAATATGTGCATCTATTTAACTAGTCTTATAATAGTTGCTAATAAAACTATTTTATTAGAAAACATAGATTGGTTAAGTAATTAATTTATATACATGATAAGCTTATTGTTAGCAAAAGATTAACTAGTTGTATATAACTTAACCAACTTGTACCTACTAAATAACAGGAGGATATCTAGCTCCGATCTTCACCCGTACTTTCTTGGAGCAAGGCAAGTACATTCTATGGTTTGTACATTTCATTATATCATGTGCTTCCTTGATTGACACATTGCGACACGACATATTTTTCTGGTGCTCATATTCCTTGTTCTTATTACTTGTACCTGGGGAGGGAAAATATACTATTTATGTGACCAAACCCAAGAAACAACTCAGGTGTGTTTAGCTTAGACCCCGTATCGTGCACGCGGGTCCTAAGCCGTACCATTCATGTGCTTTCATGTGCTTACCCCTAGCCGGTCACATAATTAGTTATATTTCAAATATTGTACACACATGTTCAGGAGATATATCATGTACTTAGTTCCTGTGATTCCTGAGATACCATGTTCTTTCATGTTCTTACACACCATGTTCTTTCATGTTCTTACACACCATGTTCTTTCATGTTCATACATACCATGTTCTTTCATGTGCTTATACACCATGTTCTTTCTTGTGCTTTACATACTATGTTTTCTTGTACTTTCATATCATGATGTCTTGTTCATTACCTAGAACTGTACTTTGCTCCGCTCCTGACTGGATAAGTTGCAGGTATGCTTGCAGGATATCATTCTACCTTATGGGCGAGAGCCCGGGATCTTAGCTGAGCAGGATGGGTCATGACTTAGCTTGAGGTTTCAGGTTTAGACTGTTAGCTTTACTCTTAGATATTATTTTAGAATTCATAGTACATTTCATTCTTGATGACTCGTACATTTATATACATAGAATTGTGGATTATGGTGATCATTCTGGGATACGTTTTAGATGCTGTGATTATATACATTTATGATTATCTGGTTAGATTTCCCTAGTTTGGTACAGCTTACTTCGTCGTGTCTAACGACGAAGGCTGGGCGTGTTCGACTCGTGTCCGATTATTCGGGAGCGGGTCGTGACATATTTTTAGTGGTGGCCCATGCAGGTCTATCCTAATGGTACCTAGGTATTAGAATACTATTGGGGGACTTGATTACACAAGGGAAACTTGATCACAGCATAGAAAAATCAGGAAATAATGGTATATCAGGTATATCAAGTATATTGATATCTATAAACACTTGTTGTTTTAGGTTTAGGACATTTTAACAGTTTTCTGTTTTTCAGACGATTCAGACACGCAAATACCAGAACGGTTGATCCACCTACACTTGAGAGTTTCAAGCTTCCACTACCTTCTATCATTCTACTATCCCCATGGGTAGTACGTAGTTGACGGAGACGTTTGAAGAGTCCCTTGACAACCAGAGGGAGCATGCCATCCTTTCCAAGTCAGACTTGTAGATACACTCTCTGAGCCAGGAAGGACTTCTGATTTCCAGACTCTCGGATTTTTGGGCTTCCCCGACACCGAGCGCATATCTTGCACCAAGAAGCAGATCGAGAACCTGGAGCCGCCACTGAAGATTATCCAAGCTTTGGAGGATCCGACGACTCTGAAGACTGAAGCCACTAGCTAGGAGATCCAGAATATAACACAGACAATGAAACGAGACGGAAAGCTGAAGCACATGAGAGACATGAAGACTTATGACGAAGATAGCAACTACCCTGAACCCACAAAATGTTGCCACACTCGGACATCGCTTCTTCAACCGCATCATCAGATTCAGACAATGACCAATTGTGCTTTCTGCCGTCATCCAGGAAATCGCTTCGAAGAGTGCCGTAAAAGACGAAGGTTATGCTTGTACTACGGATCGCATGCCCATCAAGTCAAAGATTGCCCAGAGACCATTGATCGCACTGCCCAGGACGAGCACGAGAAGCACCAGGACTACAGAAGAAGGACCCGCCTCTCCAGATTCCGCAATCACATGGAGCATTACCACAGGGACCAGTCTACGACAGAACAGTTGAAGAAGGTTGAAGAGATTCCAGTTCCGGAAGAATACTGAAGACGGACTGAAGACAGAAGATTTTTCTTGTATGGTTGGAGAAACCATAGATCAAGATTCCTCAACCAGTCTTTCCTTAAAATCCTCTTAGCACCTAGATCATTTCTTGAAACTTCTCGTTTTTTGTTTGAAATCCTGATTGATATTCGAAACTTATTTCGAGATATTGTTTCCTATTCAATAAACTTGTTCCAGATCCACTATTCGATACCCTGTTTCATAAATCATTAGTTATGACTTTATTTTTTTTCTATTTAAAATTTTCTATTCGAACCATGTGCTATTTGAGATTTTATTTCTATCCGAAATTTCATTTTGAAACTTGTCCCCAAACAAAACATTGTTTGAATCTTCACTCCTATTTTGACACTTGCTTAAGATTTAGCCCCTATTCGAGACATCGTTTGAAGATTTTGTTTTCTATTTCGAAACATTGGCTCATTCCCTATGAGATCTTGTTTACCATTTGAGACTTGTTCTTATTCAAGAAATTATTTCTGTTCACAACCTTGTTTGACCTTATTTCCTATTGAAGTTCTATTTGTTTCATAATCAGGGTTCGATACCTGTTTCTTGTTCACTATTTGATACCCTGTTTTCTAAATCACTGTTCGTAACCTTGCTTCTTGTTCGAGATTTTGTTCAAGATTTCACTTCTTATTCGCGACTTTGTTGATATTGATTCTTCTATTTTTTCACTGTGTACTTTATTGGAGAATTCGTTTTCAATTCAAGTTTTTGCTCGAGATTTCATTGCTATTCGAGATTTTATTGAAACTTGTTTCCAGTACGGGATTTTATTTCTTATTTTGAAACTTGTCTCCTATCTGATACCTTGTTTCAGTTCATCCTTCGAGACTCTGTTATCCCTTCGGGATAATGTTCCATATTTGGAATCTTGTTACCATTCCAGATATCAGTTAAAATTTCGTTATAAGTTGAAACTTCGCTCCCTGTCTGGAATTTTAAATCTTCCTGGCTGCCCTTTTATACTAATTGATTGGATCCCTTGTCGCCTCTTAGTACCTAATAAACCCTTGTATTCTAGTAGTCAGATAACCTTACCATTTTTGGTGACTTGGACTATGAGAACCCATTTTGAATTCCTTGAACCCTTTGGAAATTCTGTGGATAAGGTTGAGAGACTATTCGACGATCTACTGGGGCGTGGCAGTTGCGCGCTGCAGTCATTATCTGGACTACGGACACTGAAAGTTCACTGCAGCCAGCAGCGCACTGGCGAGGCAGGAACTCTAAGTTGAAGTGATTTCAGACATTCATAGGTTTTCGAGTATTATCGAGACTTTGTCAAAATCTTCATATTAAGATCTATTGAGTTGCTTCGTTGATAATTGTTTAAAAATAGATAAAGTTGACATGTTATTCGGTAACATATTGTTATTTAAGTCATGGAACCAAAAGTTCACTGCAGCCAGACATACACTGGCGGGACAGGGATTCTAAGTAAAGTGACTTCAAATATCTATATGTTGTTGGATATCATGGAGACTATATTCCATTTTCATATAATTATTGATTTTCGAGAATCACAAATCCTTGCACGTTTATCCTGATTTGATACTGTATCTTTTGAGTATTTCGTACGTTTCCTAAATCAACCTTGCTAATTATCCTTCCAGTATTTTATCGTTAGATCATTGATTTTTTCAAATTATACATTGTCAGATTTTGATTCCATACTTCCTTTGTGTCTTGTCTAAACTTTGATCTTAAATCATGTCTATCTGACCATGATTTTCCTATTTTGTCCTAGTCCACTTGTGTTAAACTATCGATTTTGATCGTACTTAATAGTTTGTGTCTTCATGATTTTGCTCCTCTAAGTTGTAATCGAAACTTCATTCTATCTCGTACCCTGATTTTAAATCATGTCTATCTGACCATGATTTTCCTATTTTGTCCTAGTCCACTTGTGTTAAACTATCGATTTTGATCGTACTTAATAGTTTGTGTCTTCATGATTTTGATCGTACTTAATAGTTTGTACTAATTGATTGGATCCCTTGTCACCTCTTAGTACCTAATAAACCCTTGTATTCTAGTAGTCAGATAACCTCACCATTTTTGGTGACTTGGACTATGAAAACCCATTTTGAATTTCTTGAACCCTTTGGAAATTCTATGGATAAGGTTGAGAGACTATTCGACGATCTACTGGGGCGTGGCAGTTGTGCGCTGCAGTCATTATCTGGACTACGGATACTGAAAGTTCACTGCAGCCAGCAGCGCACTGGCGAGGCAAGAACTCTAAGTTGAAGTGATTTCAGACATTCATAGGTTTTCGAGTATTATCGAGACTTTGTCAAAATCTTCATATTAAATCATGAAGACACAAACTATTCGTTTGTGTCTTGTCTAAACTTTGATCTTAAATCATGTCTATCTGACCATGATTTTTCTATTTTGTCCTAGTCCACTTGTGTTAAACTATCGATTTTGATCGTACTTAATAGTTTGTGACTTCATGATTTTGATCGTACTTGTCATGACCCGCACCCTGATTAGGGGCACGAGAACGTGGGTACGTCCAGCCTACGCCGCAGTATCGGCGGTAGAACGCTGTATAGGTCATCTATAACAACTAACATCTAACAATAAGACATATAAACCTGTCATCTCCGCACGGAGGTATAACATAACATCTCAACTCTATATCTCAAACACAAGTCTAGGAAAGATAAAGATAGAACATGATATGGAATCAGACGAAAGAAAGAACTGAATATATATAGAGTTATCACACCACACAAAGTAGATGTCCAATACAAATAAGTACATGACCTGAAATATAACTAAGTCACAACTAACAATCGGAACAGTCCGATACAAAATGAAAACTGTAAACACTAGACTAGACTAGGCACCCTCTACTGAGCTAGATACTCCTCAGGCTCCTGAAGGTCACCCTCATGTGTCCCATAGAAGGTAGGACAGTCACCATCATCATCTGTAATATTTTCAACAGGCCCAGTCAGGACAGGAACGAGCACAATACATCTCACGCAGTTCATATCATGTTGGGAAATGTAAAGCATGCATAGAGTAAGATACATGGACTGTAAAGAAATATATATAAAAACGAGAGAGATTTGATAACTGGAAATATCTATATATATACGATAAGTAAGAACTGTAGGTAACCTGTGATTTAGAGCATGAGATGGTTATATAAACAGGCTTAGGACATATATAAGATTTCACAAGATTTCACAAGAATTTGTACAAGATGGGATTTGATCACATAACCATTTCCTACTCACCCTCCCCAATCAATACACAAGGATCCAGTCAAGTTACGTTACCTTATACAAGAGGTTTTTATCATGTTTGCTCACGTGATCATGAGAGTACAAGATTGCACAAGAGTATACATGAAAGCGGTGTACATGAAATACAAGATGTTCGTGAAAAGCACATGACAACTGTATCTGATGCACCCCGAGGGAGATAACATCGCATAACAAGATCCATATAGTACCAATCCGTGATAATGACGTGACAGCATCATGTAAAGTAATCTAAAGCAAGAATATAAGTCCTAACAAGCATGAAAAGATCAGAGAATGTACTCGCCTGTCATCCTGTATGACTGATATGAATAGATGTCCGAACTGGTGTCACAGAGTTCTATTTAGAGTAAAACAGGTCACAACATATCCACAATGGTAAAAATAGAGTATACAATGCATACTACATGATTCTAGGTCAATCTGATCAAAAGTCAACTCTTGGTCAACTTTCTAATCAAACTAGTCAAATACTAGTCAACATGATCAATCTGGGTCAAGCCTAGATCAAACTACGTCTACTAGTTAGGGTTTTAGTCAAACTAGCTAAACTAGTTGTTTTAGGTCATTCCTAGTCAATTCTAGGTTAACTAGGTCAACTTTGACCAAAGGTTGACTTTGGTCAACCCTTAGTCAACAAGGGTCAACAAGTTGGGTTTTGGGCCATTAGGGTTAGCCCCAAGCCATAGGCTAATAATCTTGGCCATAGGCTAGTCTTATAGGTTTCCATACAACCTATACCTAGAAGTCATACATATATATATATATATATATATATATATATATATATATATATATATATATATATATATATATATATATATATATATATATATATACTACCCAAAATCAATATATGAGTACTAAACATAATACAAGCCTACACTCACATATATCTATATAATGACATAAAGAGACCTAATACAAAATGTATATATATCATTTATATATACATATATATATATATATATATATATATATATATATATATATATATATATATATATATATATATATATATATATATATATATATATATATATATATATATGTATCAACCTATATATATATTACATATATATAGAGATAATAGAGAGAGAGAGACTTAGAGTGAGAGAGAGAGTGAAGAGGACAGTGAGAGAGGGAGGAACAGTGAAGGCTGGACAGGGGGGGAGTGGTTCCAGAAATTCTGGGACCAAAGTTGGCTCCCCAACACACACACAATAACATATATACATACATATGTATATATACATAACTTCACAAATACCCAACCAATTTTCCCCAAAACTCACCCACACTCACATATACATATATACTACACATATATGTACTAAAATACACTCATACAATGTATTAATCTTAACAAAATAGGTTTTGAAATCCACTTTTGCAAAAACTGGAAAATCCTAAAACCTGAGAACAGTGGACTGTGTATTTCGAAACAGGGTAACTTGATTTTCGTGCACTAAACCGAGCTATGGCTCGCAACCATGGGTTGGTAACTGACACCCCATACATACACTAGTATCCTAGGTGCCTGACACGACACCACGATACAGTTTCACGTGTCCAAACACGCAAAAACACTACACGGGTAAGTCCTGACACGCGCACGAAACCACAGCGTCGTGCATGCGTGCAGTCCACTCTAGGACACACCACGAGACACGACACGTCTCGTGGTCGAGCACATGTGTAGTCCACACATAGGGCTACATGTTGCACACCCTGACACGTGTCCACGACACTCGTGGACACAAAACGAACTCCGTATCAGTCGTGAAAACACGACTGATACACGCGAGTTCAGACCGCGTCGTGCACGCGGTTGCACACGTCGTGCTCGCGACACAGGACACGACGCACCACGTGCTCGTGTCCACGTGTATGCCACGTATAGGGCTACACGCCCGTGTCACTACGAGACACTCTAGTGTCGTGTCCATGCGACACGACACGCTCAAAGTTGCCCCCGTGCGCGTGTGCGCTGACAGTGCACGACCAGTGCACGTGTCCGTGTGTCCTCTATACGACACACACGTGTCTTAAACTCGAGGGGGGGCATGTCAGAGGTTGCCCCCTCCTCTGTGTCAATTTGCACGTGTCCACGTGTCCTACAGTGTCCGTACTAGGTGTCGGGTAGCAGGGGAGGCTGTATGCCTCAGTGCGGTGTCCTGGCAGTGGGTTCGTGTCAATTTTTGACACGGACAAGGTTCTAATTTATGCTCGGTCAAGTGTGGGTGTAAACAACAAGTCTAGGGCTACAAGATTATGAAATTTGTTTTACAAAATAATGAAATTCATTTCTTTGTGGCATTTCGACAAACACAGTTTTATAGCCTAGGATACGTGTCCGATACGGACACCAAACCAACTCTAAATCCTACCAAACTTGACCCACAGTTCCCTTATACCTAGATGCATGCAAATATGAAGATAAAACACAAAATTAACATGGTTTGAGGGTATTTATCTATTTGTGCAAATCCAATGAAAAATCAATAAAGAGGGGTGTGATTCCTTCCACTTGGTGATGCCAAAAGCTTCCAATTTCCTTGATAGCAGGCCCTAACTAGTACCCTCTAGTGTAGGAGAGTCCAATGCAAGAAACTAGAGGTGATTTGGATCAAAATTGATCAAGTTGTGGCCTTGTGAAGAAATGGGATTTTTGTGAGATTAAAATTCATGTAAATTATTCATGAATGAATGGAATGGGATTAAATAGAAGTGTGGGCTGCTAGGGGGGTGCCCTTGGCTGGCCATAGCATGGGGGGGGGGTGTCCTTGCCCTTCCTTCATGGCTAAGGCATGGACTTTGTGTAAAGGGGTTGGGATATTTGGAGTGTTTTAAGGAAAATATCAATAAAGGTAAATCTATATATTTATCTCACTTTAACCCTTAACCAAAAATCCATCCTAAAGCTTCTAGGTTAGTGGCTAACCTCTAGATTAGGGTAGGATAGGCTAGGGACTAATCATGGAACTTAACCATGATTAAATAATATTAAAATCACATAATCTCAATAAAGTCTAGTAATTTACCAAAATACCCTATTGGCCAAAAGCCCTAATTTGAAGTTCTAAACCTATGGCTAGGCTCACATGATCATGGTTAGTCTCTAGGTTATGAAAACTAGGGTTTACACTAAGTTATACTAACAAAATCACAAAGTCATAAGTCATGACTTAGAAAATAGTTTTAATCTATCTAAAAATCACCAAAAATCATATTATGACTAAAATACTATTAATTAATAATAAAAATAATAAATTTTCAAAAATACCCCAATTTCAGAAAACTGGGTGCTACAAGTCTACCCTCCTTAAAATAATTTCGTCCTCGAAATTTAGATGGTCGTACTCCTTCTAGGTCAAACACCCCAACAATCACAGTCTCAAACACACAGTCCGATAATCATATGCGTCTGTCCAAAATCATGATATTCGGAATCTTCGTCATGCTAGTGAGCAAGGCTACGATATTCACAGAGTCCTCGACTAAGGTACATACCTCTAGAATTATGGTATTTAAAATTTTTGCATTGCCGCATGCCTGGCCGCAAAAACCTTAAATTCCCACATCCGAGAAATACGTCCAAAATCCGACTATATGTCCTCACTATGCCAGCTAACATGACTATAGAAGACTCTAGATCCCATGATCGAGACGACCTAGCCCATACGACTTATCTCAGAAGAAAATAATTCATAATGAAATATTCGAACAAAATTTATCAACTATAAGGAACAGATAGAATCGAATTTCAAGATAGTTATAAGGAGGCAAATGCGGAAATAGAATCGAAAAGGTTGGAACCTGCAATCAGCTCTCCCTCTGCCTGTGCATCATCGACTGCCATGGCAAAAGCTCGCCCCGACTGGCCTCCCTTGGCCTGCTGCTGATGCTGGACAAACCTCTGCTGCTGAGTCTGCAACGGTGGTCCCGTCTGCTGCCCTGTCGGAGCCCTAGCTCCTGCTGCTGCCTGAGCCAATCGTGCCAAGCTCTTGGGACACTCCTTCAACTGATGCTTTGCTGAACCACAAAGCAAACACAAGCCCTGCCTCTTCCTGCAGTCGTCCCATCCGTGACCTTGCTTCTTGCAGAAGTTACACATAGGGTGCTGTTGCTGCCTGGGTGCCTGCTGGTGAAGTACATGTCCCTGGCCCTGAAACGGCTGCTGAACTGGCCTCTGCTGTATGTGAGGGCGCTTGGCTGGCCCTGCACTAGAACTAGTCCCTAAGGTATCACTGTCCCTCTTCGGCTTGAGGTCGAAGTCCTCTTCTGCAATCTGTGCGTCCATCAATATCTGATCGAACGTCGCGTCACGGCGTCCCGAGGTGCGGGTGCGCACTGCATGAATAAGTCCCCTGCGGAACTTACGAGCCTTCTGCCCCTCATCCTGGATCATATCGGGAGCGAACCTGCTAAGGCGAAAGAACTCAGCTGTATACTCGTCCACCGACGAGTTCTCCTGTACTAGACCCACGAACTGGCCCTCCAATGCTGTAAGAGCCACGTCCGGGAAGAACTTCTCCTTGAAGAGCCTCCGGAAGTTTTCCCAAGTCAGCCCTCTCACCGACGCACGAGGATCCGTGCGGTACCATGTCAGCACAATGTCGAAGAATCGGCTGGCTGCGGCCGAAACCCAAAGCGCTCTAGGAAGCTCTGCCAGCTCCATGCTCCGCTGTACATCCTCTAGCCAGTCGTCTGCATAGAGGATGCCCTCCGTGCCTGTGAAGTCCCTGGAGCTCATCTTCCTGAAGTCCAATACTGTCCCCGGCCTGGACTGTTGCTGGTACGGCTGCTGGCCAGTAGGGCCCTGCACCGTACCCGGTGCCACTCTCTCTACTGCTGCTAGGGCAAGCTGATACGAGTTTTCCATACTCTGCCTCAGCATCTCGATCTGTCGGTGTGACGCCTTCGACTGGCGCTGCGATGCCTCTGCCTGGGCCCGCTGTGTCTCCATCATCTGCTGAAGGAGAAGGAACATATGGTGCGTATCCGTCGGTACCGGTGGTGGTGGCAGCAGTATCTCCGGAACAACGGCCGTAACCCTCTGGGATGGAGGTGGTAGACCTCCCTGTGCAACTGCATGGGTCTCCAGAATAGTAGAATCACTGGGGGCAGTCTCGTGAACCTCCTCCTCTGCCTGATCAGATCTCTCAGGCAAACTACTCGATCCAGTGGCCTGCGGGTGCGTCTTCGTCATCCTGGAGACGAATTGAAACAAAGAGGTCAATATGGCATATGAGTAGATTTATCAAGAAAGGACAGTTAAATTAATACAAGGGAAGTAATCATGATAATCAAAAGATCAGAAATTTCTTAGGTGTGATTGAGAAACTCCTATCATGTCCTAGGTCCTATGTCCAAATTGCAGGCTCGTAATTAGTACTCTAAGTCGAGCACCATTACGAGATCGCACTAACTGCGACACAGACCTGCATGGGCCACCACAAAAACGTGTCACGACCCGTACCCTGATTAGGGGCACGAGAACGTGGGTACGTCCAGCCTACGTCGCAGTTCGGCGGTAGAACGCTGTATAGGTCATCTATAACAACTAACATCTAACAATAAGACATATAAACCTGTCATCTCCGTACGGAGGTATAACATAACATCTCAACTCTATATCTCAAACACAAGTCTAGGAAAGATAAAGATAGAACATGATATGGAATCAGACGAAAGAAAGAACTGAATATATATAGAGTTATCACACCACACAAAGTAGATGTCCAACACAAATAAGTACAAGACCTGAAATATAACTAAGTCACAACTAACAATCGGAACAGTCCGATACAAAATGAAAACTGTAAACACTAGACTAGACTAGGCACCCTCTACTGAGCTAGATGCTCCTCAGGCTCCTGAAGGTCACCCTCATGTGTCCCATAGAAGGTAGGACAGTCACCATCATCATCTGTAATATTTTCAACAGGCCCAGTCAGGATAGGAACGAGCACAATATATCTCACGCAGTTCATATCATGTTGGGAAATGTAAAGCATGCATAGAGTAAGATACATGGACTGTAAAAAAATATATATAAAACGAGAGAGATTTGATAACTGGAAATATCTATATATACGATAAGTAAGAACTATAGGTAACCTGTGATTTAGAGCATGAGATGGTTATATAAACAGGCTTAGGACATATACAAGATTTCACAAGATTTCATAAAAATTTGTACAAGATGGGATTTGATCACATAACCATTTCCTACTCACCCTCCCCAATCAATACACAAGAATCCAGTCAAGTTACGTTACCTTATACAAGAGGTTTTTATCATGTTTGCTCACGTGATCATGAGAGTACAAGATTGCACAAGAGTATACATGAAAGCAGTATACATAAAATACAAGATGTTCGTGAAAAGCACATGACAACTATATCTGATGCACCCCGAGGGAGATAACATCGCATAACAAGATCCATATAGTACCAATCCGTGATAATGACGTGACAGCATCATGTAAAGTAATCTAAAGCAAGAATATATAAGTCCTAACAAGCATAAAAAGATCAGAGAATGTACTCGCCTGTCATCCTGTATGACTGATATGAATAGATGTCCGAACTGGTTTCACAGAGTCCTATTTAGAGTAAAACAGGTCACAACATATCCACAATGGTAAAAATAGAGTATACAATGCATACTACATGATTCTAGGTCAATCTGGTCAAAAGTCAACTCTTGGTCAACTTTCTAATCAAACTAGTCAAATACTAGTCAACATGATCAATCTGGATCAAGCCTAGGTCAAACTACGTCTACTAGTTAGGGTTTTAGTCAAACTAGCTAAACTAGTTGTTTTAGGTCATTCCTAGTCAATTCTAGGTTAACTAGGTCAACTTTGACCAAAGGTTGACTTTGGTCAACCCTTAGTCAACAAGGGTCAACAAGTTGGGTTTTGGGCCATTAGGGTTAGCCCCAAGCCATAGGCTAATAATCTTGGCCATAGGCTAGTCTTATAGTTTTCCATACAACCTATACCTAGAAGTCATATATATATATATATATATATATATATATATATATATATATATATATATATATATATATATATATATATATATATATATATATATATCTATATACTATCTATATACTACCCAAAATCAATATATGAGTACTAAACATAATACAAGCCTACACTCACATATATCTATATAATGACATAAGGAGACCTAATACAAAATGTATATATATCATTTATATATACATATATACATATATATATATATATATATATATATATATATATATATATATATATATATATATATATGTGTCTATATATATGTATCAACCTATATATATATAACATATATATAGAGATAATAGAGAGAGAGAGAGACTTAGAGTGAGAGAGAGAGTGAAGAGGACAGTGAGAGAGGGAGGAACAGTGAAGGCTGGACAGGGGGGGAGTGGTTCCAGAAATTCTGGGACCAAAGTTGGCTCCCCAACACACACACAATAACATATATACATACATATGTATATATATATATACATAACTTCACAAATACCCAACCAATTTTCCCCAAAACTCACCCACACTCACATATACATATACTACACATATATGTACTAAAATACACTCATACAATGTATTAATCTTAACAAAATAGGTTTTGAAATCCACTTTTGCAAAAACTGGAAAATCCTAAAACCTGAGAACAGTGGACTGTGTATTTCGAAACAGGGTAACTTGATTTTCGTGCACTAAACCGAGCTATGGCTCGCAACCATGGGTTGGTAACTGACACCCCATACATACACTAGTATCCTAGGTGCCTGACACGACACCACGACACAGTTTCACGTGTCCAAACACGCAAAAACACTACACGGGTAAGTCCTGACACGCGCACGAAACCACAGCGTCGTGCATGCGTGCAGTCCACTCTAGGACACACCACGAGACACGACACGTCTCGTGGTCGAGCACATGTGTAGTCCACACATAGGGCTACACGTTGCACACCCTGACACGTGTCCACGACACTCGTGGACATAAAACGAACTCCGTATCAGTCGTGAAAACACGACTGATACACGCGAGTTCAGACCGCGTCGTGCACGCGGTTGCACACGTCGTGCTCGCGACACAGGACACGACGCACCACGTGCTCGTGTCCATGTGTACGCCACGTATAGGGCTACACGCCCGTGTCACTACGAGATACTCTAGTGTCGTGTCCATGCGACACGACACGCTCAAAGTCGCCTCCGCGCGCGTGTGCGCTGACAGTGCACGACCAGTGCACGTGTCCGTGTGTCCTCTATACGACACACACGTGTCTCAAACTCGAGGGGGGGCATGTCAGAGGTTGCCCCCTCCTCTGTGTCAATTTGCACGTATCCACGTGTCCTACAGTGTCCGTACTAGGTGTCGGGTAGCAGGGGAGGCTGTATGCCTCAGTGCGGTGTCCTGGCAGTGGGTTCGTGTCAATTTTCGACACGGACACGGTTCTAATTTGTGCTCAGTCAAGTGTGGGTGTAAACAACAAGTCTAGGGCTACAAGATTATGAAATTTGTTTTACAAAATAATGAAATTCATTTCTTTGTGGCATTTCGACAAACACAGTTTTATAGCCTAGGATACGTGTCCGATACGGACACCAAACCAACTCTAAATCCTACCAAACTTGACCCACAGTTCCCTTATACCTAGATGCATGCAAATATGAAGAGAAAACACAAAATTAACATGGTTTGAGGGTATTTACCTATTTGTGCAAATCCAATGAAAAATCAATAAAGAGGGGTGTGATTCCTT
Source organism: Iris pallida (assembly GCA_029216955.1). Taxonomy (NCBI): domain Eukaryota; kingdom Viridiplantae; phylum Streptophyta; class Magnoliopsida; order Asparagales; family Iridaceae; genus Iris; species Iris pallida. Next base: position 242,968 of record JANAVB010037419.1, on the reverse strand, counting down.
CCACTTGGTGATGCCAAAAGCTTCCAATTTCCTTGATAGCAGGCCCTAACTAGTACCCTCTAGTGTAGGAGAGTCCAATGCAAAAAACTAGAGGTGATTTGGATCAAAATTGATCAAGTTGTGGCCTTGTGAAGAAATGGGATTTTTGTGAGATTAAAATTCATGTAAATTATTCATGAATGAATAGAATGGGATTAAATAAAAGTGTGGGCTGCTAGGGGGGTGCCCTTGGCTGGCCATAGCATGGGGGGGTGTCCTTGCCCTTCCTTCATGGCTAAGGCATGGACTTTGTGTAAAGGGGTTGGGATATTTGGAGTATTTTAAGGAAAATATCAATAAAGGTAAATCTAGATATTTATCTCACTTTAACCCTTAACCAAAAATCCATCCTAAAGCTTCTAGGTTAGTGGCTAACCTCTAGATTAGGGTAGGATAGGCTAGGGACTAATCATGGAACTTAACCATGATTAAATAATATTAAAATCACATAATCTCAATAAAGTCTAGTAATTTACCAAAATACCCTATTGGCCAAAAGCCCTAATTTGAAGTTCTAAACCTATGGCTAGGCTCACATGATCATGGTTAGTCTCTAGGTTATGAAAACTAGGGTTTACACTAAGTTATACTAACAAAATCACAAAGTCATAAGTCATGACTTAGAAAATAGTTTTAATCTATCTAAAAATCACCAAAAATCATATCATGACTAAAATACTATTAATTAATAATAAAAATAATAAATTTTCAAAAATACCCCAATTTCAGAAAACTGGGTGCTACAGTACTTAATAGTTTGTACTAATTGATTGGATCCCTTGTCGCCTCTTAGTACCTAATAAACCCTTGTATTCTAGTAGTCAGATAACCTCACCATTTTTGGTGACTTGGACTATGAGAACCTATTTTGAATTCCTTGAACCCTTTGGAAATTCTATGGATAAGGTTGAGAGACTATTCGATGATCTACTGGGGCGTGGCAGTTGCGCGCTGCAGTCATTATCTGGACTACGGACACTGAAAGTTCACTGCAGCCAGCAGCGCACTGGCGAGGCAGGAACTCTAAGTTGAAGTGATTTCAGACATTCATAGGTTTTCGAGTATTATCGAGACTTTGTCAAAATCTTCATATTAAGATCTCTTGAGTTGCTTCGTTGATAATTGTTTGAAAATAGATAAAGTTGATATGTTATTCGGTAACATATTATTATTTAAGTCATGGAACCAAAAGTTCACTACAGCCAGACATACACTGGTGGGACAGGGATTCTAAGTAAAGTGACTTCAAATATCTATATGTTGTTGGATATCATGGAGACTATATTCCATTTTCATATAATTATTGATTTTCGAGAATCACAAATCCTTGCACGTTTATCCTGATTTGATACTGTATCTCTTGAGTATTTCGTACGTTTCCTAAATCAACCTTGCTAATTACCCTTCTAGTATTTTATCGTTAGATCATTGATTTTCTCAAATTATACATTGCCAGATTTTGATTCCATACTTCGTTTGTGTCTTGTCTAAACTTCGATCTTAAATCATGTCTATCTGACAATGATTTTCCTATTTTGTCCTAGTCCACTTGTGTTAAACTATCGATTTTGATCGTACTTAATAGTTTGTGTCTTCATGATTTTGCTCCTCTAAGTTGTAATCGAAACTTCATTCTATCTCGTACCTATTTGATTCTTGATCATTGTTAGATCATGTTATTCCAACTTCTTGTGTGTAATTATTGTACAGGGTCTCAAGGCTCAGAGAGCGTTATAAGAGCTGTATGAGATCGGCAGAAGCACTGGGCGGACAGCAGCAGGCGGCCACTGGAGTTCGTGTTTGGAGATAGAGTATTCCTGAAGATCTCACTAATTAGAAGCGTCATCAGATTTGGCAGAGGCGGGAAGCTCAATCCAATGTACATCGGACCCTTCGATGTGACGGCACAGATTGGCGAGGTAGCGTATCGACTAGCGCTTCCAGCTAGCTTGGAGGGAGTACACGATGTTTTCCACGTGTTCCAGCTTCGATGCTACATTCCGGACCCGAGCCATGTGGTGGACTTTTCGAAACTAGAGGTGGGTCCGAGATTGACCTACGAGGAGCAGCCAGTGGAGATACTTGATAGGAGAGAGAAGCAGCTGCGGAATCTGGCTATTTTACTTGTCCGCGTCATGTGGAGACACCACTCTCCGAGAGACCCCACATGGGAGCGTGAGGACGAGATGCGGAAGCGCTATCCCAGTTTGTTTGTTTGAGTGTACTTTGATATTGAGAATTTTAAAATACAATAAAAATGAATTGTGTTTGAACCTTCTTGAGATTTTGCTTTGAGATTGTTTTGTTTGTCTCTCGAATTTCGATGATGAAATTATTTTAAGGGGGGAGATTTGTAACTCCACTTCCCGGTTTTGAGGAAATAAAAATTTGATATCTAATAATAGCAATTGTTGATTTAGGTTTCAAATAAAAAGGTTAATATTTTTTTATTTTATAATTTTAATGATGTATTTTGGAGGGAATTTAATTTAGGAGCATTTTCAATTTCAAAAAGTTGTTACAACCAACTTAGTGGTCCCCTCATTTCTTTCTCCAAAGTTTTAACTATTTTTTAGCAGTTATTGTAATATACGAAAAGGGGAGGGGGTATTTTGCATGTTTGAGGGACCTATGAGAAATGGGCTTAGAGCGGGGGGGGGGGGGGGGGGGTTAATTGTAAAGTTGCCATTCTTTTTCTTTAAAATCGAGGTAGGAGGAGAGAGAATATAATTTTCTCACTTTATTTTTATTCTCCTCTGCTCTCACTGAGCTCAGTCCCCAAATTTTTCGAGCCCTAGCCAAATCCTCCGACTCCGGCGAGAAGTTGACGACGGCGGCGAGGATAGATTCTTCGGTGGCCGAGAGCAGGCGATGTAACGCCCCAGTCCCAAAATACGTAGGACTAGGAACGTAGACATGCCAGCCGTATAATAAATATATGTAAGCTGTAAAATACAGTAGAACCATAACTAATCTCATCCACACAAAATAAATAAATAAAAGATATCATATAATGATAATGAATTGTCTTGATACAATATGTTGGGTGGAGACAAATCCACTACCAACAAGTAAAGGAAAAATACAAGAGTAAAGAAATGAATTTGGCGAGCGAAGCGAAGACGATCCAAATGCAATCATCCTCGAAAAAATGGCGATGAACACGGCTAGAGCTAGAACACCTGCGAAAGACAATAGCACACACCTGGAGAGATAACCAGGTCCTCAGAGGGACGTAACAAGACACATAATATCATGCCATATAAACTGAATAAATATTGCTCAAATAAATAAGTCAATTGAATTATAACATGGTCCAATACGCACCTATTGAACGAGCGTACCATCCCCCCAACCAAACAAGGACAGGAGATGGTAAACTAATTCACGGTGACGTATCTTTCCATGCCATGAATCCAATATGGTATCCGGACCCCAAAAAGGTTCAATACCTTCTCATCGAAGTAGTAAGTCACACCTACAACCAAACAAGGACAAGTTGTGACGAACTAATCCGCGACAAGTTATTGTTCCAAGCCACGGTCAGATACAAGTACTCAAACCAAAAGTACTCGTACCTAACGGATAAAGGTAGCCTAACCAAATCCCATGCAACTTTTATTCTGAATAGAGTGCCACATGCAACTTCGAATGTTACTCCTCATGAACTTTGGTTCAAAGTCAGACCTAACTTGAATGTCATTCGAGTGTAGGGGTGTCTGGCATATGTGAAGCTCCCATATATGAAGATTCAGAAGCTCGGGACAAGGACTACGAAGACGATCTTCTTGGGTTATGCCGAGAAGAGTGATGCTCGAAGATTTTTTGATATTGAATCAAATCATATCATTGAATTTTGCGATGCAGAATATTTTGAAAATAAATTTGCAAGGCATAAGAACATTGTTCTTGCGGATATTCTGGAGAACAATGAGGGTGTGCAGGAAACTGAAGTTTCAATGAGAACGTAGTCCAAGAAAAAGTTGTTGTCGAAATAACTGTTGAACCAGAACTCGTTGAGCCGTCAACTAAGCGAGTGAGGAGGCCGAAGGTGTCACGACCCGCACCCACTGTGAGGGTACGAGTGCGTAACAGTGCCCAGCCTACGTCGTAATGTCGACGGTAGAACGCTGTTCTAGGTCATGAACTATAACTAACATAATATGAAATACTCTCCAATAGGAGGCCAATCACAGAAGGTACAACTCAATCACAATCTAAGGGTAGAATGTAGCACGATGGAATCGATAAAAAAATCCTCAAATGAGGTACAGCAGAAGTGAAATAATCAAGTTAACAACTACCAGTCTCAACATCTCTATAATAATACAACTCTGAAATCTAGACAACAACTAACATGAAAAGAAAGAACAGTCTAGACTATCTATGCTAAACACGGGTATCATCCTCTGCAGCTGCCTGAACCTCCCCAGGGGTCCAGGTCGCGCGTGTCATCTAGGCAAGCTCCAAAGTAAGGGGTGCAGGGTTCCTCATCGTCCTCTGTAAAATTTTCAACAGGTCCAGTCAGGACGGGAGCGAGCACAATACATCTCACGCAGATCATAACAGGTTAGAAAATATAAGCATGCAAGAGAGTACGATACATGAAACTGAAAGAAAGTACATGATGTAAATAGAAAGAGAACTGTAATAGAAATATCTACTATAAGTAGAGAGCTACCAGTAACTAGTGATTTAGAGTACAAAGTCGACATGTGAACGGCTGGATTTGCAAATGAATATACTAAAGAGGCGCACATGGTTATACTACTTTGGAATTGTTCACATGACTATTTATACTCTCCTATACCCCAATCAATTCACAAGGATCCAGACAAGTTATGTTACGCACATAATTTTCACATGAAAGCCCATAAATGGGTGCACATGAAGTATACATGAGGGCTCATAAATGAGTGCACATGAAATTCACATGAAGGCCCATAAATGGGTGCACATGAAGTATACATGAGGGCTCATAAATAAGTGCACATGAAGTATGGGTCATACATGAGATACATGAGAAACATGACCGAACATGAGAGCACATGAGAGTACACGAGCATGCATGAACGAGCATGAAGCACATGAGAAACATGAATAACATGAGAGCGAGGAATACATGATGTACATGAAACACACGACATGATATATTCGATGCTCCCGAGGGGAAAAACATCTCAATGTAGGGATCCATATAGTACCAATCCATGATAATATCGTAACAGCATCAAATAAGGTAAACTAGAGCAGGAATATAATTCTAAGCAAGTTATGAAATGATCAGAGAATGTACTCGTCTGGTATCTGAATAGCTGTAGTAAATATACTGTCCGAGATGAGGTACCTGACTCCTAGTTAGAGCAACACAAGTCAAGATGTATACAGGGGATGATAATTGTAATCTACAATGCATCTGTATGTTGTCTAGGTCAAACTAGGCTAAAGTCAACACTTAGTCAACTCTAGTCAACCACACTAGTCAAACTAGGTCAAGTCCTAGCCCAAACGAGTCTAACAAGTCTCACTAGGCTTAACCAAGCCTAGTCTAGCAAGTGTAGAAGCATGGAAAAGAATAAAGAAGGATCTATACGGCCAGGGAACCCCATGCGGCCAGGGAACCCATGCGGCCAGGGAACCCCATGCGGCTCAGAGATTCATGCGGCGCAAGGGACTATGCGGCTCGATACGTTCCATGCGGCTCAGAAGAGAAGACACGTGGCTTGCAAACAGTTCTTCTTTTCGTCCTATGCTGCATTAATTGCCTTGACGGCTGACAGCTGACAGCCCTGACACAAAGATATAATTATGGCTCTGTCATAATGGCAGACTCCTAGGAAAACGAAGGAGATCTCTGACACAATCTTCCGAGATCCAGAAAGTGTCACGCGGCCTCGACACGTGGACAGCCGTATGCGGCTCGAACAGAGACCCCCTATGCGGCTCGAGCAGAGACCCCCTATGCGGCTCAAGCAGTGGCTTCCCCTATGCGGCTCAAGCAGAGGCTCCCCCCCTATGCGGCTCAAGCAGAGGCTCCCCCTATGCGGTTCAAGCAGAAGCTTCCCCATGCGGCTCACGAGGACCATCTCTATGCGGCTCACGAAGGAGCTACCCATTATGCGGCCACCTACGTTCATGCGGCCTAGATTATCATGTGGTTCGAAGGTTCGGGGAGCACTCCCCAGGCAGCCTTGACACGGGGCCAGTCTTATGCGGCTCACTCCTCATGCGGCTCAGATCCCCTCAGTGGCTCCCAAGACACGTGTCATAAAGCCAATCAATCTCCCAGATTTACTGCAATCAAAGGTTGGGTCAAATCCCAATAATTTGGGACACGTGGCGGGAGAATGAATTAAAATTATTCATTCAGATTCGCAGACATCAGCAGATCATCATGAGGGAGATTTATTGCAATCAGTATTAATTACTGATAGGATTTGGCACAATCTACATTAATGGCCCAGATTCATCACACTCAAGATTAATAGCCCAGATGGATCAATCAACAGGCCGCCGCTACTTTAAGGGACAATCATTGCAAACCCTAATGATTGCATTCCCCTCTTATAAATAGCAAGGTGCCATTCCCTTGCAAAAAGGACCCTTTTTCGAGATCAGAGAGCACCAGAATACTTGGAGAGAAAAAGCAGAGAGAGAGCAAAGAGAGCATTTCTTCAACGTCCATCAATCTTCTTGAGTCAAGGCTGCATACCGATCGTCCAAGGAGTAAGGCAGAGCTGCCGTCGCTTTTCCGAGCCTCCATCGTCATCCTCTAGAATCTAAAATAAACAATTATACTTAGATTGCTATACCTAGGTTTTCGTCCCTAGGCTTTCTTTGTACAAACGAGTTTGTAACGTGAAGTAAAAGTCCAGTCCTCCGATAATTGTTCTGCTCTTTTATATTTTATGGTAAACACGATGGAGACTCTGCTGGGGACAAACTTATCCACGGCTGAGGAGTTGGTGACGCAATCAGATGCAGCCAAACTTGGCTCCACGCAACAGAAGATGGTCGTCCGCTTCGACCAACAGGCGTTCGAAGAAATGCTCTCTGAAGGAAGCGCTGGCCCGGTCCAGAAGTGCACCCGCACAATGATGGCTGGCAAAGAGTGGAGACCAAAATCATTTGCTCCTCCCCAGGCCCTCGATGGAATACTCTCTGCTACCCAAGACGGCGAAGGCGACTCTCGTGCGGCCCTACTTCAAGCCATAGAAGACTCTGCTGTCCCCAAGTTCGGCAGAGGAAAGCACTACGATGCTGGACTTGCAGGGGCAAAGAGCGATTCTATGTGCTCCAGAAAGAAACTGAACAAGGGCATTAGCCGCAAAACGAAGGCTCATGCGGCCAAGATGGCCAGCCGCATGAATGATGACCACGCGGCTGAAACCGCTAGCCAAAAGCATAATGCTCATGCGGCCAGGATTTCCAGCCGCATGGAGAACACTCATGCAGCCAGGGTTTCCAGCCGCATGGAGAAAACCTATGCAGCTGCGACCGCCAGCCGTATGAAGATTATTGAAGCCAGCCGTATGACGCCTACTCCACGCGACTCTGTCTTCGACCGCCTCTCCTATGGTCCTGATCTCCTGTGCTCCTAAGAAGACATGTCTGATTCTCTCCAGCACTACTTAGACTCTTCCTACTATGTGCCCTTACGCACTAGAGTGAAGAAGTCTAGGGCAGCACGAGCTTGGCAAGCTCAGTCCGTTGATCCGACCTCTGACCATCCGAGCGTCCCGTATACTATTATGCGGGCCTCTGATGGGAAGTTGTACAGAACCACTCGAGTCCAGCCCCCGGCGGCAAACAGACAGAGAGGTTCCCAACGGTCTTCCAAAATCCAGGGAGCAAACATGGTCGATCCGGACCCATCTGATTTGCGTGAGGCCATCCTCCACAAACGCAAGGAAAGAAAAGGTGCCCGGAGTGCAAAGAATCCTCCCACGGACGTCATTGCACCCAAGTCATTGTCAACTGCTGTTGCAACAATGCAACAGTACAAGAAGACCGGCGGTCCGCCTTCCAAAGACTGCAACGACCAAGCTCAGAGGACGAGGCGCCTCCTGTTGTCTCCTGCAACTCTACTCAGAAAATCCCCGTCGATGGGAAAGGGAAGAAGATGAACATTTTCAGCCCGAAGATTTCAACTACTGTGACTAAGAAGCTGTCATCTAAACGGTTGTCCTCTACCGAAGTTTTCCAAGGAACCCGTTTGAAAACAAAGTCTACCACAATGGGTGATTCATCATCCACACTACTGGGGGTCGCTGGAACTGGGGGTAGCACTCCTCCGAACATCCACGATAATTCGATGTTCCAAGGAGATGAGCCTGAGGAAACCACTCTCCCGTCGGGAACAACAGGTGCTGACGTCCCCGAGGACGTCCACGACTCTCAAGATGAAGCAAGCTCTGAAGCTGGGGGTACTATTCCTTCCGAGTCCGAACCAGAGGAGAACATTCCCACATACCCCGATGACTTCTCGACACAGGGGTATGATTCGGAAGACACGTCCTCCACCGTCCCTTCCGTCTCTCCTCATGTAAGGACGGTGTTCATGACGGACAACAATCAAGGTGGTTCCAGTAATCGCCAACGCATCGACACTCTGGAGGCCATACTACAGGCCTTGGTCAAGTCTGTAGATGAGATCAAAGCAGCTCTTCCAACTCTGCAAGGAGGCCAAACAAGCGCGGGTCCCGCGGTCAATGCGGACTCGAACTCAGCGGCACCGAACCCGGGCAATAATCCTCCTAAAATAATGGCTCCCACCGCTGCAGATGATGCCAGGGAAGCAAGAAGAGAGGTCCAGGAGCTCCGAGCCATGTTTCACGCCCGAGAAAACTTTCAAGACCTCAGAATACGGCAACCATACCCTGCTGCATGGAGGGATGTTCCCTTCCCACCAAGATATAAGCCGTTCAACATCAATCCCTATGATGGCAAGACCTCCGCAAGTAGATACATCACCTACTTCGAGGTCACCACTGACCATCTGCCCCACGACGATGCCATCCTCATACGATTATTCATTGGGGCATTGGAAGGGGTCGCCTTCGACTGGTATCGCAACCTGCCAGACAACTGCATCCACTTCTTCGCCGGCTTCAAGAGCATGTTCTTGGAAAGGTTCTACGAAGTAGGACAGGACGTCATAATGTCCACTCTCATGGACGTCGTCCAGGGAGAGAAGGAGCTGACAAGGAACTATATTGAGCGGTTTCGCCAAACCGCAATGAAGTTGCCGTATGGTAATCCGGATTCCTCCTTGATTGAAATTTGCCAAAAGAGACTGCTCCCAACAATCAGTCTCTGGATGGGCGAAAGTCAATTTAAGGATTGGAAGACGTTTATCTTCAGTGCCACTAGCGCCGAAGAACGACTGAAGAAGGCTCGCCAACTGGAATTGCACATCTCGGAGGGAGAGAATAAGGGCAAGTGCCCCAGTACCAACAACGACAATGGGGGTAGTCCCTCCAACAATCGGGACAACAGGGGCAAGCAGGCTATGGTGGCCGACACAGCCCAGAAACCTGAGTCAAGATCGGCAGACAAACAATGGCCGCAAATGACCTACTCCTTCGAAGACAGCCACGTCAAGCCCATCTTGGACATGCTCATACAAGGAGACAGAATTCAGCTCCCTCCACCAAGACGGGAACCTCGGCCGACAGAAATGGAGAGCCCGAAGTACTGCCATTTCCACCGCTACATCCACCATGCTACACACGACTGCTACCAACTGAAATGATACATCCAAAATCTCATCGATTCGAACGCTCTGGCCATCGATTTTGAAGAAGTGATCGTGGCAGCCAACATGGTGTCCGTACAGTTCGGCAGCTTCCCTCCAACGGAGACTCAAAACGACGTGATACCTGTCCCTCTGGCGACGATAGAGATTGCTAATCTTTCGTCTCCTCAGGATCAGGCTGCCGGTCTAGTGCCCCTCACCACATCACGGAGGGAGATCATGTGGGTCCATCCGGACCTGGTACTTGAAGTGACTCAGTCGACACCACCTTCCATTCGCAAGAAGAAGAGTAGAAAAGTCAAATCCTGCCACACAGTCTCGGCAGATATCGAAAAAGTCACAGCTGTCGTTACCCGGTCTGGGGCACAGTCTCAACCTGTGGCTGATAACTCAACTGAAGATCATCAGCCAGCTACTGCTGACACTCCGGGACCGTCTCAGCCTCCGATGACCGACAAGCCTAGGCCAAAAGAGACTCGCTTTGACAAATCCCTCCGAAAAGATGCACCTCAGGGGCTGGAGAGGCCCTACAACTTCGATATCTTGGCGCAACTGGCCAATACCCCAGCTAAATTGTCATTATACGAGCTCCTGAGACTCTCAAAAGATGTTCGCGCGGCTTTGAGCGATGCACTCCAGAATGCCGACGCCTATCTAGCTCAAACCAACCTCACAGGAGAGAGTCCGCCTGCAAATCTCCAAGACAGCGCCTGCACAGGGGCGATGCCCAACATTGTCTTCACTCCGCAGGATATGCTCATCAAAACCAATCTGCATGATCGCCCGTTATACTACACTGGATACATTGGAGACGTAAAGGTGGACCGGATGCACATTGATCCTGGCTCTTCCATAAGCATCATTCCGAAGGGTCTGCTACATCATCTCCGCATTCATATGCATCGCCTGACGCCAACAAGCACCGCCATCAGCGGTTTCAATTCGGGTAGGAGCTACCCAATTGGGAAGATTCGCTTGAAGTGCCAAGTTGGCGATCTCCAGTCAGAAGTGACCTGTTACGTCATAGATGCAGACACTTCTTACAACATCCTCTTGGGGCGCCCTTGGATACACGATTATATGATCGTGCCTTCCACGCTGTACCAGTGCTTCAAATATGTCGACAAACACGGCTTTGTGAGGACGAAATTTGCCGACATCGATCCCTTCAAAGGAGTCGAATCCTACTACTCGGACTCCTGCTTATACGAGAAGTCGAAGAGGCACTTGGATGAAGATGTACAAGCTCAAACTTAGACGGCCACAGGATCAGAAGAACCTCTGACGATCCACCTTCAAGCTCGCAAACCTGGCAAATTTGCACCCCTTACGGCTGCTCTGCGTAAGGATGCAATCAGCCTCTCGGCACAAGAAGGGCAAATGATAATCCGGCTACCAAGGTCCGGCCAAGCTCCAAGACCCATAACAGAGCCACTGACAATCAGGCTACCAAGAGTCAGCCAACCACAAGCAGGAAAGCTCGACCCCTCTGACAGGCCAATGACGATACGTCTTCCCAAGAATAATCGTCATCCCGATGCAAAATCTGGAGCGTCTAGCGAGCCAACTACTCCCCGCCCGACATCGAGTACCAAACTGGGGGTCGCTAGTTTGCCAACAACACCACGTTCGGCTCCACTGACAGAACCTTTGATGATCAAGCTGCCCAGGTCATCCTCCCAGTCTTCATTTATACAAGGGTGACCGAAGAAGAACCGGAACTGGCCAAGTATGTGGCTGCCCACACTGATGTTCCCTCCGCGGACGATATAATCCCGCTAGAAAAGATACCTTACTTCATCAATAAAGGGCTATCTTTGAACTACCTCGAGCTTAATAAGCTTTGTACAATGTATGCTATGGAACACGGCATAAGCACTCACCTACACACACAGGTGATAAATGTTTACACCGCAAACCAGCTTACTCCAGTGGAAGACGCTTACCGCATAGTCGAAGGAGGGGACCATCAAATCGTCTTCGGCCGGAAGGATGATCCACAGCCCTTTACCATAGAGAAAGTCGATCCTGAATCAGATGCCAAGAGATTGCCTCTGTACCTTTATAGTCCCCAATCCAAATACCTTATGCAAAAATAGGGATATGATATGGAGACTACACCAGGATTAAATTACGGCACCGGTCGACGATTACCTTTCAAGCCACCAGTCCCGGCTGGCAAACCACGGGATTAGTACAACAAGACCCGATGTGGATTAGGGTATGTCACGCCCGCAATGACCCCCGAGAGTTCAGATGAGGAATACGACTGGCATTCACATTCAACCGGGTCACCAACTTCTGATTCGGATACCAGCATCGGAGACGTATTCAGACAAGTCATGTCAGTCAATATGGCATTCACCGACACTTACGAAGAAGATGAGGACATACCTGAAATCCTCGAGTTAGAGCCGTGGGTCCAACAGCTAGATGCAGTATGGGAAAAGCGGTTCGAACAGAGAGAACCTCCTACCGAAGATGAGGTTATACAGGTCGACCTCGGCAGCGAATCTTCTCCAAAACCAATCTTCGTCAGTAAAAGCCTAACAGACGAAGAACGAGAATCACTATTGGAACTTGTCAAAGAATATATTGATGTGTTCGCATGGAGCTATGAAGACATGCCAGGACTAAACCCCGAAGTTGCCCTTCACAAGCTCAACATTCGGCCAGATGCAAAGCCGGTCAAACAACAACAACGACGCTTTCGCCCGGGCGTCATGGATGCGATCGAAGCCAAAGTCAACAAACTGATAGCTAGCGGCTTCATTCGCGAGGAACAACATCCTGACTGGGTCGCCAACATAGTACCGGTCCTCAAGAAGAATGGAAAGATTCGAATCTGCATCGACTTCTGCAATCTGAACGAGGCATGTCACAAAGATGAGTTCCCCCCTCCCTATTACAGACATCATGATTGACAATACATGCTACTTCGAACGTATGTCATTTATGGATGGTTTTTCGGGGTACAACCAAATCAAGATGTCTTCCGACGACGAAAAGCACACATCATTCCGAACACCGATTGGCACGTACTGTTACACAGTCATGCCTTTTGGTTTAAAGAATGCTGGCGCCACATATCAAAGAGCCATGAGCATCATCTTCCGAGACCACTTACGTAAGACTGTAGAGTGCTATGTTGATGACATCGCCGTCAAGAGTCGCTATAAGGAAGACCATCTGCAGGATCTGAGGACGGTATTCGACCTAATGCGAGCACACAACCTGAAGATGAATCCCACAAAATCCTTCTTGGGCATATCCAGCAGAAAATTCTTGGGTTTTATTATTACAGCCCAAGGAATTCATGTCGATCCAGAGAAGACAAAGGCAATTATGGAGATGGGTCCCCCGAGAAATCTCCGCGAACTCAGAGGCCTTCAAGGGAGGCTAGCTTATATCCGGAGGTTTATTTCTAACCTCTCCGGGCGATGTCGGCCATTCACCCACCTCATGAAGAAAGGTGTTTTATTCGTATGGGACGAAGAATTCCAACGTGCCTTCAACAGCCTCAAAGAATATTTATCGAGCCCTCCAGTCCTGGCGGCCCCGGTTGCTGAAAAACCATTCTTGCTATATGTACGAGCAATGGAACACTCCCTCGGCGCTCTGCTGGCACAAAATAACGATGCAGGCCATGAACAAGCTATATATTACCTCAGCCGAATGATGATTGGGCCAGAGCACCGATACACCGCCGTGGAGAAGGAATACCTCGTCCTGGTGTTTGCTGTTCAAAAGACGCGGCACTATGCCACTGGACAAACCATACATGTGATCTCGTGATTCAACCCTCTCAGGGTCCTCATGACTAAACCAGGGGCTCTCAGCTCCCGCCTCGCCACATGGGCAATATTGATGTCTTCTTATCATATGATCTTCGTCCTGCAAAAGGCTGTTAAAGGTCAAGCTATGGCAGACATTTTAGCAGCCCACCCAGGCTCGGAGTCCACCAGAATATATGAAGGAATCCCAGATGAGGTCGCCGACTCCCATATAATCTATCACGATGATATATGGCGAATGTTCTTCGACGGTGCTTCGAGAACTGGACCCAAGGGCAATATCGTCGTTGGAGTCGGGGTGGTGTTAATTTCTCCTTCCGGGTTGGTGATCAATCGCACTTACTCCCTCATGGAACCCTGCTCTAACAATGTGGCCGAGTACAACGCTTTGGTCATCGGCCTCCAACTTGCAAGAGAGCTGGGAGTAGAATATCTTGAAGCATACGACGATTCACAGTTAATTGTCAATCAGATCCGGGGTTCATACGAAGTCCGCCATGAAGACATGATCCCCTATCACCAAATAGCGATCAGCATTATTTCATCATTTGAGGGATTCTTCATCAAGCACGTTCCCAGACTCCAGAACATTGAAGCCGATGCCTTAGCAGGCCTTGCCGCTTTCCTAGCAGTGCCGAACCATACTCATCATTCGGTTGACGTAATAGGCCACGAACTGGTCTGTCCCAAGAACGACGTCCAAGTCGTGGCGAGTTATCCCGCTCAGACGATCGACGAAGCGCCAGACTGGAGACAACCATTCATAGACTTCGTAGTCTACGACATCCTGCCCGAGAACCCAAATGAGGCTACTTCCGTCAGAAGGCGTTCTCTCAGATTCTTCTATGATACAGAGACAAAAATGCTGTATCGGCGATCCTACGACGGGTTATTGCTTTGGTGTCTGTCAAACGCAGAAGCCAAAGAAGCCGTACGCGAAGCTCATGACGGTGTCTGCGGGGTCCATCAGCCTGGCCCTAAATTGCAAGACCATCTCTGCCGAATGGGCTACTACTGGCCCACGATGGTAGCAGATGCGATAGACTATGCAAGAAAGTGCAAAGCCTGCCAAGTCCACGCGGACTTCATCCACCAACCATCCGAGTTTCTACATCCGACAGTAGCGTCCTGGCCATTTGAAGCATGGGGAATGGATATTATCGGTCCGATTACTCCACCTTCCTCCCGTGGACATCGCTTCATACTCGCGATCACGGATTACTTCGCCAAATGGGCGGAAGCTGTTCCGCTCGCAGAAGTAAAGACTTCAAACGTGATCAGCTTCCTCAAGCATCATGTCATCTATCGCTTTGGACTGCCCCGAAAGATCATCCACGACAATGGTCCACAGTTCGTAAGCCACGCCTTCTATCGGTTCTGCGACAAGCATCGCATCCAAAATATTGCCTCGACACCATATAATCCGTCAGCAAACGGGTTGGCAGAAGCATTCAATAAGACCATCATCAAGTTACTCAAGAAGTTTGTCTAGTCCAACAAACGCGACTGGAACGAGAAGCTTGGTGAATGTTTATGGGCGTACCGTACCACAGTCCGAACAGCCACTGGAAACACGCCATTTTCCCTGGTATACGAGAGTGAGGCAGTCCTCCCATTGGAGACTCAAATACCCTCACTCCGTGTCGCCCTTACTCACCAATTGACGACGGATGATAACTACCGTCGCCGGCTGCAAGAGTTGGAGGCCTTAGATGAAAAGCGCCTCTTAGCTCAGCAACAAATCGAGCTATACCAAGCACACATTTTTGGAGCCTTCAACAAGAAGGTTAAAATCAGAACATTCCAAGTGGGCGATCTCGTGCTGGCAGTCAGGAGGCCGATGGTTATGACTCACAAGACCGCCGGGAAGTTCCAACCAAAATGGGAAGGCCCATTTATCATTGAGGCCGTATTCTCCAACGGTGCTTACCGCCTCGTAAAACAAAATGGAGACCTACTCATGTTGCCTGTCAACGGCAAGTTCCTGAAGAAATACTATGTCTAAACGACATATTCCAGATCATCGAGTCATGTATCCGCTGGTACCGCTGAACTCACTTTCACATTGAGTCATGTACCCTCTTGTACCGCTGAACTCACACCTTCCAAACTCCAGATTTTCGAGTCATGTACTCGCTGGTACCGCTGAACTCACGTTCTCTATTTTCCAGATTATCGAGTCATGTACCCTCTTGTACCGCTGAACTCACATCCTCCAAATCCTAGATTATCGAGTCATGTACCCTCCGGTACCGTTGAACTTATATTTTTTTCCAAAATTCCCGAATTGTCGAGTTATGTACCCGCTGGTACCCCTGAACTTACATCCCGGTCACTCTTTCGGGGGAAAGTTATGTATGACCATACCTCTAAACTTTCTTCCTGAAGGAGCTCCTTCCTCATGATCCACTACCCGCACTCCCAGTGCACAAAAAGGGTAACAGATCCACAAATTTCCAAAACGACCATGTCGATGTTACCTCTGAGTCGTCTCAATTCTGCCAAAAACAAATCACCCCTCTACATAGAACTTCCATGTCCTCATTACCTCTGAGTCGTTCTTTGTACCCCCTTCATTGAGCCCACTCCTGCCATGTTCTCATTACCTCTGAGTGGGAAGGCTCCGTCGAAGAAACCCTCATGCTCACCATGTCCTCAGTACCTCTGAGTAAGTATGTTGGTTCCTTTTTAACTTATTGTCCGTATCCAAAACTAGGGTACGTTAGGGGCAATGGGTCCACGCAAAATGTCCCAAATAAGATGACTATTACAAAGCAAAAGAGTAAAGCAAATATATTCCATTCATTCAGAGATCGGTTACATACACACGACTACGAGCAAGCCAAAGAAGTTCTTCATGCAGACAAGAAGAAAACAAAAAACAAAACAAAGACTACAGACAAAAGATAGACATCTACGAGAAGCCCCTAAATCCTAGTTGCAGAAGCGCGTATACCATTCCCTCAACTACCTTGCATATGAAGGATGCAATTGAGGAAGATCCTCGTCCAGAGTAGGAGAATTAGAACCCCCAGCGCTACCACCCTCAGCAGTTTCGATATTTGGAAGGCTGCCATCCCCCTCAGGCATCGATTCTTCTTTCATCGCCTCCTCCTTAACAGAGGAACACCCCCGTTTGATGACAGGAGGCGGCGGCTCCTCTGTCACTGCGATCCCAGCATCCGATGGAGATACTGCAAGAACCAAAGACGAAGAAAATGAAAACAGTCAGAAGACATTCAGAAGTGTTCATGCGGCTCGTTTAAGACAACTCTCATGCGGCTCGGACATGAGGTATACCGCCATGCGGCTCGGTCATGGGACGTATATGCGGACCATGTAATTTAAAAAGTTTGCATCAAAGGCTTGTGCACTAAGCATGCAGCAGAGCAGGCTCTGTTAGGGTTTCAAAGTACTCAATCTTCTACATGGTCCTTACCTTCGATGGCAACGTGA
Source organism: Iris pallida (assembly GCA_029216955.1). Classification (NCBI taxonomy): domain Eukaryota; kingdom Viridiplantae; phylum Streptophyta; class Magnoliopsida; order Asparagales; family Iridaceae; genus Iris; species Iris pallida. The sequence goes on along the minus strand of JANAVB010037419.1, from coordinate 225,922 downwards.
ACGTCAAGACGAACGGGGGACGCGACAGTCGAAGACGAAGCCGATTTCTTACTCTTCGCCGCAGCCTTCTTCACAGCCTTGGAAGCCCTGGGTGCCATTGTTGTCTGACGATCAGAGGAAGAAAACAAGACAGGAATCTGAGTCAAGAAGAGTTTAAGACAGGAGAGAAGTCCGTCCAAATACCCTTCTATTTATAGACAGAGAAAGGAGGACCACGGACCGACGCCTCGTACAACGTGATCGACTCTTCGGTTATCGAGACAAACTAGCCAAATTAAAGACTAAACTCTTGGGATTCTGCCCCAAAAAGATTTGCACGCATGGCAAGATGACGTGGCGGAAAGTCCCTGCGGCTGAGATACCTCCGTGGCTCGAAAGTTCCTGCGGCTGAGACATCTATGCGGCTAAGCCATCCATGCGGCTGAAGCATCCATGCGGCCAGGACTTCCATGCGGCCATGACATCATATGCGGCCAGAAGAATTTATACACAGCCATGCTTCTTATTCAAAGTATTTCAATTTTGCAAATTGAAAACTTTGAAGGGGGTCTTGTAGAAGCATAGAAAAGAATAAAGAAGGATCTATGCGGCCAGGGAACCCCATACGGCCAGGGAACCCCATGCGGCTCAGAGATTCATGCGGCGCAAGGGACTATGCGGCTCGATACGTTCCATGCGGCTCAGAAGAGAAGACACGTGGCTTGCAAACAGTTCTTCTCTTTGTTCTATACTGCATTAATTGGCTTGACGGCTGACAGCTGACAGCCCTGACACAAAGATGTAATTATGGCTCTATCATAATGGCAGACTCCTAGGGAAACGAAGGAGATCTCTGACACAATCCTCCGAGATCCAGAAAGTGTCACGCGGCCTCGACACGTGGACAGCCGTATGCGGCTCGAGCAGAGACCCCTATGCGGCTCGAGCAGAGACCCCCTATGCGGCTCAAGCAAAGGCTTCCCCTATGCGGCTCAAGCAGAGGCTCCCCCCTATGCGGCTCAAGCAGAGGCTCCCCCTATGCGGTTCAAGCAGAAGCTTCCCCATGCGGCTCACGAGGACCATCTCTATGCGGCTCACGAAGGAGCTACCCATTATGCGGCCACCTACGTTCATACGGCCCAGATTATCATGTGGTTCGAAGGTTCGGGGACCACTCCCCAGGCAGCCTTGACACGGGGCCAGTCTTATGCGGCTCACTCCTCATGCGGCTCAGATCCCCTCAGTGGCTCCCAGGACACGTGTCATAAAGCCAATCAATTTCCCAGATTTACTGCAATCAAAGATTGGGTCAAATCCCAATAATTTGGGACACGTGGCGGAAGAATGAATTAAAATTATTCATTCAGATTCGTAAACATCAGCAGATCATCATGAGGGAGATTTATTATAATCAGTATTAATTACTGATAGGATTTGGTACAATCTACATTAATGGCCCAGATTTATGACACTCAAGATTAATGGCCCAGATTGATCAATCAACAGGTCGTCGCCACTTTAAGGGACAATCATTGCAAACCCTAATGATTGCATTCCCCTCTTATAAATAGCAAGGAGCCATTTCCTTGCAAAAGGACCCTTTTTCGAGATCAGAGAGCACCAGAATACTTAGAAAAAAAAAGCAGAGAGAGAGCAAAGAGAGCATTTCTTCAACGCCCAGCAATCTTCTGGAGTCAAGGCTGCATACCGATCGTCCAAGGAGTAAGGCAGAGCTGCCGTCGCTTTTCCGAGCCTCCATCGTCACCCCCCAGAATCTAAAATAAACAATTGTACTTAGATTGCTGTACCTAGGTTTTCGTCCCTAGGTTTTCTTTGTACAAGCGAGTTTGTAACGTGAAGTAAAAGTCCAGTCCTCCGATAATTGTTCTGCTCTTTTATATTTCATGGCAAACAGCAAGCACACATCAATCCCAAGGCTATACAAGCCAACACATCAAGCCATCACATTCATGCATATATTCAATATTATATATAAGAGAAAGGAAGCTAGCATGTAAGCTATGTGTGTGTGTGAACAAGGAGGTGTACATGGAAGGGAATAGACTAGCTAAGTTATAACTAACATACATCTATATCCTACAATTATCTATATACATCATGGCAATCATTTAGAGAGGGTTACATGGCATGGTGGTTCACATATATGAAATCTGAAATTAACTAGCATTCAATAACAAGGTTAAGGGTTAACATTTACATATTAAAGTTCATTCAACAATGTAGACATGTTAGAAATGTACTAGTTTTTCTAGAATTGAGGGGTGTGTGTGTGTTTACATGTATATGTGATACAATATGGTCTCAGGAATTTTAGAGTGTGTATGAAGGTGAGGGTGAGGGTGAGGGACAGATATCATGTTTGATAGGCATAGAAACCCACATATATGTGTTAAGGAGTGTGTCAATAGGAAATGTGTGTGTGTAATATGACAGGGATCAATAGATATGGTGTATGTGTACACGCAATAAGAGTGCCTCAGGTTCAGTTTTTGTGTAAGGGTGACAGGCTATAGGGTGTGTCAATTCTCAGTTCATGTGGGTGTGAGTGTGCATCAATGTGTGCGTGTGTATAGTATTCAAATCAGTGTCAATGTGTGTTCCCATATCTCAGGAACAAGTGACAGTGTATGTGCACTGTAAACAAGTGTCAAGTGACAGTTAACATTAATAGGTGCTAGTGTGTGTATGGCTTGTGTGAGTGAGTGACATTAAGTCTCAGGAATAGGAAAACAGTTTAATGAAAACCCCAAATCAATACACAACTAAAACAACCTGAAATTCTTTAAATAATTCTTAGTTTCTAATAACCAATCTCAGTCTTACAAAAGGGGATCTCAGGATATCATCTCAGTTAACAATGAACACTCAGATATTTATATTCAAATCAAATCAGCTCAGTTTTAATTCTCAGGGAAGAAAACAGTGCATAAATGTGTCTACATCGCTCAGTTAACCATACTTAAATCTCAGTTAACAATACAACAAATTCTCAGGATAATGGTGATGTGAATTTCAGAAAAAAAAATGCTTCTCAGGTAACTGAAAACAAATGAATCAGCCAAACCAAATCGAAATCTATTTCTCTTGACAACATCCTAATCTAACATGCAACCCAACTTAGTAGTAACTAACACATGTGTTCATGAATTTAAACATGGTAAATTAACATCAAGAATTCAGTTTTAAAACAGGTATTAACTCAGGAAATTTTCAGTGTAATACCTAACAGTGTCAGTGAACTTTTCAAAATAATCGAATTCCCATTCTCCAATCAGTGTAATTTCATACATAAAACCTAAAAACCAAATCCCATATCTAACCTACATCACAGTCAGAATACAAAATCGAAATTAAGAACAATTTCCCCATTTCAGTTCCAATGTATCAGAGACATTAGGAAAAACCCAATTTCGAATCCAATAATCACATAAACCCAATCAAAAATTCAAAACAGGTGTATGCAGACATGTGTAATCATAATACGTGTCATGGGGAGTACATTCGTGTCGAGGAAACTGGACACGAAGTGGCCAAACAGCCACACGAACACAAACACTAAACTGTGCACTGCTGTGTCGTGCACGCGTACACGTGTGTCCAGTGCACGACACAGGCCACGTGGAGACACGTGGCCGTGCACATGTGTTCGTCTAGGGTAGGGGTACGTGTCCATGAGCCTGCAACCTGTCCACGTGGTGTCGTGTCGCGTGTGTGAGTGCGTATCAGTGAGGCAATTCTGCGCGTGTGCACACAGTGGGGAATCAGTGCGGGCTAGATTTCTCCCTAACCACTAAATAAAATCCCATAAAATTTTATGGGCCTTGTGTCAGTCACCCAAGAAGTGTCCACACCAATTTTGGTGTCAAGACGTGGCGTGTCCAGTGAGAAATAGGACACGAGCGGCAGGGCATGTGCACGGGTCTGTGCGTGTGTGTGTGTCTAATTCCGACACGAATACGACACGAAATCAATTTCAGTCTTCACAAAGATTAACATACACACCTAGATCTAGGTATCTATGTAATTAGCTTTTCAAAAATCAAAAATAAAGTCCTATGTGACATTTTAACAAACACCTACACATACACTATGATACGTGTCCGATACGGACACCAAATGGACACGAATTGTGCCCAAATTTCGGGGACAACTAGGAGACTCCTTGATCTAGCCCTAAATGCAAAGAAATCGGAATAATAACACTATTTAAGGGGTTTTACCTATAGGTGTCAATCTCAAGAGAAAGCTTCAAATAGGGGGTGTTCTTCTTGATAGCCCAATGCTCCAATTGATCCCAAACTGAAATGGCTCTCCACCAACAGTCCATAAACATCAATTAGAACCCAATGTAAAGACTAGGATGAAAAAGGAGGTTAAATGAATAAAATGGGAATTTAGGAGAATGGAGATTTACCTTTCCTTCAAAATCTTGGTCAAGAACAAAAGAGGCAAGAACAACATTAAGAGAATACTTATAGGCAAGGGAAAACCCTAAGTGGCTGCCATGGGTGGGTTTGTTTGGGTTTTGGGCTTAAGTCATGGGCCTATGACTTAATTATAAGTCATGAAATTAATTCTATGTCATAGGTCATGCACCCGATCACTATTCTTCCTATTCAACCATGATTTCCAAATGACTAATCTAGATTGACTTAAATTAGACTAGGGTCTCACCATGCTAACCTAGTCACCTTAACTAGAGTCAGCATCTAGGTTAGTCTCTTAAGTCACAACTAGCAAAAGTCAAAATCAACAACTGTCAATCCAATAAATAAATCAATAATTCTAATAAATCAAAATGACCAAATTATCCCTAGGCTAAAAATAATAAACAAAAATCTCAATCACATGGTTAGGCTCTAGGGCAGACAGTCTCTACGGTTTCACTAGCTGCCATCAAAATCACAAGTCATGATTCTTAAATAGTTTTAAAATGATTAAAAATTACCAAAAATCATATCATGATTTAAATATCATTAATAAAAGATTAAAATTTCAAAATTTCAAAATTACCCTCATTTAGAAAACTGGGTGTTACAAGTCTTCCCACCTTAGAAAAATTTTGTCCTCGAAATTTAAGATGGTAGTACTCCTTCTAGGTCAGACATAGTCAAGGGTCAACCACTAGTCAATTTGTCAACATCCAAGTACTTGGTCATCAACTGGTCAACTTCTTAGGGTTTTACCTATGCTAGCTATCTAGGTGTTGGCAACTAGAGGTTAGCAAAAAGAAAAACTCTATAATAGGCTAACTCTTAATTTCCCAATCTTATCAAGTCACCCATAACTAAATACCCATAATCTAAGCACACAAATCCCAATACCATATATACATAAGCTCAAGAACAACAACCCATTATATATATATCCTAAGTATATCACCTATATATCCATACATATATAACTGATCATCAAGGGTTAAAGTAGACTAAACTTATAAGGAACTGAACAATGCTCAGAAATTTGGCTAAGGATGAATGGTCTGAAACACCAATGTAGGCAAAAGGAAATGATGCTAAGAAGACTGAATTTATAAGAAAAAGGATATGACATCTAGTGAAGGGTCTGCACAATGCCTATAAAGGTTGATCTATCATGCCTGAACTCATCACAAGGAGAACTTAACTAAAATAGGAAACTGAACCAATATAGGCTAAAAAACATGTCTATAATCCTATACAACAATGGCCTATAGATACCAACCAACCCATATCCCATATGCCACTATCATCTGCAATCTATCTATATATATATAGACCTCTCAGTCTTAGGTGAACTACAATTATGCTCAAGGACAGGCTCTGGTCATGGGTGTCTTACTGTAAAGGTAAGGGAAAAATAATAATAAATCATCAATGCTGTAAGGCATACTAACATCCTATATAAAAACTGGTAGGTCAGGAGAATCGCCTATAATAGGTTATTATTCTAATACTAATGCTAACTATCAACTCTAGGGTACAGCCACTCTACAAGTCATCATATCATTACACTATGAAAGAACTACATATGAATAAGCTCTATAAACTAAAATATCCCTACTCATAAGTTATTTGATGATGAAACACAATTTATAACAACAGAAGGGTACGATAGAGATGATATGTTTAAAAACTTTCTCAAGATATAATCTGATAATCATATGCGTCTGTCCAAAATCATGTTACTCAGAGTCCTCGCCATGCCAGTAAGCAAGGCTGCGACAAACAATAAATTCCATAACTGGGGTATGCACCTCTACAGTCATATCGTTTGGAAATCTCGCTATGCCGACTAGTATAGCTGCGAGAAATTCCAAATATCATAACCAAGATACGTACATCCGAAATCAGGTCTCTATGTTTCTGCCACGCCAGCTAATATGGCTGCGATAAACTACAGGTTCCATAATCAAGTAGACGTTTTACCATCCCTGTTATTCCCGTCAACATATGTTATCAGAAAATATCGTAACTCAGGCCATAAAATTTATCTCGATAGGAAAATCAAAATTAACAACGATCCATCAAAATCAAGTTCAATAATCAAGGAGTGAGAGCGAACAAAACAAGGGAAAGGATTTCAAATTGAAGTTTAAATAAGATTCTCAAGGGTCGTCCCAGGAATCTTTCAAGGATTCCTAACTGTGATTGAGTACCTTCAAAAATATATTCTAATCCTACTGCAGGCTGTAGTGATACTCTAGTTCGAATACCATTACATAAACTCGACCTGCATGGGCCACCACTAAAAACGTGTCACGACCCGCACCCACTGTGAGGGTACGAGTACGTAACAGCGTCCAGCCTACGCCACAGTATCGACGGTAGAACGCTGTTCTAGGTCATGAACTATAACTAACATGATATGAAATACTCTCCAATAGGAGGCCAATCACAGAAGGTACAACTCAATCACAATCTAAGGATAGAATGTAGCACGATGGAATCGATAAGAAAATCCTCAACTGAGGTACAGCAGAAGTGAAATAATCAAGTTAACAACTACCAGTCTAACATCTCTATAATAATACAACTCTGAAATCAAGACAACAACTAACATGAAAAGAAAGAACAGTCTAGACTATCTATGCTAAACACGGGTATCATCCTCAGCAGCTGCCTGAACCTCCCCAGGGGTCCAGGTCGCGAGTGTCATCTAGGCAAGCTCCAAAGTAAGGGGTGCAGGGTTCCTCATCGTCCTCTGTAAAATTTTTAACAGGTCCAGTCAGGACGGGAGCGAGCACAATACCTCTCACGCAGATCATAACAGGTTAGAAAATATAAGCATGCAAGAGAGTACGATACATGAAACTGAAAGAAAGTACATGATGCAAATAGAAAGAGAACTGTAATAGAAATATCTACTATAAGTAGAGAGCTACCAATGACTAGTGATTTAGAGTACAAAGTCGACATGTGAACGGCTTGATTTGCACATGAATATACTAAAGAGTCCATATGGTTATACTACTTTGGAATTGTTCACATGACTATTTATACTCCCCCATACCCCAATCAATACACAAGGATCCAGACAAGTTATGTTACGCACATAATTTTCACATGAAAGTCCATAAATGGGTGCACATGAAGTATACATGAGGGCTCATAAATGAGTGCACATGAAATTCACATGAAGGCCCATAAATGGGTGCACATGAAGTATACATGAGGGCTCATAAATGAGTGCACATGAAGTATAGGTTATACATGAGATACATGAGAAACATGACCGAACATGAGAGCACATGAGAGTACACGAGCATGCATGAACGAGCATGAAGCACATGAGAAACATGAATAACATGAGAGCGAGGAATACATGATGTACATGAAATACATGACATGATGTATTCGATGCTTCCGAGGGGGATAACATCTCAATGTAGGGATCCATATAGTACCAATCAGTGATAATATCGTGACAGCATCAAATAAGATAAACTAGAGCAGGAATATAATTCTACGCAAGTTATGAAATGATCAGAGAATGTACTCGCCTGGTATCTGAATAGCTGTAGTAAATGTACTGTCCGAGATGAGGTACCTGACTCCTAGTTAGAGCAACACAAGTTAAGATGTATACAAGGGATGATAATTGTAATCTATAATGCATCTGCATGTTGTCTAGGTCAAACTAGGCTAAAGTCAACACTTGGTCAACTCTAGTCAACCACACTAGTCAAACTAGGTCAAGTCCTAGCCCAAACGAGTCTAACAAGTCTCATTAGGCCTAACCAAGCCTAGTCTAGCAAGCACACATCAATCCCAAGGCTATACAAGCCAACACATCAAGCCATCACATTCATGCATATATTCAATATTATATATAAGAGAAAGGAAGCTAGCATGTAAGCTATGTGTGTGTGTGAACAAGGAGGTGTACATGGAAGGGGATAGACTAGCTAAGTTATAACTAACATGCATCTATATCCTACAATTATCTATATACATCATGGCAATCATTTAGAGAGGGTTACATGGCATGGTGGTTCACATATATGAAATCTGAAATTAACTAGCATTCAATAACAAGGTTAAGGGTTAACATTTACATATTAAAGTTCATTCAACAATGTAGACATGTTAGCAATGTACTAGTTTTTCTGGAATTAAGGGGTGTGTGTGTGTTTACATGTATATGTGATACAATATGGTCTCAGGAATTTTAGAGTGTGTGTGTGAAGGTGAGGGTGAGGGACAAATATCATGTTTGATAGGCATGGAAACCCAAATATATGTGTTCATACCCACAACATACATTGTATCACAACACTCATATATGTATAGTATATATATACAAGACATATATATAAAATACATATAGAGTTAAGGGAAGAACCACATGCACATATATAGAATGAGTAAAGGGTGAACCATGTATATTGTATGTGTGAGTGTGTACGTGTTCTATCCAAGGACAGTAGAGTGTTCAGATTATTAAGGAGTATGTCAATAGGAAATGTGTGTGTGTAATGTGACAAGGATCAATAGATAGGGTGTATGTGTACAAGCAGTAAGAGTGCCTCAGGTTCAGTTTTTGTGTAAGGGTGACAGGCTATAGGGTGTGTCAATTCTCAGTTCATGTGGGTGTGAGTGTACATCAATGCGTGCGTGTGTATAGTATTCAAATCAGTGTCAATGTGTGTTCCCATATCTCAGGAACAAGTGACAATGTATGTGCACTGTAAACAAGTGTTAAGTGACAGTTAACATTAATAGGTGCTAGTATGTGTATGGCTTGTGTGAGTGAGTGACATTAAGTCTCAGGAATAGGAAAACAGTTCAATGAAAACCCCAAATCAATACGCAACTAAAACAACCTGAAATTCTTCAAATAATTCTCAGTTTCTAATAACCAATCTCAGTCTTACAAAAGGGGATCTCAGGATATCATCTCAGTTAACAATGAACACTCAGATATTTATATTCAAATCAAATCATCTCAGTTTTAATTCTCAGGGAAGAAAATAGTGTATAAATGTGTCTACATCACTCAGTTAACCATACTTAAATCTCAGTTAACAATACAACAAATTCTCAGGATAATGGTGATGTGAATTTCAGAAAAAAATGCTTCTCAGGTAACTGAAAACAAATGAATCAGCCAAACCAAATCGAAATCTATTTCTCTTGACAACATCCTAATCTAACATGCAACCCAACTTAGTAGAAACTAACACATGTGTTCATGAATTTAAACATGGTAAATTAACATCAAGAATTCAGTTTTAAAACAGGAATTAACTCAGGAAATTTTCAGTGTAATACCTAACAATGTCAGTGAACTTTTCAAAATAATCGAATTTCCATTCTCCAATCAGTGCAATTTCATACATAAAACCTAAAAACCAAATCCCATATCTAACCTACATCACAGTGAGAATACAAAATCGAAATTAAGAACAATTTCCCCATTTCAGTTTCAGTGTATCAGAGACATTGGGAAAAACCCAATTTCGAATCCAATAATCACATAAACCCAATCAAAAATTCAAAACAGGTGTATGCAGACATGTGTACTCATAATACGTGTCATGGTGAGTCCATTCGTGTCCAGGAAACTGGACACGAAGTGTCCAAACAGCCATACGAACACAGATACTAAACTGTGCACTACTGTGTCGTACACGCGTGCACGTGTGTCCAGTGCACGACACAGGCCACGTGGAGACACGTGGCTGTGCACACGTGTTCGCCTAGGGCAGGGGTACGTGTCCATGAGCCTGCAACGTGTCCACGTGGTGTCGTGTCGCGTGTGTGACCGCGTATCAGTGAGGCAATTCTGCGCGTGTGCACACAATGGGGAATCGGTGCGGGCTAGATTTCTCCCTAACCACTAAATAAAACCCCACAAATTTTTATGGGCCTTGTGTCAGTCACCTAAGAAGTGTCCACACCAATTTTGGTGTCAAGAGGTGGCGTGTCCAGTGAGAAATAGGACACGGGCAGCAGGGCATGTACACGGGTCTGTGCGTGTGTGTGCGTGTCCAATTCCGACACGAATACGACACTAAATCAATTTCAGTCTTCACAAAGATTAACATACACACCTAGATCTAGGTATCTATGTAATTAGTTTTTCAAAAATAAAAAATAAAGTCCTATGTGACATTTTAACAAACACCTACACATACACTATGATACGTGTCCGATACGAACACCAAATGGACACGAATTGTGCCCAAATTTTGGGGACAACTAGGGGACTCCTAGATCTAGCCCTAAATGCAAAGAAATCAGAATAATAACACTATTTAAGGGATTTTACCTATAGGTGTCAATCTCAAGAGAAAGCTTCAAATTGGGGGGGGGGGGGGGGGTGCTCTTCTTGATAGCCCAATGCTCCAAATTGATCCCAAACTAAAATGGCTCTCCACCAACAGTCCATAAACATCAATTAGAATACAATACAAAAGACTAAGATGAAAAAGGAGGTTAAATGAATAAAATGGAAATTTAGGAGAATGGGAATTTACCTTTCCTTCAAAATCTAGGTCAAGAACAAAAAAGGCAAGAACAACATTAAGAGAATACTTATAGGCAAGGGGAAACCCTAAGTGGTTTCCATGGTTGGGTTTGTTTGGGTTTTGGGCTTAAGTCATGGGCCTACGGCTTAATTACAAGTCATGAAATTAATTCTAAGTCATAGGTCATGCACCCGATCACTATTCTTCCTATTCAACCATGATTTCTAAATGATTAATCTAGATTGACTTAAATTAGACTAGGGTCTCACCATGCTAACCTAGTCACCTTAACTAGAGTCAACATCTAGGTTGGTCTCTTAAGTCACAACTAGCAAAAGTCAAAATCAACAACCGTCAATCCAATAAATAAATCAATAATTCTAATAAATCAAAATGACCAAATTACCCTTAGGCTAAAAATAATAAATAAAAATCTCAATCACATGGTTAGGCTCTAGGGCAGACAGTCTCTACTGTTTCACTAGCTGCACATCAAAATCACAAGTCATGATTCTTAAATAGTTTTAAAATGATTAAAAATCACCAAAAATTATATCATGATTTAAATATCATTAATAAAAGATTAAAATTATAAAATTTCAAAATTACCCTCATTTAGAAAATTGGGTGTTACAGAAGGATTTCGAAAATGACTGTCTCCTATCATGTGGAAGCAGATCCGCTTACCTATGATGAGGCGAAGAAGACCAGAGACGCTGTTTTTTGGAAGGAGGCGATAGACAATAAAATTGATTCAATCATCTTTAATAACACTTGGATGTTGGTTGATCTACCTGAAGGAGCAAAACCTATTGGATGCAAGTGGATCTTCAAGAAGAAGATGGAAGCTGATGGAACCATTGACAAGTTCAAGGCCAGGCTAGTGGCAAAGGGGTTTTCTCAGAAGCAGGGGATCGACTACTTTGACACGTATGCTCCAGTAGTCTAGATGACCACCATCAGAATGTTGATTGCTCTCGCAGCGATACATAAGATGGTGATACATCAGATGAATGTAAAAATAATTTTTCTGAATGGCGAGCTGACCGAAGAGATTTATATACAACAGCCAGAGGGATTTGTCGTTAAGGGTCTTGAAGACAAAGTCTGCAAGTTGATGAAATTCTTGTACGATCTTAAACAGGCTCCCAAGATATGGTATGAGAAGTTTGACAAGGTTATAAGGTCAAATAGCTACAGGGTCAGTGAGACGGACAAGTGTGTTTACACAAAGTTTGCTGATGGAAGATGTGTAATCGTTTGTCTGTACATGGACGACATGCTGATCCTATGTACGGATATGGGCTGCATCACGGAGACAAAGAAGTTTATCTCGAGTAAATTCAGTATCAAGGACTTGGAGGAAGCTGATGTGATCTTGGGGATCAAGATCATCCGGACGAAAACTGGACTGACGTTGTCACAGTCTCATTATATCGAGAAGATGATCATACGCTACGGGTATCAGGATTTTCTAGTGATCGATACGCCTTACAGGTGTGATCTGAAGCTGAAGCCTAATTCGAGGGAAAGCGTTAGAAAGCTGGAGTATGCAAGCGTCATCGGAAGTTTGATGTATGCTACTACTGCCACAAGGCCTGACATAACTTTTACCGTGTGAATGCTGAGTCGGTTCACGAGCAACCTAGGCGTTGAGTACTGGAAGGCTGTAAAACGGGTAATGAGATATCTCAAGAAGATTCAGACATATGCACTGCACTACAACAGAGATCCGTCGGTAGTAGAAGGCTTTAGTGATGCCAGCTGGTGATCAGAGTTGGAGAGTGAGAGATCCATAAATGGATTCATTTCACAATGGGTGGAGCTATTATATCATGGAAGTCGAAGACGCAGACTATGCTCTCTCGTTCCTCCATGGAATCGTGGAAGTCGAAGAAGCAGACTATGCTCTCACAATGGGTGGAGCTGTTATATCGTGGAAGTCGAAGAAGAAGAATGGTTTCGGAAGCTCATGTATGATCTTCTATTGGTTGGGGTGCAGATACCGGCGATTCCGATATACTCCGACAACCAGGCGACTGTGGCGGTGGTATCAAATGATCTCTTCAATGGAAAGAAAAGAATTAAGCGGTTAAAGCTCATGACAGTGCACGATCTCATCAAGAGAGGTGTCATTGAAGTAATTGATATTTGGAGTCAGGAGAACCTAACGGATCCGTTCACATAGGACCTCAAGCGCCAGCTGGTCGATGACACAGCTTGTAAAATGGGCTTGAAGGTATTCTGATATTGTATTATTGTAATCCTACCATAAAGTTTTTTACTATTAGTTCAAAGAGAAATCTACTAGGCATCTAGCTTTTGGTTCAAGGGAGGACCACTAACTGGAAAATATCAGAAACATTGGGTACATGTCCTCTGTGGCATGGAAAGGATACGGACTTACAACCACTATTGTAAAACCCCATAATTTATATATGATATTATAATTTTTTTTATGTATTTCATTAGTTATGGATTTTTATGCTACTAGTTTATTACTATAATTAATGCATGTGTGTATATATTATGTGTACTTGTTAATATTTCTATTAAATATAGTATATAGTAAATTTTAGGATTTTTAGGAAATTATTGGTAAATTTTTAGGAGTTTAATTGCTTGCTTAAACTTATATATATATGTTTATATTAGATATATATATATATATATATATATATATATATATATATATATATATATATATATATATATATATAATGAAAAAAAAGGGTGCAAAGCAAAGGCTGGGCTCGGCCACACCCAGCTGAAGGGAGGGCGGGCCAGCCAGCTTTCAACCCTTGTAAAAAAAAAAATATTGTTGTTGGAGGGGACCAGCCACGTGGGCCGGTCCACCTCAACCCAAGACCCCCTTGATTTCAATCCGTTAAATAATAACCAGCAGCAATAGCTGCAAAACCTATGAAAACCGAGCCCAACTACCTAAGGACCCCACCATCCCATGTAAACTTAGCAGCTAGCTGCTGCCCCTTAAAACACCCGAGCCAAATAATTCCTATGCCTAATAGGAATAGGAACGACAGCAGTATATATATTGGCATCAACTCAAACCGAAAACCCTAACCCCCCTCATCATCCAAAACCTCCCGACCCCAAGCCGCCAACCTTCCTCCACATCCCCGCGCTCACAGTCGGCCACCTACTCGCCGTCGACGACGTCGGGATCGCTCGGAGGGACAGTAAACAGAGAATACTCTGTCTGATTCAGAACTCAGGTACCCATCTTTCGATTCAAATATTTTTGATTCTATTCAACGAAAATTCGATCTATCGAATGCAGTGCGTAGTAGACATGACCCTCTTCAAACCCCTTCTGATAGAATCCTGGGAACCCCAAAGGATTGCTCGAAAAATCGAGACGAAGTTGGAGAAAAACCCACTTTTCTGATTTCTAAAAACTGTTTTGAAACGCCAACTTGTCGGCCGCTTTTCTCGCCGACCATTAAACTTTCGTAAAAACTAATTGAACACGTTTGAAGACAACCTAACTATGATGGAAACGTAACTGGTAGAATAGTATTTCGATTACTGTATGTGTATTAATTCCATGTTAAACTTGTGAGAAAAACTGATTTCAAAATAATAAATTTCTGAAATTTTGTCCGATACGACGTCGCCCCGACAAACCGGGTGACGTGGTCGCACGTTATACGCATCGAAGGGCGCGTATGGACGTTGCGGACATGTGGGAACTGACGGAACTCAATTTCGTCGCGTGTGTGCGACGAAATCAACGTGTATCCGTCGAGATACCCCCGTATCTGCATTTTGCAAACTTGTCCATAACTTTGTGTACAGTCGTCGAATCGAGACGAAACTTGCGCCAACAGGTCCGGATCGAAATTCTGGTCCTACATGCCAAGTTTGGTTCAATTCTGAGAAGGTCGAATCGGAACCCAATTTTGGCGGGCCCGCGACCCACTCAAACGGGCGATTTTGTGCACGGCTCCTCGGAATCCAAAACTGGACATACCGTTGAGTTCCTCTCCTCAAACTGAAACCGTAGACATGTAGTTTGATGACTTTAGAGGCCGTAGACTTTGGCACGCGTTTCGGTGCAAAGTGGATCCAATGACGGACATCGTTTTGACCCAAAATTACGATTTTGCCCCTGTTCCAGAATTTGACTTTTGGACAGGCGTTTCCTAGGTATATCTTATTCACCGAGATCATTTTTGATGTTTATTTCAGCGTTTGGAGTCATCTGTGATTTGTGAGTTTTGGTGCTGACACTTGCTACTCTTGGACTTGCCACTTTGTACCACCAGGCAAGATACCTTGCCACCCTACTCTGTGATTATTATATTCTTATTTTTAGTTGTTATTTTCAGTATTTCTTATTTCTCGATATTTAAACTGTGCGTCCAAGTCACACTTGGGTACAAGCGACTCTATCGGTCGTTTTTCTCGCTTTATTTATTTTCTCTTGCATTGACTTAGTTTATTGACCACCCATTGATGTTGAGGTATTGGTATATCTCATACGGCCTTGACACTTGTTGTATCATGTGATGTGAGTCACATGTAGGACACGTTTCCGCGTAGTCGGCTGGCCACCGATACGTATGGAGCGTGCGACGGATAGGGGTAACTGCCAATAGATTTGCATGCTAGAAGACTTGGCGGTTACTAGAGGTACATATGAGTCATGGATGTGACTCTAATAGGCATTGGGTGGGAAGAACAGTTCCTTAACGTATGGGTCATATATGTACTGTCCTGATTGCCGGTTATCTCCAGTGGGAGGTACGGTCCTGCTAGCCGGTTATCTCCAGTGGGAGGTACGGTCCTGATTGCCGGTTATCTCCAGTGGGGGATACGGTCCTGATTCCTGGTATTCCTGATCCTGTCCATGCGTCAAAGGTTTGTTCTTATTACATTATCACTGTAGACTGGTTAGGCACCTAATTGCATACATATTTCTTTCTTTATATTATATATCACAGTTATTATGGCATAGTATTTTCTTGTATCTTGCTATGTCCCCTGAGGACCTGGTTATCTCTCCAGGATTAGACGACTTCCCACAGGAGTACGGAGCAGCTCTGGATCCAGCTTACATTGATACCGAGTCAGTTCCTACTGATTTATAGTCCATTCTTATTTGAGACATTAGTGGACATCATTTTACATCTCTTTTCTTTCTATTTTTGCGGAGGTTGGACTCCGATCTTGTGAGACTATTTTTATAGCTGTTTGGAGTGAGCATGTTCACCCGGCTATCTTTTGATACTCTTATTTATTTATTTGGACTCTATTATCTTCTGTGTTGAGCTGTGATGAGATTAGATTATGTTATTATGGCCTGTGATTATTTTTATTTACAGCTTATGTACATATATGAGGATTCCATATATTGGAGTATTCATCGTATATGTGCAGCTGGCATGTTCACGTTCTTGGTCCTATGTATTATGGGACTGGGGTGTTACATGTTTTTGTGGTGGCCCATGCAGGTCAGAGTATATTGTTGGGTTACATGACTGTGCCCAACAAGCCTGCATATAGGAATAGGATTATCTCATCCAGAACTACTACTACCTCTTGGCTTCCAATCTTTTTTGAAACTTCCTTGATTATTTGATTTCCACATATCTAATCTTCCTAATATCGTCCCATTATTCTTCGTGCCAACAGTATGAATCTAAGAAGCGGACATTCTTCTGCCTTGGCCCTCACATCTGGCGAAGAGGCCAACCCGGAGGGACAGAATCCTCCAATGACTCCAGTGACGCCATACCAGTCGGGACAGCAGCAGACTGCCACACCTCCAACAACGGTGCACCAAGAGACTCAAGCTCCCCCAGCCAATCAAACTGGGCAGGTCCCTGCAGCACCCTTAGGGGGGGACGGTACCACCTCCACCACCATTCCCTCAGCAGTTTCTGCCACAGTCGGGCCCACAGATGCCTCCCCCACCGACTGATGGGAGCCCTACTTCTCAGTTCATGTACGCAATAATGCAGACTCAATGGCAGCAGACTGAACTGATGAGACAGACGATGATGGCAGCATTAGCTAGACCTCCACCACCACCTCCAGTACCAGCACCAGCACCGGCTCTGCATCCTTATGAAGGCTCTATCAAGAACTTCACAGATATGAACCCTAAGCCTTTCAGTGGAACGGAGAAGCCACTAGAGGTGTCACAGTGGCTTATTAGTACAGAGAAGCTACTGAAGGCATCCCAGTTGCCAGCTCGAGATTGGATGACAGCAGTGGACCTACTGCTAGAAGATAATGCTCACCACTGGTGGAAGGCGGAAGAAAGGCGATTAGGCACTGGGACCACTTGGAAGCAGTTCTATGATTTATTTTATGAAAGGTTCTTCCCTATTCATGTTCGAGATGGTCTCTACGACCAGTTCCTTCATTTGAAGCAAGGAAATATGACAGTTGATGAGTATGACTCAGAGTTCAATCGCCTGAGTAGATTTGGTGCGGGATTGATTCCGACAGAGTTAGAGAAGGCGAGGAGATTTCACCAGGGGCTTGCACCAGAGCTCAAGTCTTATACTACTACCCAGTCTCGACTCTCCCATTCAGCTGTCCTGGAAGAAGCTCGTGCTCAGGAAATTCTTCGCAAGGAGCAGCAGCAGACCCCGAGACGCCATACACTGGCAACTACACCTACGGGATCGACACAGAGTGGACCTATCAGAAGGGCTACGGGACAGCAGCAGGAGAGGTCTGTGCCTTATCAGAAGCCTATTTGTAATTTCTGTGGAAAGCCAGGGCATCTCCAAAAAGACTGCAGAACTCGGCTTGGAGCATGCTTGAGATGTGGCTCGTTACAACACAAGGTGAGAGAGTGTCCAGAGCAGCAGTCGCTCGTTTATGCCCAGCAGGCCCCGAGACCGACAGTTCCAGCACTACCAGCACCCGGGCCAGTAGCAGGATCACCTAGCCTACCATTACATCCCCAGCCAGTACAGCACGACAGGACTAGAGCTCGGGACCTCAGCTAGAACTATGGACAGGCCTTCTCGCTGGCAGTGGAGAATGTGGGAGTAGAAGGAGAAGTCATAGCAGGTACGGTTTTAATTGCAATATTCCCTATTATTATGGCTTGACATAAAATTCATACCCCATTAGTTTAGTCTAGGCCATAGAAATCAGACTGTAGAATGATTGGATAAGCACGAACACCGGACACAGCTAAGATTCTTGAATAAATTGTGCTTTCCTTCCAATCACCAATCTCGCGTACATACCTTGACCACTTTGACTAACACCGCAATTATAGTCTAGTTTTTGCAAGCTTATTCTTCATCGAGCTTGATCATGACATGATTTATTGGGTGCGCACCCACTAATATATTGTCTAATCAGAACCGGTGCATGATGGTCTGATCAACCTAGTGCATTTTGGTTCGCCTTCACATATTATTCTACGTGGATGAAGACATAGTCAAACTCGTCCCCGGAGTCTCATTCGCGATCGCCTTGACAATTCCCCTCTGAATTATTTCATAGCCTATGGACCTCGTATTCGTGCTCAATAGCATCGTCTATGAATTCTTTATGGACCTTGTCTTTCACTTATTTTTAGATGATGCACGGTGAATGAACCCAAGGTACCACTTTAAATCGTGCGGTTGTATCCCCACCTTAAACCACTCTACTTATCCCTCAACCCCCCTACCCTAGTTTAATTTCGAGGACGAAATTTTCTTTAAGTTGGGTAGGATGTAAAACCCCATAATTTATATTTGATATTATAATTTTTTTTTATGTATTTCATTAGTTATGGATTTTTATGCTACTAGTTTATTACTATAATTAATGCATGTGTGTATATATTATGTGTACTTGTTAATATTTCTATTAAATATAGTATATAGTAAAATTTAGAATTTTTAGGAAATTATTGGTAAATTTTTAGGAGTTTAATTGCTTGCTTAAACTTATATATATATGTTTATATTTGATATATATATATATATATATATATATATATATATATATATATATATATATATATATATATATATATATATATATATATATATATATATATATAATGAAAAAAAAGGGTGCAAAGCAAAGGCTGGGCTCGGCCACACCCAGCTGAAGGGAGGGCGGGCCAGCCAGCTTTCAACCCTTGTAAAAAAAAAAAAAAAAAAAAATTGTTGTTGGAGGGGACCAGCCACGTGGGCCGGTCCACCTCAACCCAAGACCCCCTTGATTTTAATCCGTTAAATAATAACCAGCAGCAATAGCTGCAAAACCTATGAAAACCGAGCCCAACTACCTAAGGACCCCACCATCCCATGTAAACTTAGCAGCTAGCTGCTGCCCCTTAAAACACCCGAGCCAAATAATTCCTATGCCTAATAGGAATAGGAACGGCAGCAGTATATATATTGGCATCAACTCAAACCGAAAACCCTAACCCCCCTCATCATCCAAAACCTCCCGACCCCAAGCCGCCAACCTTCCTCCACATCCCCGCGCTCACAGTCGGCCACCTACTCGCCGTCGACGACGTCGGGATCGCTCGGAGGGACAGTAAACAGAGAATACTCTGTCTGATTCAGAACTCAGGTACCCATCTTTCGATTCAAATATTTTTGATTCTATTCAACGAAAATTCGATCTATCGAATGCTGTGCGTAGTAGACATGACCCTCTTCAAACCCCTTCTGATAGAATCCTGGGAACCCCAAAGGATTGCTCGAAAAATCGAGACGAAGTTGGAGAAAAACCCACTTTTCTGATTTCTAAAAACTGTTTTGAAACGCCAACTTGTCGGCTGCTTTTCTCGCCGACCATTAAACTTTCGTAAAAACTAATTGAACACGTTTGAAGACAACCTAACTATGATGGAAACGTAACTGGTAGAATAGTATTTCGATTACTGTATGTGTATTAATTCCATGTTAAACTTGTGAGAAAAACTGATTTCAAAATAATAAATTTCTGAAATTTTGTCCGATACGACGTCGCCCCGACAAACCGGGTGACGTGGTCGCACGTTATACGCATCGAAGGGCGCGTATGGACGTTGCGGACATGTGGGAACTGACGGAACTCAATTTCGTCGCGTGTGTGCGACGAAATCAACGTGTATCCGTCGAGATACCCCCGTATCGGCGTTTTGCAAACTTGTCCATAACTTTGTGTACAGTCGTCGAATCGAGACGAAACTTGCGCCAACAGGTCCGGATCGAAATTCTGGTCCTGCATGCCAAGTTTGGTTCGATTCTGAGAAGGTCGAATCGGAACCCAATTTTGGCTGGCCCGCGACCCACTCAAACGGGCGATTTTGTGCACGGCTCCTCGGAATCCAAAACTGGACATACCGTTGAGTTCCTCTCCTCAAACTGAAACCGTAGACATGTAGTTTGACGACTTTAGAGACCGTAGACTTTGGCACGCGTTTCGGTGCAAAGTGGATCCAACGGCGGACATCGTTTTGACCCGAAATTACGATTTTGTCCCTGTTCCAGAATTTGACTTTTGGACAGGCGTTTCCTAGGTATATCTTATTCACCGAGATCATTTTTGATGTTTGTTTCAGCGTTTGGAGTCATCTGTGATTTGTGAGTTTTGGTGCTGACACTTGCTACTCTTGGACTTGCCACTTTGTACCACCAGGCAAGATACCTTGCCACCCTACTCTGTGATTATTATATTCTTATTTTCAGTTGTTATTTTCAGTATTTTTTATTTCTCGATATTTAAACTGTGCGTCCAAGTCACACTTGGGTGCAAGCGACTCTATTGGTCGTTTTTCTCGCTTTATTTATTTTCTCTTGCATTGACTTAGTTTATTGACCACCCATTGATGTTGAGGTATTGGTATATCTCATACGGCCTTGACACTTGTTGTATCACGTGATGTGAGTCACATGTAGGACACGTTTTCGCGTAGTCGGCTGGCCACCGATACGTATGGAGCGTGCGACGGATAGGGGTAACTGCCAATAGATTTGCATGCTAGAAGACTTGGCGGTTACTAGAGGTACATATGAGTCATGGATGTGACTCTAATAGGCATTGGGTGGGAAGAACAGTTCCTTAACGTATGGGTCATATATGTACTGTCCTGATTGCCGGTTATCTCCAGTGGGAGGTACGGTCCTGCTAGCCGGTTATCTCCAGTGGGAGGTACGGTCCTGATTGCCGGTTATCTCCAGTGGGGGATACGGTCCTGATTCCTGGTATTCCTGATCCTGCCCATGCGTCAAAGGTTTGTTCTTATTGCATTATCACTGTAGACTGGTTAGGCACCTAATTGCATACATATTTCTTTCTTTATATTATATATCACAGTTATTATGGCATGGTATTTTCTTGTATCTTGCTATGTCCCCTGAGGACCTGGTTATCTCTCCAGGATTAGACGACTTCCCACAGGAGTACGGAGTAGCTCTGGATCCAGCTTACATTGATACCGAGTCAGTTCCTACTGATTTATAGTCCATTCTTATTTGAGACATTAGTGGACATCATTTTACATCTCTTTTCTTTCTATTTTTGCGGAGGTTGGACTCCGATCTTGTGAGACTATTTTTATAGCTGTTTGGAGTGAGCATGTTCACCCGGCTATCTTTTGATACTCTTATTTATTTATTTGGACTCTATTATCTTCTGTGTTGAGCTGTGATGAGATTAGATTATGTTATTATGGCCTGTGATTATTTTTATTTACAGCTTATGTACATATATGAGGATTCCATATATTGGATTATTCATCGTATATGTGCAGCTGGCATGTTCACGTTCTTGGTCCTATGTATTATGGGACTGGGGCGTTACAACTATTGTCTACTATATGTTTTCTACGAAAAACAGATCCTGTGATATGGATGGCTTAAACGCCTTAATGAGTTCTCAGGTAGAGTGAATGCCTAGTGTGCTTTACAGGAAGCACGGTAGCACAGCACTACAAGGAGTGTAACTCCATGCTACAGTGGGGTGACTCCACCATGAGATTTTCAGGTAGGGATAATATCTCGGCTTTGCGAGCCAAGTCACATCGGCGTAGCACCACAAATAGGCATGTAACCTAATGATGTATGATAAAATTAAAGAGTTGTAGACAGTACTGCAAACGGGATGGTGTCCTCATGTTATAATGGCACGACACCACGATGAGGTACCTAGATAGGGGTAAAGCCTCGGCCTCGAGCCTACGCCGCTCGCCCGATGCCACGTTGCCTAAGTGCATAAGTGCCTCTACAATGCACCACTATCACCTCTACGCCCGAGCTCGTGCCCGTGCCCGAGCCGGAGCCGGAGCCGGAGCCGGTGTTGCCGGTGGCAACACCGGCTACATTTTCATGTAGAAGATAAAACAACAACCAATGGTCACCCACTAGCAACCCTTTGGTTGTTGCACACTCCTCATGAGTGCACATACCTATTTAAGCACCCTCGAACCTTTCTCTCTTTCCGATGTGGGACTAAAGTCCCTTCTCTTTCCTTTTCATCCTTATGAACAATAAATAGAATTAATAATTCCAACAATCCCCCACTTATTCCATAAATGATGGAAAGGAATTCCAGAATATATCACTTAAAGAATGTTAATACAGTTAGGTATTTTGATTTGAACCTAACCTTAGTAGATGCAACACAAGATTTTATCGAAATTTCTGGTAGCTGGGCTTTGAACCAGTTATTCCTTGTGATAAAATCGGTGTTACTTTACACTCATTCTTTTGTAGTTCTTCGTCTATATCTCTCGCTTAGCACTATTAATGGCCATGTGCTGATCCTGTCTCGTGAATTTTTTATAAGATAAACTCCAGATCTTACTGAGACGGCACCATCTCTAAATTCACATAGGTGAAGTTCTTTCAGTATCTCTGTTGCTTTACAAATACATGTCAACATTACTGAACTTCATTAAGAGTTTTATAAACTCAACCCTCAAATTGCAACAGTCGACATTATCATGTCGTATACATCCAAATCAACAGTTTATTGTTACCCATTGAATCTAAGGTTAAGGTTTTCTTAACATTAGATTGGGTTGCCACTGTTGTTGGAACTCTTACTCAAGGAGTTTCAATCCCATACCTCTCGAGGTAGATTTTACTAAATCCCTAGCTAGTGGTTTAGTAAAGGGATCAGCTAAATTAGAGCTGGTACGCACATACGTAAGAGAAATGATTCCATCTTTGATCAATTTCCTTACGTAGGTGTCACGACCCGCACCCGCTTTTCGGACGCGAGCTCGTGAGCAAGCCAGCTACGTATCGAGCGGACTCCAGCCCGACTCGAGTACGTATAAGCTGTCCAGAATAGGGTATCATGTTAATCTAAACTATATCTCAATCCACAGGAATCATGTAAACAAGAATGAACAAGTATGGGTCATGGTCTGCAGCCCATTAGCATATTGTTCGATTAGACTCCAAGAATGATATGAGTCTATAAATAAGCAGAGTATATCATGGTATGGAATATAAAGTACGAGAGGATAATAAAGAAATATCACAAGCAAATACCTATATCATACATCGTAATCCTCTACCATCCCGCTTTGCTACTAACTCCATACAATCGCTAAACTTGAAGAGATCATCAGGTCCTCAGAGGACATAGCAAGGTACATATAAACATGCCTATCTAGCAGTTAAATCATGCAATAATATAAATGGAGTATAAACAGGAACTAGACATAAGACTGACATGTGGCTACTGACAGGTAACTATGAACACGGATACGGGATCAACTATGCATAAATGAACTGCTGGAAGATCAATGGAATACCAACCCTCGCCCCGAATGTGGACTCGCAGGTCAGTTTCAAGACAAGTCACCCTCACCCCGTATGTGGACTCGCAGGTTCAAACGGACAACCCTCGTCCCGTGTGTGGACTCGCAGGTTGTGGGAAAAACAAATGAATAGCAGTTCACTCACACATACTTGCAGACACGACTCAGTCAAGATACAGGTGAAGACACGGCACAACTCAGTCATGACACAGGTAAGGACAACTCTAGCATGACGTAAACAAGCTTGGTATAACTACACTATCAAGTCATGAAATACTGATATACAAGCAAGACAATAAACTGGTAAACGCGGTATCATATAAATCTATAACAACTAAGGTAACTAAAGATAATATACTACAACATGTGTACTATAAGCATAAAAATAAACTGTAGAGGGAGGCAATGTATACTTGCCTGGTGGTAGCGCGAAGAACCAATAAGATACCGTCATCTGGTACGCCATAAAGTCCAAAATCCACAAATGTCTCCGAAAGCTGAAACAGACATTGCCAACATTCTCAGAATAGTCAAATTAGCTAGGATTGCCTGTCCTTAAGTCCAATTCTGGACACAGGGACAAAACGGTAATTTTGGGCAAAAACGATGTCCGCCGTTGGACCCGCTTTGCACCGAAAAGCGTGCCTGAGTCAATGGTCTCTAAAGTTGTCAAAATATATGTCAACAGGTCTGGTTTTCCGATACGAACCCAACCGTATGTCCAGAGTTGGATTCTGGTGGGCCGTGCACAAAATCACCCGTTGAGTCGGACCGTGGGGCCCACAAAACGGCGATCCGATCAACTGTCTCAGAATCGGACCAAACTTGGCATACAGGACCAGAAAAATGATACGATCCTGTTGGCGCAAGTTTCGTCTCGATCTGACGAGCGTGCACGAAATAATTGGAAAATTTGCACAGAGGCCGATACGGTAAATTTCGACGGATACGCATCAAATTCGTCGCGCACACGCGACCAATTTGAATTCCGTCAAAGCCCACACGACCACGAAGCCATTACGCACCTTTCGATGCTTTCGGTTCGCGACCACGTCGCCCGGATTGGCGGGATGCACGTCGTATCGAAGGTTTTTATTGTTTTAAAAACAGGTTTTTGTCAAAGTTCGGGATCCGATTTCTCGGCGCGTAGTCGATGAAATCGACTTCTGCGAATTGGGTCGTGGAGCCCTATATGTTGTCTCTAACTGTGTTCAAGTAGAATTTCTACTCTGGCACTAGATCGATCGAAATCGATCTTCAAACTTGGATGATTGGACTGTTATTGGTCCTGTTTCGGGACAGATTTTTACCGAACTTGGGTTCGATTTCTCGTCTAATACAAACGATTTCGATTTGAACTAATCGACAGAGATCAAAGTTGGTTAGGTTGTGAGCGTACCGGAAGAAACGGTTCCCAAAATGGTCGAGCGTGTGTCGCGAATGCGAGGTGCGAAGTCAGCCGTTCACACCGCTGAGACTGCCCTGTCCCGAGTCACGTGCGCGCGGATTGCGTCAGCCCTGGCCGGCCGGTGGCGCTGTCACGACGACAGTCTGACGCCGGGGAGGGCCGCCAGGTGTAGGAAGTGGTCGCGGCGTGTAGTAGTTAGGGTTTTCTCTTCGATCTCTTTATATATAGCTCTCGGCTATATATGTATTGATCGGTTTCTTAACAGAACCGAATGGAGTCTTCGGTTTACTGCTCGGGTGCACAGTTGGGGGTTGCTGGGCCTGTGGCCTGGTCGGGCTTGGCTGAGCCCGAGCCTGCTGCGGCTGGGTGATTGGTGTTGGGCCCATGGCTAAGGCTGCTGCTGCTTTATTTGGGTTTGTGCAGGCTCGGTTGCTGCTGCTTAGTTGTAGGGCGGGCCCGGGGCTCTTTTGTTTTAATTCTTGGTTTTTTTTCTTATTTCCTTTTAGCAACCTATATATATATATATATATATATATATATATATATATATATATATATATATATATATATATATATATATATTTTATACCTATATGTATACATACACACATATATTTATATTTATACACCTACACATATATTTATATATATATTTATATATACAACACGTATACACCTATATATACAATATATTCATATATGCATACATATGTACACATATATTTATATCTATGCATAAATAATATTCCAATAAAATTCTAAGTTCCTAAATACCATTTTTCTAGTATATGATCCATTCATAAAAATATGAATATATATGTTATAACATTCATTTGACAGAAATAATAATAATAATAATAATAATAATAATAATAATAATAATAATAATAATAATAATAAAAGTAATAACAAAATTCAACAAACCGATAATGGCGTATATACCATTTGCACCGTCTACTAATCCCAAAAATGTACAGGGCCTATTTTATACAAATATTATTGAATATCAACTAATAACAATATTTATAATATTTAATTAACAAATATTTAGAAGATATTCATTAGATCATTAAAACGAAATACAACACAATCATACCAAAATACACCAACACGAATGCCGTTGGACGTACCGCATGACTACATGGACTTGGGCTTGTTGCGGGTCCAGTCCAAACTGGTTTGGTACAACCGGGTCTCCTAAACGTCAAATAATATTAATAATGAATAATTAAACTATTTATAATGGTCATGTCACAACTTGGCATGGTTTTCCTAGTTATGACATCACTATGGCTCAGCCTTCCCCTACCATGGCTAAACACTAGTCAAAGCACGCTACTGCACTATCAGTGCCATGATTCCAAGTTGTCTGGTACTTCAAAACTCAACAATGACTAAGGTCATCTACCGTAATAATTAACTAAATAATTATTTATAAAAATATAAAAATCACCATTTAAATCAATTAAATAAAAAAATATTTCAAAAAAATTTCGGGAAGGGAAGATACAGTAGGTATGTCTTAGACTTATATGTCTAGACTTCCCATTATACACTTCGTTGTAGGCTCTTGCTAGAGTAGCTTGACTATCGCAATGTATTGACACTTTTGATACATTGTCCTTAGCCAGCGGAACTTCTAATAGAAGATCCCTCAACCACTCAGCTTCTTGTCCTGCAGAAGCTAGAGCCACAAACTCTGACTCCATGGTCGAATGAGTAATGCACGTTTGTTTCTTACTCTTCCAAGAAACTGCCCCTCCGGCAAGCGTAAATACCCAACCTGTCGTAGATTTGTTATCCCCGACACTTGATATCCAACTAGCGTCGGTATATCCTTCTAATACGACAGGAAATCTACCATACTGTAATCCAAGATTCTTGGTTTTCAAAAGATAACCAAAAATTCTTTCGATAGCCCTCCAATGCTCATTATTAGGGTTGCTAGTAAATCTACTCATTTTACTAACTACAAATGCTATATCAGGTCTTGTGCATTGCATCAAATACATAAGACATCCAATAGCAGTTGCGTATTCTAATTGAGCGACGGCTCTTCCAGAATTATTTTCTAGTTTAACACTTGCATCAAATGGAGTGTTCACTTCTTTGAACTTTAGGTGTTTGAACTTGTCTAGCACTTTCTCAACATAGTACGACTGCGTAAGTTCAAAACCCCCACTGTTTTGTATTACTTTGATCCCCAAAATAGTGTCAACTATTCCAAGATCTTTCATCTTGAATGTGGAAGTTAGAAACCTTTTCGTTTCTGTAATTCCACTCATCTCGTTGCTAATGATCAACATATCATCAACGTAGAGACAAAGAAATATCACGATATTTCCATATACTTTAGTGTATAAACAATTATCACAAACATTGTGAACAAAGCCATTAGAAATTATGACTGAGTCAAATTTCTGATGCCACTGCTTTGGTGCTTACTTTAATCCGTACAAGGATTTAACAAGTTTGCATACCTTTTGTTCATTTCCAGGGAGCACGAACCCTTCCGGTTGCTCCATGTAAATCTCCTCATCAAGATCTCCATTTAAGAATGCTGTTTTGACATCCATCTGATGAACATTAAGATGATGCAATGAAGCTAACGCAAACAATATTCTAATTGTAGTCGTTCTTGCTACTGGTGCATATGTCAAAATAATTAAT
The DNA here is from genome assembly GCA_029216955.1 of Iris pallida. Taxonomy (NCBI): domain Eukaryota; kingdom Viridiplantae; phylum Streptophyta; class Magnoliopsida; order Asparagales; family Iridaceae; genus Iris; species Iris pallida. The sequence goes on along the minus strand of JANAVB010037419.1, from coordinate 198,139 downwards.
TCCTTCTCTTTGTCGAAATCTTTTGGCTACTAGTCTAGCCTTCTAGGTGTTTAAAGTACCATCACTATGATACTTTCTCCTGAACACCCACTTACATCCAATAGGTCTTGACCCTTTGGGCAGATCGACAATTTCCCAAGTGTGGTTAGATATTATCGAATCTATCTCATCTTGGATGGCATCTTTCCAAAAAGATGAGTCCCGCGAAGCTATTGCTTCCTTAAAGGTTTTAGGATCATCTTCCACCTGAAGAATGATAGGAATCTTTCGAATAAATTTTTCTGTATTTTCTTCTACTAAGTAAAAAGAAATTAGTTGAGAATTTATTTCGTCAGATCCTAGATCCTTAGCCTTTCGAACTCTCTTGCTGATCCGAAGCTCGGGTCGTTTTCAACTAACCGTGAAGAGCTCTCCTCACGAGACTCTTCATTAGCAGGAATCTCAGAATCCTTATTCTTAGTAATAAGGTTCTCGAAAAATTCAACATCTCTGGATTCGACAGTAATGTTAGACTCTAAGTTTAAAAGTCTATATGCCTTACTATTGGCAGCATAACCTACAAAAGCACTTTTGATTCCACAAGGACCTAATTTGGTCCTTTTAGGATCCATATTTTTGTAATAAGCTATGCACCCCCACACTCTAAAATAACTGATATTAGGCTTACGGCCTTTCCATATCTCATATGGTGAAATACCAGTTTTCTTCAAAGGAATTCGTTTCATTATATGACATGCAGTAAGTAAAGCTTCTTCCCACAAACTAAATGATAATTCAGAATGCATTAGCATTGCATTTATCATTTCTTGATATGTTCTATTTTTTCTTTCGGCTAGTCCGTTCTGTTGTGGTGTCCGTGGTACAGAACATTCGTGAATAATACCGTTCTCTTCACAGAAGGTATTAAATTCAAGAGAAAAATATTCACCACCTCTATCACTTCTAAGTATTTTAATGTTTCTACCAAGTTGATTTTCAACCTCTGATTTGTATATTTTAAAAGCATTAAAGGCTTCATCTTTATGCTTTAATAAATATACATATGTAAATCTAAAGCAATCATCAATGAAGGTAATAAAGTATTTATTACCTCCTCGAGATATTGTGCCATTAAATTCACATAAATCAGAGTGAACTAATCTAGTAGGTTGGTATTACGCTCTATACTGTGAAAATGTTTTTTAATCATTTTGAATTTTGCACAAATTTTACACTTATTTAAGTCTTCAGAATTGCATGAAATTAATCCGGATTTAATTAATCTTTTCATAGTGCTAATACCTATATGCGCTAATCTACTATGCCATAAAGTAGAGGACTCAATTATATAAGCAGAAGTAGAAATTTTATTGATATTATTTTCAATGATACAAAGTTTGATCATACCCTCATCGGTATATCCCTTTCCAACAAACATACCATTACGGGTCAAAATTAATTTGTCCGACTCAAAGACAGATTTTATTCCTGGTTTACCCAACAAGACTCCACTGACGAGGTTCCTACTCATATCCGGGACGTGAAGTACGTTAGTCAGAGTTACTTTCATCCCGGAAGTGAATTGGATTTCCACATCACTTGTTCCCACGACCGTTGAGTGTCCTTCATTTCCCATCTGAACTTCTTGTCCATCATTGACTTCAGAATAGGTCTTGAATGCTGCTTTGTCGTATGAAACATGAACGGTAGCACAAGTATCGTACCACCATTCTGGAGCCTTCCCTTTGACCGTCATGAGTTTGCTCACCGTAGCAATTATGTCATCTGTCTCAGTGAGATTTACCTCGCTGTTTTGGGTCTTTCGAACCCGACAGTCTCTGGCATAATGTCCTGCTTTGCCACATACAAAACAACCGGTCTTGGGTCCTTTGGCGGTGCTGGAGTTCTTGAACTTTTGTTGGTCCTTCTTAGGACCGAGAAAGTTCTTCTTTCCTGCAGGCCTCTTGCCTTTCGCGCTCACCGCGTTAGTTTTAGAAACTCCGCTGTTCTCGGATTTCTGTCTTTCCTTCGATTCCTCTTCGATTCGAAGGTATTTTTGAATCTGTTCCAGTGAGAAATCCTCAGAGCTGTGAAGTAGTTTCTTCCGATAACTATTCCAAGATGCTGGCAATTTAGTAATTATAGCACCAACTTAGAATGGTTCCAGAAGTTCTATCTTCACTGCCCTGAGTTTATTGACTAATACTTGTAGTTCGTGTACTTGGACGAGTATAGGCTTTGTATCAATCATTTTGAAATCAAAATACTTTGATATAAGAAATTTCTTTGTACCTTCTTCTTCTGCTCTGAATTTGAAATCTAGAGCCTTCCAGATGTCAATCGCCGAAGGATTTTTTGTATAGAGGTCGTACAGTCTTTCCGACAGGGTGTTCAGAATGTGACCACATCACATCAGTTCGTCCTCTTTGCGCTTTTTGCGTTCTGCCTTGACTGCATCATGATCTGCTGGAGTGGGTTCTGAAACAGGTGGCAGATCTGGGTCGAGGACGAAGTAGATCTTCAGCGCCGTCAGGAGGAAGATTATCTTGTCCTGCCAGCGTGTGAAGTTCGTCCCGTCGAAGCGATCCAGTTTGACTAGATCCTGATTCATGACTTTGATGCTCGAAATTGCAGCCTTGGACGCCATTATTCGAAACACTTTAAGATTGCTAGAAATTGCTAGTACTTTACTTCTGAGTTCTTCGAAGTTGAAAATGTCGTCGAGTTTTGAATCGTGCATTTAGCAGCACTTTCCTTAAAGTGTTTCGGGCACTCCGGTAACGTCTTGGAGTCAGCACGCCAGAACACCCAGGATAAGACAGCCTTCTGCCGGAGGTTCACCAGACGTTGTGAGACACCGGCGTAGGGAATAACACCTTTCTGGAAAACTTTGGAAGAGAAAAGAAAGAGAGAATGAATACTGAGATTCTGTGTATTTTTGACTCAGAAAGTGCACAAGTGCGTCTACAATGCGCCACTATTGCCTCTACGTCCGAGCTCGTGTCCGTGCCCGTGCCCGTGCCCGTGCCGGAGCCGGTGTCACCGGCAACACCGGCTACATTTTCATGAAGAAGATAAAACAACAACCAATGGTCACCCACTAGCAACCCTTTGGTTGTTGCACACTCCTCATGAGTGCACATACCTATTTAAGCACCCTCGAACCTTTCTCTCTTTCCGATGTGGGACTAAAGTCCCTTATCTTTCCTTTTCATCCTTAAGAACAATAAATGGAATTAATAATTCCAACAGAAGGTACTAAGAATAAATCTGGCAGTGGCCAAAGCATTTCTAGTTTGAAGGGAAGATATTCAGGGCTAAATATTATTTGCCTCCTGGTAAGGCTACCAATTGCATGAAAGAAAATTTAAGTTCAAAGTTGGCCAGAACTACTTTCATGCATGGTCCCTGTAAGAAGAAAATATTTCCGAGAGATTTCCAATGAATTAGTGAGTTCTTGTGCCCCAAATTTTCCAAATCCATTCGCCAACATAAAAGCAATGTTCATGTCTCCTTCTCGGGTTTCCCTCCCACCACTGTCCACCTTCACATTTCCACTTTCTCGCCTTCCACCACCACCTTGCCACTTTCTTTACTCAAACAGACCACTCTTGCGACCACACCGCAGCTCCTCCAAGTTTCCCAGATCTAACCAACAGAGGCAACTCCAACCTCAGTTCAAGAACAACAGAGATGACACAAGGTTTATTTACAAAATTTTCACACGACTAGACGCAAGATTTATTTACAAAATTTTCACACGACTATTTCAAAGTAATGTTGTTCGCAGCTGACTTCTAGAGCTTAACACAGTTGTGGCACTAAGTACCGTAACAATGTATCAGCAAGACCACCACAGTGCTTCCACAGCACACTGTAGCGCTTTCACGATAATATCACAATGTTGTGACGTATATACGACCTATAAGGCAATCTAGTTGAGTTGATCCCTAATTAATAATCTGAATTTGCCAAAAGCCTAATTGTGAAATCAATACTCTACCAACAAATACATCTAAAAGATATTTGGAGTTACACAATTAAAATCATATGGGGTTTGACTTAACAAAACTCGTGATCCTAAATATGTCCAGAATCTATGATCCGACTTCAACAACATATTTGAAGACCTTACCAACAAAATATAAGTACTTAAAATAAGGAAGTTGTACTTGAAATCAGCTTTCTGAATTGGGTTTGCACGCCCAAAATAGACCTATGTAGCAAAAATATGATTGTTTCCCTGCAGCTGTGCAGTTCATACTCTGTAAATCCTATTCTAAATAGGTGGATGTGTCAGCAGAACAAGTACAAAAACTTACCAATATGGATAATTAGGTTATGCGAAGGACAAGAAAGATGGAATTCAGTAGTAGAAAAGAAGAAACAAATTTATTCAGATTAGGCAATCATATCATGACATAAAATAAATCTCAACTCTTCACTAAATAAAAACAAGCATCTTATAGGAGGCCTCTGTTAAAGCCCACACCAGTGCACCAAAACTCTAGAATGTAAATGAGGGTCGAGGGTTATATATTTATATTATTCTAGGACACCGTTGCATGTCGAAAGCCCACTTTGGGTAGAGAGCACCTGTATTCACGTAATGGTATAATGTTCTATAAAATCTACTTAAATGTGTGCTAAAGGAATTAAACCAGAGTCGCTCTAGTACCACGACAAAGTCCCGGCCACTACAACAAAACTGTACAGAAAATAGTTCCTATTTTCAGACAGTAGGATCCAAGGCATCTAGGAGTCGAACCAAATTGGGCCGAGGTCATAACAGCAGCAGCAACACACAAATAATAAGGAGAAGGTTAAGGAAATTTAACTAAGGCTTAAGGTTTTGGAGAGAAAATAGAGTTAGAAAAAAAAAGTTATTTTAAGCAAGGTAATAAACCATATCTCAAATACATTTCTAAACTCTTAATGACTCAAAAGAGTTCATTGCAACCTTATTTATAAGCCACATTGTTTGGCCATCAAGCAACACTAATACTACTCAAACTAACAAAAAAAATTTCCAATAAAAGCTACTAAATATAACTAATTCTAGCAATTGTTAACCAAGACTAACTAAAACAAGTGCACCTAAATAAACACTCAAGCTGTGTTTGATTGGGATTTTTTTTCCATGGAAAATATTTTCATCACAAAATTTCCACCAATTGTAGTGATTGATAGCTTATATTTTTCGTGGAATTATTTTCCAAAAAACTATAATTTTCCATATTTTCTTCTAAAATGGTGGAAAATGAAACTTTTCCAACCCATAGGAAAATATCATTTTCCATGGAAAATAACTATTTTTCGTGGAAAATAATGACAATCAAACACCCAAATTTAGTTTTCCATGAAACATTTTTAAAATTCCATGAATTTTTTTTTCTAGGAAAATAATTCCATGGAATTAATTTCTTTTCCACATATTTTCCACCTTGCAATCAAACACACCCTCAGTGATTAAAATGGTCCACACTGAACAAACCAAATTTGAACTCAGAATCCGCTGAACAGTAATATGAAAGATGCATGCTTATCGAGTAGAAGCAGATTAAGTGACAAATAGACAATTAATGAGTGAGGGGTTAACAAAAGCCAAGAATAAGAGCTGCATATAAAAAGCTTGGTTACCATTCCAAACCATCCAAATATAGTTAAGTATGGCTAAAGAATGTACAAATCATGTAATTCAAAGATAAATTACGAGCTTCAAAAATCCACAGGAAGCACCTGAAAACACTACCCTTAATATAGCTATATACAAGTTCTCAATCAAATATAAGAAAGATTTCAGTAAAGTGTCTTAAAAAAATAGACAATGAAATACCAACTAATATTTAACAAGTAGAACAAATTTCTAATCTATTTATTCTAACATTTTACTCATGACATGGTAAATTTGCATATTTATACTGCCTAAACCAGGTGCGTATGGGGAAGCTAGGTAGACACATTTGAACCTTTGTTTACAAGTGACAAAAGAGCATAACGACAATATTTTTGTGAAGTGCAAATGCATGCATCTATGAAGCAACAATACAGGTATCAGTACCAAGTACATAATAGCAGTACGCTGCTACAAGTTACAAATATATGATTCTGATTTCTGGTATGTATGGGATACGCTAACTTCAAACAAAATTTAATTTTCATATAAAAGATATCGATAAAATCCTCTATTGTTTAAAAATAAAAGAAACAATGATTATTAACAGCAGAGTATTCAAGAAATCATAATTGAGAGCAAAATTATGAAATAATAGTAACAAAACGCACAAAATCAACCAATGAAAGAAATTAAAAGAAGAAACTAAAATTGAAGCCTAAGAATAACGCTGAAAAGGTAAAATATTACCTTAACACGGCTGCAACGGTTAGATTTGGTGGAAGTGCACAATGTCGGTCAGTCGGAGAGTTGGCTTTGGTAGCCTCTGAGTGTGAGGAAGAGGGGTCTGTGAACAAAGTGTCGAGGAAAAGGGCAGGTGAGTAAGGGGGTTTGGGAAAACCTAAACTTGAAGGACGACTAATCTATTGGCATGGGCCCTAATTAACAAGTTTCGAATGTTGTAGTTGTCGCTAACCGTATTTCAAGTGTTGGAAACATACCTAATCTCACAGAGCCATATACACACCGTATTTCAAGTTTGTAGACATATAACAGGTGTTGGATATACCCGTTACGTATCTAGGAAGTACCTAACTAGTACAAGTACCAGATACGTATTGTTATGGCCCCTTTAGGTACCAGGTCATGTATTGTTATGGCCCCCTTTAGGTACCAGGCAATTTTCAAGTTCCGGTGCTTCATGGGCATGCACTATAGGTACAAACAAGTACATGCACATATGTACATAGAATGGACGAATGAATGGCATCAATCAAAACTTTTTTTTTAACAGGATGTAGCACAACATTCTCCACAAACATTGTTGTTAATTTTGATAATATCATACTAAAATTACTTCATACCGAAAACAGTAAACAGAGAAATGCCAAAACATAACATGTGATATGATGAGGAAAGCACCAAAGTGCATCCCCCTCGAGTAGTTTATGTTACTCCCGGGGCTTGATCAAAGATGGAAAAACAGATGCAATCGAGATCTGAGATGTCCCTCAAAACTTTGCAGAGAGCAAACTCAAGATCTACGATGGAATAAAAAATCAAATAGCCAAATTACAATCTGAAGGAGGAAAAAAAGAGAAGAGAAGATCTCTCGTTCTTCCTTGCAAAAGTGTTGCAATTGGGACAGAACGAGTTACAATAAAACTAGAGAGAGATGAGAAGAAGAACAATGCTGGGGTGTCAAAACACCGTTGCTCAAAGCAAGATTCGCCCCACACGATCTGCTTCCAGGAACCAGCAAGTTGAATAACTTGTGGAACGCTCGATGTCACCTCTGTTCTGACTCCTCGGATGGACTTGCAATGGCGGCAGCAGCTCTCTCTCTCTTTCTCCTTTTCTGATTTGTATTTTCGTAGTAGTCACAAAGGAGGCCAGAAGAGAGTATATATAGAGAGAGGGTGGAAACCCTAGCCGTCTCTTCAGTTATGGAAAGATTGAATCAAATCACAAAAAGTTAGCAACGAATTAATTCTAATCCCACAAAGATAGGAACTGAATTAATTCAAATCCCACAAAGATAGTAACGAAATTAATTCAAATTCCACAAAGATAGGACCTGAATTAATCGCATTGATTCACCCTTTCCATAACCGATTTGAAATCTGCACAGTCAGCGTAGCCCTCCATGCGGCAGCAGCAGCAGCAGCCTGGCCGCATGGACCGCTTGGGCCGCATGGACCGCATGTGCCGCATGAGCCGCATGAACCGCATGAACCGCATGAGCCGCATGGACCGCATGAGCCGCATGAGCCGCATAGACCGCATGAGCCGCATGAGCCGCATGAGCCGCATGAGCCGCATGGACCGCATGAGCCGCATAAAGACCGCATGACTGCTGACGTGCTAAGTGCAAAGTGCGCCAACAAAACGCCACATTACGCCTCATGAGCCCATGAGCCCGAGTCCGAGTCCGAGTCGCTAAGCCCCTTTGGGGCTTAGCTCCAAGTGGAATTAATCCAAGAGAATGACAAAAGCATTAATGCTTAATCCTTGGAGCCTTATTCTTACCTCCTAGTAAAATCACCCACATGGTTCCCTCCTTAGGGTCACCACCCCATGTGCATCTCTCAACAACACACCCAAGTATATATGTTGAGATAACTCATGGTGCTTTTCCAATGTGGGACTAAAATTTTACAAGGCATGTTGAGAGCAAGCTCTCTCCATGTAAATAAAGCACCAACAATCCCCCACATATCACAACATATATATGTGTCCAGGGTTGAGCGTTCCCCACAGTAACTGTCCATTTTGCATTAGGATAGATGTCGCTGACGACTTGAATCTTCCCGCATGGGTTAAATAATAATGTGATACAAGAATGGACTACGCCTTGAATTCTGCACCACAATTGTAATTCTTCCCACTCACAAAGTGTAGTTACGTGTGCTTCTGGCTGCACATTAAAGGCCCTGTGTCAGCCTGGTTTCAGTGTATAATTTTGGACGTCTACAAGTTTACCCTCAAGAGACGGCCTGATATCTCTTTTCATACACTATATGTGAGTTCTTTATTAAAGAGATATGGCATGAAGCCTTGCGCTTCCTTGCGGTGCTACGCCGCTATGACATGGCCTGAAGCCGAGGCATTACCCCTACCTGGGAACCTCATCGTAGTGTCATACTACTGTAGCATGAGGTCACAAGCCTCTTTGTAGTGCCAAACTACCCAGCATGAAGCCTAAGGCTTCCTTGCGGTGTTACGCCGCAACGACATGGCTTGCAATGCCGAGGCTTTACCCCTACCTGGGTACCTCATCGTGGTGTCGTGCCATTGTAACATGGGACCATCCTCTCCTTTGTAGTGCTGTCTACAACTCTTTAATTACGTCATACAGCATTAGGCTACCTGCCTATTTGCGGTGCTACGCCGCTATGACTTGGCTTGCAAAGCCGAGGCATTACCCCTACCTGGGAACCTCATGGTGGAGTCATCCCACTGTAGCATGGAGTTTCACTCCTCGTAGTGCTGCTCTACCGTGCTTCCTGTAAAGCACACCAGACATTCACTCTGCCTGAGAACTCATTAAGGCGTTTAAGCCAACCTTCCACAGGATCTGTTTTTCTGCAGAAAAATACATAGTAGACAACAGTGGTTATGGGTCCGTATCCCTTCCATGTTCCAGAGAACAAGTACCCACTGTTACCTGATAGTTTCCCAGTCAGTGATCCTCCTTTGAACTAAAAGTTAGATGCCTAGTAGATTTCTCTTTGAACTAATAGCATAAAACTTTATGGTAGGATTACAAAGACACACTATCAGAATGCCTTCAAGCCCATTTTACAAGCTGTGTCCTCGACCAACTGGCGCTTGAGGTCCTTTGTGAACGGATCTGCCAGGTTCTCCTGACTCCGAACATCAACCACTGCAATTACACCTCTTTTGATAAGATCGTGTACTGCCCTGTGCTTCAACCGCACAGTCCTCTTCTTCCCGTTGAAGAGGTCATTTGATGCCACCGCCGCAGTCGCCTGGTTGTCACAGTATATCGGTATCGCCGGTATCTGAGCCCCAACCACTGGAAGATCATACATGAGCTCCCGAAGCCATTCTGCTTCATCTGCTGCAGTTTCAAGTGCATAGAATTCAGATTCCATGGAGGAACGAGAGAGTATAGTCTGCTTCTTCGACTTCCACGATATAGCAGCTCCACCCAAAGAAAAGACATATCCACCTGTGGATCTCTCGCTTTCCACCTCTGAACACCAGCTAGCATCACTGAAGCCTTCCACTACTGTCGGATACCCGTTGTAGTGCAGTGCATATGTCTGAGTTTTCTTGAGATATCTCATCACCCGCTTCACAGCTTTCCAGTACTCAACCCCTGGGTTGCTTGTGAACCGACTCAGCATTCCCACGGCGAAAGCTATGTCAGGCCTTGTGGCAGTGGTTGCGTACATCAAACTTCCGATAACGCTAGAATACTCCAGCTGCCTGACGCTTTCCCTCGAGTTTGGCTTCAGCTTCTGATCACACCTGTATGGCGTATCGATCCCTGGAAGATCCTTATACCCATAGCGTGTGAGCATCTTCTCAATATAGTGAGATTGTGACAGCGCTACTCCAGTGTCTGTCCAGATGATCTTTATGCCCAAGATGACATCTGCATCCCCCAAGTCCTTCATACTGAACTTGGTTGAGAGGAACTTCTTTGTCTCTGTGACACAGCCTATATCCGTACCTAGGATTAGCATGTCGTCCACGTACAGACAAACGATGACTCCTCTTCCATCAGCGAACTTTGTGTAAACACATTTGTCCGTCTCGCTGACTCTGTAGCCGTTTGACCTAATAACTTTGTCAAACTTCTCATGCCACATCTTGGGAGCTTGCTTCAAACCATATAATGATTTCACCAATTTGCAGACTTTGTCTTCAAGACCTTTGACGACAAATCCATCTGGCTGTTGCATGTAAATCTCTTCGGTCAGCTCCCCATTCAGGAACGCTGTCTTTACATCCATCTGATGTATCACCAACTTATGTATAGCTGCTAGAGCGATTAACATCCTGATGGTGGTCATCCGAGCTACTGGAGCGTACGTGTCGAAGTAGTCTATCCCCTGTTTCTGAGAAAATCCCTTGGCGACCAGCCTGGCCTTGAACTTGTCAATAGTTCCATCTGCCTTCATCTTCTTCTTGAAGATCCATTTACATCCAATAGGCTTTTCTCCTTCAGGTAGATCTACCAACACCCATGTGTTATTGGAGGTGATAGAGTCAAACTCGTCATTCACTGCCTCCGTCCAGAAGATAGCATCTCTGGTCTTCATCGCCTCATCATAGGTAAGCGGATCTGCTTCCACATGATAGGTGACAAAGTCATCTCCGAAATCTTTCGGTCTCCTCGCTCGCTTAGCTGACGGCTCGGCGAGTTCTGGTGCAAGAGTTGTTTCATCAACAACAGCTTCTTCTTGGACTACTGGCTCGTATGAGATTTCAGTCTCATTAGTACCTACATCATTTTCCGGAATGTCCGAAAGAACAATATTTTTGTCTTTTGCGAACTTGTCTTCAAAGTATTCAGCATCGCGAGATTCGATAATATGATTTGATTCAATATCAAGAAATCTCCGAGCATCACTCTTCTCGGCATACCCCAAGAAGATAGCCTTCGTAGTCCTTGTCCCCAGCTTCTGAATCTTCAGATCTGGAAGCTTCACATACGCCAGACACCCCCACACTCGAATGACATTCAAGTTGGGTCTGACTTTGAACCAGAGTTCATGAGGAGTTACGTCCGAAGTTGCATATGGCACTCTATTCAGAATGAAAGTGGCCGTTAATGCAGCTTCTCCCCAGTAGCATTTTGGAAGACCTGCAGTGAGCAGCATGGAATTCATCATTTCTGTTAATGTCCGGTTCTTCCTCTCTGCTACTCCGTTGGATTGAGGAGAATATGGAGCAATAGTCTCGCATATGATTCCATGTTCTTTGCAGAACGATGCGAATTCATGAGACCTGTACTCCCCACCTCGATCACTTCTCAGCCTCTTGAGTTGTTGTCCAGTCTGCCGTTCAGCTTCGGCCCTGAACTCTCTGAACTTCTCGAAGGCTTCGTCTTTAGACTTGAGCAAGTAGACGAACGCGTATTTTGAGAAGTCGTCGATGAAGGTTATGAAATACTTCATCCCGGCCTTCGTGGAGAAATGTTTGAAGTTACAGATATCGGAGTGCACCAACTCCAGAAGATCTGTGCTTCTATTGACCCGATAAAAGGGTTTCCTTGTGATCTTCGTCTGAGCACACACCTCACACTTCTCCACCTTACCCCCACATTTGGAGATAAGTCCTAGACTAGACATTTTGTTAATTCTCTTACAATGATCATGTCCTAGTCTATTATGCCACAACTCAAGAGAATAATCAGAAAATGCAACTGCATTAATGTCTTCAAACTGGTTAACAAGCTGAATTTTAAACATGCCTTCGGTTTGATAAGCCTTTCCGAAGTATGTTCCTTTCTTGGACATCACCATTTGACCAGCATTGATGTCCATCCTCAAGCCTGCGTTGCAGAGCAGGCTCCCAGAGATCAGGTTCTTGGCAATCGCCGGAACATGCTTCACACCTTGAAGCGTCAGAGTGTTCCCAGAAGTGAGTTTCAGTTCCACGGTCCCGATCCTCAGAACTTCAGCTTGGGCCTGGTTCGCCATGACAACCTTCTCAGATATCGGCTGGTACGTGACGAACCATTCCTTGCCTGAACAGACATGGCAAGTCGCACCAGTGTCTATCCACCAGTCAGAGTCAACCCCCACAGTTGTGACCTGTCCGATCATAGCAACAACGTTAGAAACCAATGAAACCTTATTAGGCTCACCTTTCTCTGATTGTTTAGGCTTAGATCTGTATTCACTCTTGTAGTGGCCTTTCTTGCCACAATTATAACAAGTCACGTGGGACTTAGTCTTCTGTTGCTTGAAAGAAGGACCCTTCACTTTTAGATTAGCGAAGTCCTTCTTCTTGGGATGAGAAGCCGCCTGCTTCCCCTTGGAATCTCTCGTCTGCACAAGATTGGCTTTAGCCAACTGTTTGGACAGAGTGTCCACCTTCTGTTGAGAACGCATCTCGTCCTCAATATGGATCTCTTGAAGTAGATCTCCCAAGCTAATGTCTAGCTTCTTTCTGTGCATCCTTGCATAGAAGGTACTCCATCCTGCAGGAAGTTTTGAGACGATCCCTCCGACGACAAACTTGTCGGGAAGGGGCATCTCTTCGTCTTCCAGTTTCTGACGCAGCTTCAGAAATTCCTTCACCTGTGGCAGCATGGACTTTTCGTCCTCAAAGAGCAATTTGTGATATTTTTCAACCACAAACATTTTGCTCCTGTTCTTATCTTATTCATACAGATTTTCCACAGACTCCCATATGTCTCTGGCAAGTTCCTTCTTTGAGTAGGATTCTGCCAGGGAGTCCTCCATAGCATTCAGGATGAGAAGCCTGCAGATGCTATTTTTCCTTCTCCACTTGGCCTGGAGTTTGGTAGCCGCTTTGATGGCGGCAGTAGATCCAGTGTCTGGAACAGAGGGTTCTTCCTCCAACAGAACATGATCAACGTCTTTCAGTTGAAGAGTTAGGTACACCTTTCTCTTCCAGACTTGATAGTGCTCTCCATCGAACTTTTCCAACTTGCAGAAGTCCGATTGGAGGAGCGAAGCATTAATGTTTTCCATCTATACGGATCTTGCTTTGAGATTGTTACTCCCGGAGCTTGATCAAAGATGGAAAAACAGATGCAATCGAGATCTGAGATGTCCCTCAAAACTTTGCAGAGAGCAAACTCAAGATCTACGATGGAATAAAAAATCAAATAGTCAAATTACAATCTGAAGGAGGGAAAAAAGAGAAGAGAAGATCTCTCGTTCTTCCTTGCAAAAGTGTTGCAATTGGGACAGAACGAGTTACAATAAAACTAGAGAGAGATGAGAAGAAGAACAATGCTGGGGTGTCAAAACACCGTTGCTCAAAGCAAGATTCGCCCCACACGATCTGCTTCCAGGAACCAGCAAGTTGAATAACTTGTAGAACGCTCGATGTCACCTCTGTTCTGACTCTTCGGATGGACTTGCAATGGCGGCAGCAGCTCTCTCTCTTTCTCCTTTTCTGACTTGTATTTTCGTAGTAGTCACAAAGGAGGCCAGAAGAGAGTATATATAGAGAGAGGGTGGAAACCCTAGCCGCTTCTTCAGTTATGGAAAGATTGAATCAAATCACAAAAAGATAGCAACGAATTAATTCTAATCCCACAAAGATAGGAACTGAATTAATTCAAATCCCACAAAGATAGTAACGAAATTAATTCAAATCCCACAAAGATAGGATCTGAATTAATCGCATTGATTCACCCTTTCCATATGTGCCGCATGACTGCTGACGTGCTAAGTGCAAAGTGCGCCAACAAAACGCCACATTACGCCTCATGAGCCCGAGTCCGAGTCCGAGTCCGAGTCCGAGTCGCTAAGCCCCAAAGGGGCTTAGCTCCAAGTGGAATTAATCCAAGAGAATGACAAAAGCATTAATGCTTAATCCTTGGAGCCTTATTCTTACCTCCTAGTAAAATCACCCACATGGTTCCCTCCTTAGGGTCACCACCCCATGTGCATCTCTCAACAACACACCCAAGTATATATGTTGAGATAACTCATGGTGCTTTTCCAATGTGGGACTAAAATTTTACAAGGCATGTTGAGAGCAAGCTCTCTCCATGTAAATAAAGCACCAACAGTTTATGCCTTGAAGCATAACACCAATGGTCTTAGGTTTGAATCTCTGGTTCTCTCCAATAGCGAAAATGAGAGTTTTCAAAAAGAAAAGAAAAATGCAGGGGTCACTATTTGAAGTTTATTACACAACGCCAGTAGTTTTAGGCGGTGTGCTGTAGGAGAAAGTGATGGACTACGATCTCTAGCTATGTGCAACTATAGCACTAAAAGAAGAGCAATGACATTATGGAAATTTTACAAAAAATCAAAATCATGTACTATGATCCCACCAAAAGATGAGTACTGACATTATGAAAATTTCATAGATGTCCAAATCAAATTTCATTGAAAAATAAAAATATTGCGTACAGATAAAGCTCTCGTCTCTAACTGCAGCTTAGGCAGCAACCAGTTCAGGCGAATTCCTCTTCTCCAACCATGCATTAGCAGCAACTTTTGTTGTCATAAACCATCCAACCTTATTCGGCGCCTCATAAAATGGTGCATTGAGTTCCCTTAGATGGGATTCAAATTTCTCTGCCAACCCTCTATCTGAATATTTATGCTTCCCGTGACCAGTATGAATACCCAGTAATGGTGGCAACTCCTCTCCATCCTCTAAGGCCTTGGATAGATCATTCATCCAGGCATGCAATGCAGTCCGAGCTGCGCCAAGAGAAAGTCCCCTCACATGTAAAGACCATTGTGTGGCAGATTCCGATTGAAGAGGGTTATATATCCCAAGTCGCAGTCCTAATTCCAGGAGTACACAAGCTCTGTCCAATAGATTGTGATTGATGCAGAGATCAATCAAACCATTACAGTATGCTTTCTTCACTTCTAAACAAATTATCCCAAAGAGCTCTCCAGCTTTTACATTGATGACCTCCTTTGCAGTTCCTTCATCCACTAATAGCTTCACCAAAGAACCCAACTCGACATTAGTCTTTTCGATACATTCAAAAGGCAGCCACAAAATCTGTCATCTGGCACTATACCCAGTCCCAACAGCCTATCGAACGTCCTCACTACATCGTCAGTCCGCTTAGCTTTACCATAGCACTGAATAAGCGAAGTGAGAATGAAGATATTAGGCTCTAATCCAGCTTCCAACATCTCATCCAGAACTCCCTCCGCCTCCGAAACGTTCCCGATGCACGAGTACACATTGATCAGAGACGAGTAACTCCAGCTATCCGGCTTGCGGTCATCCGACAACCCCTTCATCTCATCAAAGGTCACGATAGTTTCGTCAACGCAACCAACATCAGCGCACATCGAAAGCAGCATGTTGTACGAAATGATATTCAGCTCATACCCTCTCGCCCTCATCTCTTTGTACACACGGATCGCATCCTCTGCATACCTAGCTCTATTAAGATAGCGCGGAGTAAGTGCCCCTATTGGCAACCAACCCGCTGCACCCCATCTCCTTATAAATCGACTTCACCTGCCATGGCCGCCCGGCCCTCCCCATTGCGTCCAACAGGGTATTATATATAACGAGATTCGGCTTCACCCGCAGCGCCTTCATTTCCTCGAATACGTTCAGCGTGCTGTCAAAGTTGCCCGAGGCAGCATGGACCCTGACCATGGTCGCGAACGCAACCCAGTCGAGCTTCCGTCTCTCCTCCCGTGAGCACTCGTAGAGCCGGAGGGACCTCTCCATGTCACCCAAGCGGCCGTATGCATCGATCATCGCGGAGCAGGTGACATCGTCCGGGGTGAGGCCGAACTCGGGCATGCGTTCAAACCACTCGATGGCCTTGGCGGGCAGGTCGCAGAGGCGGGCGCAGCTGATGACGGTCCAGAAGGTGACATTGTCCGGGCTGACGCAGCTGTCGATCATTTCGAGGAGGAGGGGCTCGATGGGGGCCCAGCTCCTGGATTTGCGGAGGGCCTTGAGGGTGACGTTGAAGAGGATGGTGGGGTTGCTGGGATTGGCTATGTGGGCCCGGAACCAGGAGAAGGCGGCGAGGGAGCTGTCGGGGTTGGACATGTGGTTGAGGACGACGACGGCGTCCTGCTCGGAGGGGGGTTTGGGAAAGGAGAGGGGGAGGAAGGAGAGGGGATCGGCGGAGAGGTCGAGGGAGGCGGAGATGTCGGCGAGTCGGGCGTAGCGGGAGCCGGAGGAGGCTCGGCGGAGGAGAGGGGCGTTTGGGCTGTTGGGGTTGATCCATATGGAGTTCATGAATGGGGTGGGGGTGTCTTCTTGGAGGGAGACCCTCAGTTTATTTTGGGGTTTGGGGGTTTTTGGCCATGGGAAGTGGTGGTGGAGGAGGAGTGTGGTTGAAGGGGGTGGGGGAGCTGGGGGGAGGACGGGGTAGCTGAAGAGAGAAGGGGGAAAGCAGCCATGGGTGGGTTTGGGAGGGTTTTGGCTGCCAAAAACCCACATCAAGTTTATCAACAACAATAATAAGAGCATCTGCCCATTCTCTAAAAATATGTTAACGATAATGTTGCCGTACATCTAGTCATGCGCACAGACATGTATGTCCGGGTCTATGCGCATTACTACAACAACACATATTTACGCCTCTGATGATAGTTGTGTTCGTGCAAGAGACAGTAGCACATAGATTTTCCAACACATGCTTATGATGAAGTGTCCAAAGACAGCAGCATCTATGTGCATAGTGGAAATTTTGTACTATCAACACATATTCATGTTGAAGCTTTGCACCAACAACCAAACGCCTCAATGGTACTCTTTGCCCATGTATGTTTAGGATGAATTGAGATACATACACTAGGCTACGCAAAAAGTGTCCTTGTTACCCAATGTTAAAGAACAAAAGAAAACTGGGGGACCACAATTGCATTTTCTCGTCCTACCTTGTGAAGATTGGTGCTTTTCTTGACTCCTAGTAGGCCTAAAGAGCAATGCTTGAGGAAGTGTGATGCCCCACTCTACAAATTTGCCAAGTTGGCTAGGTCTCAGGTTTGTAGAAGCATGATAGAGGAAGATGATAGAACTCATGTGAAGTTCTCTACTACCCATTCATCTTTATTTATAGGTGAAGAGGCGAACAAGGCACATAGTGGAATCGGTCAAATCCTATTAAATGGCGAACGATTTTGTAATGTCCCAGTCCCAAAATACGTAGGACTATGAATACGTCTACATACCAACTACGTATTAAGTGGACTCCAGCCCTACTCGAATATGTATAAGCTGTCCAGTAAGGACCAACCATCTATACAAATCAATAATATCTCTTATGTCTCAAACTATAGTAATATAGAATACAAGAATGAATAATATATATCATGGTATACACCCCATGTTACACTTGTCCGAATAGACTCAAACGAAATAATAAAAGTCTACAATACTAGGCTAAAGCAGAATGCAAATAAATGAAAATAAATATGTATCCACAATATGTACCTAAATCCGAAATAGGAACACCATCATGATAAGCAACTAACTCCACTCAGTCGACTACCTAGAGAGATTTCCAGGTCCTCAAGGAAGATCATAAGGTACATACAACATGTCAATATAACAATAAAATAAATGCAACTGCTAGGAAGGGTAACTATTATAACCGTCTAGTGATATGCACGTGATAACATGTTACGGATATCAGGCTTTAGCTATTTAGGCTCACAAGCTCCTAGTAGGCTATTGTCCTACGGCACAGCGTCGTGGGACCAAGGGCATACGAGTAGATCAAGTAGATAACCACCTAAGCTCTGCTACAGAGATGAAGGTATACTAGTAGAATACCATCCAAGTCCCTATATGGAAACGAGGCTAAACTAGTAGAATAACAGCCAAGTCCCATATAAGAAAATAAAGACATACAAGTAGACAAATATATATAGCCTGATATAGAGGTAATTGTAAGTCCTTGAATTTTATATATTTGTAAATTATAATATTAATTAATATATATGTTATTATATATTTTTCTACGATTATTTATGATCATAATATCTATACTTTTTCGTAGCTTTGATTTTTGGAGCACAAGAAATGCCAATATCCAGAAACATCCTTCATATATTTTGACCTAGACAAATGTCACGACCTGCTTCCAATATTTGGGCATGAACCGTGTACATGTGCAGCCTACGCTGCAGAGTCGGCGGTAGAATGCTGTAACAGTATGATGAACAACCATGCAATAATAGAATGTGCTCCAATTGGAAGACAACAACACAAGATCACGAATCAATACTGAATGGAAATATATATATATAATCTCAAAAATGAATGTATGAAGTCCATAGATAAATAAACTCCCAACTACAAGTCTCAGAAATCGATGTCAATATCTACTACGATGTCTCAACAATATCTAAAAACATCTAAGCAAGAGAAGCGGGGTCAGCTTGTCACGACCCGCACCCTGAAGAGGGGCACGAGCATGTGGTTACGTCCAGCCTACGTCGCAGTATCGGCGGTAGAACGCTGTATATAGGGTCTGTAAATACTACGACTAAAACAGATAAATGTACATGTACAGTATATACTCTCCGAATGGAGGTGACATAGCAATACAGTCTCAATCACATATATCAAACTAAGGTAGATAGCATGGAAAGAAAAATATGATAGATAAAATAGGAAATGAGTCCAAGATCCACAAGTCAGAGCTATACACAAACATCCAGTCTCAGAAAATATATATAATAGATACTACAACTAAAATATACTAACTGGCTCGCAGGCCAGGCAAACCTAACTAAACTATGTTACTCAGGGTGAGCAAAGTCTAGTGGCTCTACCAATAAGCCACGGTCTAACTCTAATCCATCAGACTCAACCCCATAGTAGGTCGGGCAATCAGCCTCTAAATCATCTGTAAAATTTGTCAACGGTATTCTGTCAGGAAAATGAGCAAGTACAAACACCAACAGCAGTTCCATGTGAATTGACAAAAGCTATAAGAGACAGTGTAATAAAATACAAGACAAAATCAACTGGAAATACATATCATGATGTGAGTACTGAAAAGGACGATAATACATAGATATAGGATGACTTGGAAACTATTCGAAAGCCGAGTTACAATCCCTAAACCAAACAAGGACCGGGGCTGTAACCCTTCTTCCGAACAGAACTTAGTCACCAAGACAATAAATATAAAAGGTGCCTTGAATGATTAGTGTGTCATGTGATCGGCTTGGGAAAATATGCTCAGGCTTTCCATCCGACCGGCTATGAATCCTGTATACAATAGAACGATAAGGCCAGTCACCATGGAAAGCTATGAACCGTATAGGATAAGGCTTTACCCGTCGTGAGGCGAGGGTATAGCTATGAACCATATGTACCATAGAACCATGTGGGAATTTAATCACACAACCACTAATAACTCCCCCATCCCCGAATAGTACAATGGATCTGGACATGACACGTTATGACACGAGATTCCATAAGAGGGTAGCAAGTCCCCTTTGAAATCGGAGTCTATACCAATACACTGAAATAAGACAGAATATGTACCAATATACCATGTAACTCTAGGAATAATATCCCATGTCATGATCCAACATATACTAGTCCGTGAACTGTCGTGACTGGAAATCGAGTATAACACTACAACTGAATCGGATATACCAGATATCAAGACAATGAAAACTATCAGTGAATGTACTCGTTTGTGGTCCTGAGCTGATCGGGTGAACAGACGCTCAGAGTGATCACAGACCTAAAATAAGATACTATGAGTCAAACAGGGCTAAATACTGAAAAAGAAAGCTAATTCAAGTCATGAATGCAAGTCTAAGTCAAAACTAGGTCAATCTAGGTCAGACTGAGTCACACTAGGTCATACTAGCTCATACTAGGTCATACCAGGTCATTGGGAGTCAATCCAAGTCAAACTAGGTCAATCTAGTTCAAGGGTTGACTTACGGTTGACTTTTGGTCAAAAAGTCAACTCTGGTCAACTCTGGTCAACACTGAGTCAATCCTGGGTCAACTCTAGGTCAAACAAGTCAAATGTTGACTAACAGTTGATTTTCAGTCAACTGGTCAACTCTGGTTGGTTTCGGTCAAATCGGGTCGCTTAAATGCTAAGTTTGACTCTCGGTGACTTTTGTTGACTTTTGGTCAAAAAGGTCAACCGACGTCAAAAATAGTCTATGAGCACCATATTTGATCATTACCAACCACGGGAATCAAGTTCTAACTCTATCTTAGACTTCTAACACAAATATCCTATTCCTAGGCAAAACTAGCATTACCCTACCAAGGTAAATCCCGATACCTTGCCCAATCCCAAGGAAACCCCGCAAATACCCAAGGCACTATCCTAGGCTCCTTAGGGTAGCTATATATCAACCTATCTAAGGTTTACCTACCAAGAATTTTGGGTATCCTAGGTATCTAGGCTATGTTAGGACATGTATAGGTTTACCCTATTACCTACCTTACCCATATCATGAATTTACCCTCAACTCTATCACTCACCCATACCACTCACTCACACACTACACTCACATATATTTCTCATACTCATAGGCTTCTCCTATAGGTTTCCTATTGGTTTAGACATAGGCTAACCTATGGGCCACTTAACTACACTCATTGGCTCTCACACCCACACACACAAACCTCACAACTACACACACACCCATAGGCAAAATGGACTGATTTTGTGGTCTGAATATGAGGCTAATGTGGACTGGTTTTGAAGTGGTTTGGTGGTGGTGTTAAGGGGCTAAACATGGGTGTTCAAGAGATGAAATGGGACAGCCAACATAGGCTAATACTGGACTGTTAATGCAGTCATATGGGGACTGCACTGTGGTGGGTTTAAGGACTGTTCAAGGATTGATTTGTAGGGGTTTTGTAATACCTGTGTTCGTATTTCGTATTCTTGGAATACGTGTACGTATTTCTTCTGGTATTGCATAATTTTCTTGCTTAATTTCCTCCCTAGGCTTGGTTTATTCTTGGTTGGGTTGGCTTGGTTCGGTTTGGGATTGCTCTTGGTTCATGATGAACCCAAGGTGAACCCCCTACCTACTACCACCATTTGTATTTATTGCCATTTCTTCTTTCTCTCTCTTCATTACTCATCTTCTTCTTCCCTATTACTTCCTTACCTACCAGAGTGAGGAGAGAGAGGTCTAGGCAAGTGCAACTTGCTTTATAGAGGAACTCCCAATTTTATTGCTTCATTCTCTTCCTTACTGCATTCTAAAGCACTTTAGTACTTGACATTTTTAATTTCCATGGCTAGATTCTTGTAGATCTAAGTTTATTTCATTTTCGGATTTCTTGGATTTTGATCTACTTAATCTTGTTATTTCTATGTTTTGATGGTTCCATGTTGTAGAGAATCTCGTTCTACCCCATTTTGACCTATGGAAGTTCGGATTTAGGCTCCGAATGATGGAGTTATGGAGCTTGAGGACTTGGCTCTCATGGAGTTCTTCTTCTCTGAAATTTTGGAGAAGATGAACAGTGCTTGACTTGACCGCATGAATATTCATGCGGTAAGTGTTCTATCCAGCCGCATGACTGGAAGTTCTTGAGCCGCATGAGAGTCGGACTCACTTAGCCGCATGACTCGCCCTAATTCCCAGCCGCATAAGTTCTGAATTTCCTGAGCCGCATGGGCTCATTCCCCATCGGCCGCATATGTGCCCATCTCCTTGAGCCGTATGAACTCTAGCACTTGTAGACTGCATAGGCTCTGATCCTTGAGCCGCATGAGCGTGCAGTTCCGGCCGCATGAGCCTGTATTGACCTAGCCGCATGAGCACTCTTCCCTTCTAGCCACATAGACTCCAATGTTCTTGGCCGCATGGACTTCCAGCAACCCTGAGCCGCATGCGCCTTGGGCTTTTCTCTAGCCGAATGAAGCCGCGCGCCTGCTCCATATTGAACCCAAAACCTTGGTCGCATGGAACCATACTGATTCAGCCGCATGGGCTGTTCTCTTTTAGCCGCATGAGATCATTCTTGGCCGCATATGCCCTAGCCGCATGGCTCTTCTATAGCCCTGTATATTGATATTTTATTAGATATTTTACGTCCATTTTATATCCTTACGCCTTTTGTCATGAACTTAAAAATCATGGATTTATTTAATATGTTTAATGATACCTGAGCATGACACGATAGTGACCCGTAGTGGTGCACTCTTGACAAGTAAACCTGACATGACCTGATAAATGGCCCGTCGTGGCGCACTCCTGACTAGTACACTTGATATGATAACCTGACCTGATATATCTTGAATAGCTGTTGCGACGGCTACCTGACATGACCTGTATAATTAATCCTGACATCGTGGGCGATTGTGCTTGTACAAATAATCCAGTCCTGTCTTGCATCATGTCTAGGAGGGGACTCCTGAGCACCACGGTCAGGAGTACCTACTGAAATGGACTAAGGTTAATGACTAGTATAATTCACTAGACATGAAGAGATGTTCCCCAGTTACAGGCGATCCCGTTATCCCGGCCGCAAATGTTTGGACTTGTAGCCTGCCGACGAGTAGGGCACATTTCCAGCCCACTGTCATGTGGGGCACTCTTGATTGTCACTTAAATAATTAAACTCTATTGTCACTCTAATGCATTGTACTCTCTGAATTGTCACTATAATGATTGCCTGGATAACCTGGATAGCTGCAGGGCCTGTGACTACTTGGAGCATCTCATTGCATCTTGCTAGTAACTAGGATTGTGATAACCCTAGTTAGTTAATGTAGAAAGCCGTAGGCAATGATTGGCCGTGATTGCTTGGATGGAGTCTAGTCCAGTATAGTATTGTCTAGAAGTGATTGATTGCAAGATTGTACTAGAATGATTGAATGATTGTCACTCCAGATTGTCACTATAATGATTGTCACTCCAGAATGTTACTTGGCCTGATTTCTTATATTTATCTTGCCGATAAATGGTGAGAGAAACCAAGTTCCGTTCAGACGAAGGGTTACAACCCCGGTCCTTGTTTGGTTTACGGGTTGTAACCTGGCTATCTGAATAGTCCCATGGTTATCTCATCGTATATCATCCTGTCATGCTTTCTTTCCATATGTCCTGTCTTTAGTGATTCTATACAAGATTGTCTTTTATAATTACCTATCATGCTTTTTCTTAAAACTACTGCCTTTTATTATGTAATTATACTCTTGTGCTAATTGCTGGTTTTAGTTCTTAAGTGAAGCCTCCTTTGTGGCACTTGCTCTTTCTGGGGTCTGACCCAGCTGGTTTTGTATGGCTAGATACCGGAGCAGCACCAAAGGATCTCCCTGTATTTCAGCCCGATGGTGGTCACCAGGCGTACAACGAGTGGGTTTATTTTTGCTCTTCCACTCTATTGTAAAATTATTCTTTTGAGGCATTTAGCCGCCGAGCAAGTGTTAGCTCGTTTGCAACTTTATTCACTGTCTGCCTACGGGCTGTAATCATGATTGGCAACTCGAGGTTGATCATGTATGACTTAAATCTTGCTAGTCCTTACATTTTGTAACGACTAGCTTCATGATCATCTGGATATGTAATGTTTGGGACGCCTTACAATTGTATATTTGGAGATCTGATATCTTGTGATTATTATTAGTTGGTTGAGATTGAGACAATAGGCTATTTTACGACCTTAAGAGACTGATGGATTGTAGTGAAACCCTCACATATCTAGACAGCCGTGACCGTATAACGGGGTGGATCCCATTCCGTTATACGTAGCTGGCTATGTCTGCCCCCGCTCTCCAGTATTCTGGTTCTGGGGCGTGACAGGTTTAGTTAGGACTGAAATTAGATGGTGTTTGTGGACTGAAGGGGCAGTCCAATGGACAACATCAATAGGGAAAATCTGGACATGTTTGGGGCTATTGGGGACTGCCATCTAATGGCTAAGTTAGGACAGCCATTTGGGCTTCAAGTAGGGACTGAAATAAAGGTTTTTGTGTGGTGTAAGAGAGCTATTGGGACAGCCATCTATGGCCAAATTAGGACAACCAAAGGGGGGGGGTTTCATGGACTGTTAATGGGCTCTTTTAGGGGACAGTCCAAGGGGAAAATAGAGGGCTGTTTAGTGGACTGTTTTCAGGAAAATGGGACAGCCATTGAGGCTTAAGGGTCAGCCACATATGGGTGTGTACATGGGTTGTTTGTAGGGTGGAAGGACAGCCATGTATGGCAAGGAAAAGTGGGCTGTTTTGTCAGTCCAAGGGGCTGTGGTGGGGGACTGAAATAGTGTGGACAGCAAGGTGGTTCCCCCCCTCTTCCAAACACTCTCTATCTCACCCATTCCATCAAACACCTATCCTTCACACCCTCTACAAACACAAACACACACTCACTAATCCTCTCTTGGCCGACCCCCCTCATGCCCCCATCCAACACAATGTCACACCACATAATATATACACTTATATATATATATATATATATATATATATATATATATATATATATATATATATATATATATATATATATATATATATATATATATAACCATATATATATACATATAGATTATAGGAATATGATACATTAAGATACATTGGCAAACACATTCTAAACACATGGTAAAAATCTGGAATAATATTAGAATAGCATCAAATCAATATACCAATAATTATACAAGTGTCCAAATAGGATTTTCTCCATTAGGACACGATCCTACTCCTAGGACACCTCTATAAATGTCCAAATGGACACGAAATGGACACCAATGGGCACCAAACCATGGGGGTCATTCCTATAGGTCAAAATGAATCTAATGCATGAGAGAAATGAGAAGGAGAAGGAATTTATACCTCCCGGTGACTTGAATCGATTCTGAAATGCCACCGACACGTAGGAATCCCAAACGGACACAAACGAGCTCCGAATCCTCTCAAACTTGGGGAGCTCCTTCCTTGGCTTGAATGGAGAAGGAAGGATGAAGATTTGGTGAAGAAATGGGAGGATTTGGTGGAGAAATTTCTAGGATTTGCTCTCTAGAAAAAATTGGGGAAGAACAAGAGAGAGAATGGAAAAAGAAATAATGAAGTGGCTAATCCCTATCCATACCAAAAGTGGCCAGCCAATATGGTTGGTTTTGTCCTATTAGGAAAAGTCCAAAAGCCCCTTTTCTAGTCTACTTACTAATACATTGGTAAGGGGTTAAGTCGGGGGTAGTTTGGTCAATCCTAAAACACTAATCCATATCAATACTAACCAAAATAATTAGTCTAGTCACTAACTAAAATAACTAACATGTGGGCCATGGCTAACTAGTGTACGGGCCTGCTAGAGTCAAAACTATCCCGGGTCCCCGATACAAGTCGGAATGAGTTAAAATTCGAACCCGACTCAAATAACCCCAAAATATTACAATAAATAAATAAATAATTCTAAAATAATTTAAAAATGAAAAATGACAAAAATACCCCTGTTTCTGGAAACTGGGGGTGACAAATCTATCTACCTTAAAAAATTTCGTCCTCGAAATTAAAACCAAACAATAGTAAAATCTCAAATCACAAGTCATGGTTTAAAATTTAAAATAATTTAAAATCTCAAATCGAAGCATGAATTAAATGACTAAAAATTACAAAATTTGAAATTACTCTCAATTAGAAACTCCAAGTCTATCCACCTTAAAAATTCATCCTCAAAAATTAAAACGAAGCAAACACACAAAACAAAAATCATGCTATTTGATAATCGTATGCGTCTGTCCAATCATCATGATACTCAGAATCTCCGTCATACCAGTGAGCAAGGCTACGATAATCATAGAGTCCTCAACTACGGTACATACCTCTAGAATCATGGTATTTAAAATTTTTGCATTGCCGCTAGCTTGGCAGCGAAAACCTTAAATTCTCACACCCGAGAAATACGTCCATAGTCCGACTATATGTCCTCACTCTGCCTGCTAGCATGACCCTAGAGGATTCTAAATCTCATAATCGAGGCGATCTAGCCCATACGACTTATCTCAGAAGGAATTCACATCACAAGAACAATTTTCACCCAACAATCAAGAACAGATAGAATCGAAGTTCAAGACAGTTTACGAAGGCAAATGCGGAAAGGAGATTCGAAAGATTGGAACCTGCTATATGCTCTGCTACTGCCTGAGTAGGTTCAACTGTCATGGCGAATGCACGCCCCTGCCGGCCTCCTATAGCCTGCTGCACTCTGTCCTGGCCTGCCTGTCTGGCTACACGGACCGCACAGTCCTTCACCTGGTGGTCTGGAGCTCCACAGAATAAACAGACTCTCAGCTTCATCCTACAAGCCTCCCGGGTGTGCCCCATCTTCTTGCAGAAGGCACACTGGATGTCCTGCCTCCGGCTCTGTCCCTGGTGCTGCTGGGCACGCGCCGGTGCCTGCTGAAACTGCAACTGAGGCTGCTGCTGCTGAAACTGCCTCTGCTGGAAATGTGGGCACTTCGCCGGCCCCGTACTAGAGCTGGCTCCGAGAACGTCACTGCCCCTCTTCGGCTTGAGGCCGAAGTCCTCCTCTGCAATCTGAGCCTCCATAAGGATCTGCTCGAAGGTCGTATCTCGTCGCCCAGATGTACGAGTGCGTACTGCATGTATGAGACCCCTACGGAACTTTCGGGCCTTGCACCCCTCATCCTGGACCAAACTAGGTACGAACCTGCTCAGGCGGAAGAACTTCGCTACATACTCGTCTATCGACGAGTTCCCCTGTACCAGACTGGCAAACTGCCCCTCCAAAGCTGTCAAGGCTACATCTGGGTAGAACTTTTCCTTAAAGAGCTTCTTGAAGTCCTCCCAAGATATACCTCTCATTGACGCACGCGGATCCGTGCGGTACCAAGTCAGCACTATATCGAAGAACTGGCTCGCTGCAGACGTCACCTACAGACCTCTCGGGACCTCTGCCAACTCCAGACTCCGCTGGACATCCTCTAGCCAGTCGTCCGCGTATAGGATACCCTCGGTACCCTTGAACTCCAGCGGGTTCATCTTTCTGAAGTGGAGGTGTGTACCGGGCCTCCCCTAACCCTGCTGCTGTACTGGTGCTTCCTGAACTGTAGTCTGTGCACCTCTCTCCACTGCTGCCATCGCTAGCTGATGCGAGTTCTCTATAGTCTGTCGCAGCACCTCTGCCTGATGGTGCTGTGCCTCTGCCTGTGCTCTCTGTGTCTGCAGCATCTACTGCAGAAGGGCCATCATCTCCTAAGTGTCTGTCGGTAACTGAGGCGACGGTGGAAGAATGTCAGGGATGACCATGGACGGTCTCGCTGATGGAGGTAGAAGACCTCCTGGAACCGTCGTTGCTGCTGCTCTCGCCGGAAGGGCAGGGACTGATGTGGCAGCTCCCTAAACTGCAGCTCCCTCAGCTGGAGGTGGAAGACCTCCGGGAACTGCCGCTGCTACTCCTGCCTGAAGGGCAGGGACTGTGGCTACTGCTCTCTCGACTGCTACTCCCATAGCCGGAGGTGGAAGACCTCCCGGATCTGACCTCTCTGGAACTGTACTAGGCCCTGCTGCCTGAGAACGAGTCACTGTCATCCTGAAGACGAATTGAACCCAAGAGATCAATATGGCACATGATAGGATATTACCAAAGGAGGACAATTGAATTCCAATGCAAGAAGAGTTGTCATGGTAATCAAAAGATCAGAAATTTCCTAAAATGTGATTGAGTAACTCCTATCATACCCTAGTTCCTACGTCCTAATCGCAGGCTCGTAATTAGTACTCTAAGTCGAGCACCATTACGAGATCGCACTAATTGAGACACAGACCTGCATGGGCCCCACAAAAACGTGTCACGACCCGCACCCTGAAGAGGGGCACGAGCACGTGGTTACGTCTAGCCTACGCCGCAGTATCGGCGGTAGAACGCTGTATATAGGGTCTGTAAATACTACGACTAAAACAGATAAATGTACCTATACAGTATATACTCTCCGAATGGAGGTGACATAGCAATACAGTCTCAATCACATATATCAAACTAAGGTAGATAATATGGAAAGGAAAATACGATAGATAAAACAGGAAATGAGTCCAAGATCCACAAGTCATAGCTATACACAAACATCCAGTCTCAGAAAATATATATAATAGATACTACAACTAAAATGTACTAGCTGGCTCGCAGGCCAGGCAAACCTAACTAAACTATGCTACTCAGGGTGAGCAAAGTCTAGTGGCTCTACCAATAAGCCACGGTCTAACTCTAATCCATCAGACTCAACCCCATATTAGGTCGGGCAATCAGCCTCTGAATCATCTGTAAAATTTGTCAACGGTATCCTGTCAGGAAAATGAGCAAGTACAAACACCAACAGCAGTTCCATGTGAATTGACAAAAGCTATAAGAGACAGTGTAATGAAATACAAGACAAAATCAACTGGAAATATATATCATGATGTGAGTACTGAAAAGGGCGATAATACATAGATATATGATGACTTGGGAACTATTCGGAAGCCGAGTTACAACCCCTAAACCAAACAAGGACCGGGGCTGTAACCCTTCTCCCGAACAGAACTTAGTCACCAAGACAATAAATATAAAAGGTGCCTTGAATTATTAGTGTGTCATGTGATCGGCTTGGGAAAATATGCTCAGGCTTTCCATCCGACCGGCTATGAACCCTGTATACAATAGAACGATAAGGCCAGTCACCATGGAAAGCTATGAACCGTATAGGATAAGGCTTTACCCGTCGTGAGGCGAGGGTATAGCTATGAACCATATGTACCATAGAACTATGTAGGAATTTGATCACACAACCACTAATAACTCCTCCATCCCCGAATAGTACAATGGATCTGGACATGACACGTTATGACACGGGATTCCATAAGAGGGTAGCAAGTCCCCTTTGAAATCGGTGTCTATACCAATACACTGAAATAAGACAGAATATGTACCAATATACCATGTAACTCTAGGAATAACATCCCATGTCATGATCCAACATATACTAGTCCGTGAACTGTCGTGACTGGAAATCGAGTATAACACTACAACTGAATCAGATATAGCAGATATCAAGACAATAAAAACTATCAGTGAATGTACTCGCCTGTAGTCCTGAGCTGATAGGGTGAACAGATGCTCAGAGTGATCACAGACCTAAAATAAGATACTATGAGTCAAATAGGGCTAAATACTGAAAAAGAAAGCTAATTCAAGTCATGAATGCAAGTCTAAGTCAAAACTAGGTCAATCTAGGTCAGACTGAGTTACACTAGGTCATACTGGCTCATACTAGGTCATACCAGGTCAGTGGCAGTAAATCCAAGTCAAACTAGGTCAATCTGGTTCAAGGGTTGACTTACGGTTGACTTTTGGTCAAAAAGTCAACTCTGGTCAACTCTGGTCAACACTGAGTCAACCTTGGGTCAACTCTACGTCAAATAAGTCAAATATTGACTAACAGTTGATTTTTAGTCAACTGGTCAACTCTGGTTGCTTTCGGTCAAATCGGGTCGCTTAAAGGCTAAGTTCGACTCTCGGTGACTTTTGTTGACTTTTGGTCAAAAAGGTAAACCGACGTCAAAAATAGTCTATGAGCACCATATTTGATCATTACCAACCACGGGAATCAAGTTCTAACTCTATCTTAGACTTCTAACACAAATACCCTATTCCTAGGCAAAACTAGCATTACCCTACCAAGGTAAATCCCGATACCTTGTCCAATCCCAAGGAAACCCCGCAAATATCCAAGGCACTAGCCTAGGCTCCTTAGGGTAGCTAGATATCAACCTATCTAAGGTTTACCTACCAAGAATTTTGGGTATCCTAGATATCTAGGCTATGTTAGGACATGTATAGGTTTACCCTATTACCTACCTTACCCATATCATGAATTTACCCTCAACTCTATCACTCACCCATACCACTCACTCACACACTACACTCACATATTTTTCTCACACTCATAGGCTTCTCCTATAGGTTTCCTATTGGTTTAGACATAGGCTAACCTATGGGCCACTTAACTACACTCATTGGCTCTCACACCCACACACACAAACCTCACAACTACACACACACCCATAGGCAAAATGGACTGATTTTGTGGTCTGAATATGAGGCTAATGTGGACTAGTTTTGAAGTGGTTTGGTGGTGGTGTTAAGGGGCTAAACATGGGTGTTCAAGAGATGAAATGGGACAGCCAACATAGGCTAATACTGGACTGTTAATGCAGTCATATGGGGACTGCACTGTGGTGGGTTTAAGGACTGTTCAAGGATTGATTTGTGGGGGTTTAGTTAGGACTGAAATTAGATGGTGTTTGTGGACTGAAGGGGCAGTCCAATGGACAGCATTAATAGGGAAAATCTGGACATGTTTGGGGCTATTGGGGACTGCCATCTAATGGCTAAGTTAGGACAGCCATTTGGGCTTCAAGTAGGGACTGAAATAAAGGTTTTTGTGTGGTGTAAGAGAGCTATAGGGACAGCCATCTATGGCCAAATTAGGACAGCCAAAAGGGAGGGTTTCATGGACTGTTAATGGGCTATTTTAGGGGACAGTCCAAGGGGAAAATAGAGGGCTGTTTAGTGGACTGTTTTCAGGAAAATGGGATAGCCATTGAGGCTTAAGGGACAGCCACATATGGGTGTGTACATGGGCTGTTTGTAGGGTGGAAGGACAACCATGTATGGCAAGGAAAAGTAGGTTGTTTTGTCAGTCCAAGGGGTTGTGGTAGGGGACTGAAATAGTGTGGACAGCAAGGTGGTTCCCCCTCTTCCAAATACTCTCTATCTCACCCATTCCATCAAACACCTATCCTTCACACCCTCTACAAACACAAACACACACTAATCCTCTCTTGGCCGACCCCCCTCATGCCCCCATCCAACACAATGTCACACCACTTAATATATACACTTATATATATATATATATATATATATATATATATATATATATATATATATATATATATATATATATATTTAAATATATATATATTTTATATATATATATATTTTTTATATATAAATATATATATAAAATATATATATTTATATATTTTATATATATATTTTATATATATATATATATATATATATATATATATATATATATATTTTTATATATATATATATATATATATATATATATATATATATATATATTTTTATATATATATATATATATATATATATATATATATATATATATATATATATATATATATATATATATATATATATATATATATATATATATATATATATATATAGAAGGATATATAGAAGGATATATATATATAAAATATATATAGAAGGATATATATAACCATATATATATATACATATAGATTATAGGAATATGATACATTAAGATACATTGGCAAACACATTCTAAACACATGGTAAAAATCTGGAATAATATTAGAATAGCATCAAATCAATATACCAATAATTATACAAGTGTCCAAATAGGATTTTCTCCATTAGGACACGATCCTACTCCTAGGACACCTCTACAAATGTCCACATGGACACAAAATGGACACCAATGGGCACCAAACGATGGGGGTCATTCCTATAGGTCAAAATGAATCTAATGCATGAGAGAAATGAGAAGGAGAAGGGATTTATACCTCCCAGTGACTCGAATCGATCCCGAAATGCCACCGACACGTAGGAATCCCAAACGGACACGAACGAGCTCCGAATCCTCTCAAACTTGGGGAGCTCCTTCCTTGGCTTGAATGGAGAAGAAAGGATGAAGATTTGGTGAAGAAATGGGAGGATTTGGTGGAGAAATTTCTAGGGTTTGCTCTCTAGAAAAAATTGGGGAAGAACAAGAGAGAGAATGGAAAAGGAAATAATGAAGTGGCTAATCCCTATCCATACCAAAAGTGGCCAGCCAATATGGTTGGTTTTGTCCTATTAGGAAAAGTCCAAAAGCCCCTTTTCTAGTCTATTTACTAATACATTGGTAAGGGGTTAAGTCGGGGGTAGTTTGGTCAATCCTAAAACACTAATCCATATTAATACTAACCAAAATAATTAGTCTAGTCACTAACTAAAATAACTAACATGTGGGCCATGGCTAACTAGTGTGTGGGCCCGCTAGAGTCAAAACTACCCCGGGTCCCCGATACAAGTCGGAATGAGTTGAAATTCGAACCCGACTCAAATAACCCCAAATTATTACAATAAATAAATAAATAAATAATTCCAAAATAATTTTAAAATAAAAAATAACAAAAATACCCCTGTTTCTGGAAACTGGGGGTGACACAGCTGCTGCAACCTCCTCCTGAAAAGTAAAATCCGTCTCAGCGACATCTTCCAAATAAGGGCTATACTGCTCGGGGCATAAATCCTCGTCATAATTACCTAAAATTTTGGGTTATCCAGTCGGGTTGGAACGAGTACAATCTACTAAATGCAGTTCCAATATATGAAAATGACTATAAGACAGAGGTTAGACATCAATTATATGGTTTGAAAATAAACAGAAAAAGACGTGAGAAAGGACGAAAAATCAACAGCAAATAAATAAACTAAAATACCTTCCCAACTGTTAGAAGTACCTTTGATATGTGACCAGTCTGGGATACTACACCGTGAGGTCTACGAGGTCTACTTGCATGAAAAATAAACAATGTCTACGAGGTCTACTTGCAGAAATTAAACAATATCTACGAGGTCTACTTGCAGAAAAAAATAAAAAATGTCTACGGTCAGATCACACATCCTTAGTACTTCTCATTCCCGACTCTACAAAATATGACATAATATAAAAATGACAAAAACTACATAACCAATGGCCAACAGTGAAATATAGTAAAAACCAATATCAAAAACAGACAATAAACTGTACTCGCCTGTCCTCCTGAGCTGACGATACGGTTCTGGTGTCAAACTCGAGTCCAATTGACCTATTTTATGAATTACAAAGCCAATAAGCTAAAATGTAAATCAATAGCACTTGTATCCAAAAATAATAAATTACTAACATGGTGTCCTCTACCCCCCCTCTGCTGTGGTTGCCATTAACTATCATGAGTTGGTCTTCTATAGCCTGGATGTAACCCATATAATCTATACATGTATTTCCAACTACACATACCCTGCAACCCATAAAAACTGTGCTAAGGCTCATTATATAATACCATATCCTCTGTTATATTCCCTCTAGTGCCTACAAGGATATCCAGGCTGTATCCTAGCCTGTGACAAGGCTCATGTACTGATTAACCTACTAAGCTACAGTCCATAACATGAATTCTACTGTTTCCTACTCTGTGTTTAGTAATCAGATTTAAGCCATTGAGGTAGCCATGTCCTAACTGAATCAGAAGGAGAATTTCATATGGAGGTATCATTGGGTACATGAAGGGTGGTTCACCTGTTAATGTTAAGCGGGTACCAGTGAAGTTTTACTGTTTGGTATCTGTAGATACTGATGCAAGTTCACATGAAGGTGCTTTATGAGTTAGAGGCAACTGACATGATCGATTGGGTCCTGCCACCAGGTAGTTTGAACATCGCAGAGTAGGCTGCCCTGAAGTTATACTATGTCAGACTCCCGAGCCTCGAGAGGACCCTTTAATGTATCAATAACCCTTTTGTCAAGAGAAGACCCATACTTTAGCATT
The DNA here is from genome assembly GCA_029216955.1 of Iris pallida. Lineage (NCBI taxonomy): Eukaryota > Viridiplantae > Streptophyta > Magnoliopsida > Asparagales > Iridaceae > Iris > Iris pallida. The sequence continues at coordinate 164,285 of JANAVB010037419.1, read as the reverse complement.
TAGCGAATACTAGGAACCTATCTTATTCGAATCTTATGTTACCAGGGAATGACAGTTGGTATCCTATCCTTCATGATATAATTTCCTATTCGCCACATTATTTCCATCTAACTGCCTACACTTGGGTGTCCCTAGTTGATTACCTAGGTTGATCGCATTAATTTGCTCACCTGTGTCCTAATGGCCTCTGATACATCAGCTATAGTACCCCTGTATCCTGAGGCTTCCTTTGCCTATACTGTATCTAGAGTAGCGATTGGTATTAGGGGAAATCCTCCTAACAATGCTTAATGGATACAGTAGGGTCTTTACGTATCAGGTATTGGTATAAAGAACACTAACATGGCCATATCAATCTGTACGAAGTAAGAGGCCACCGATATGGAAGGGGTTTGGCTGTACTTAAGGTCTGATAGGGATTATAGAGTGTCTTAAGGTCCGATACTGGTACATGGGTGTCAATCCGATACTCACAGCTTGATCTGGTATTTAGGAATTGACTGTGATGCCATTAGTTACAGATGGTTCCAATATCAAACATGATACCAAGTGCACAATGTGCAACCAAGCGGCCTCGCCTACTATCCTAATTTTCCTAGGTAATGATTTGGGTTTGGCATATCATTGGAAACCGATACTTCTTGGTTTAGTCGGTTAGACATATCAAGGAAAGGTCTGATACTAAGGTTTTAATGGATTCTCGAGTATCCATAAGGACTTACCTCTATTATTCGAGAGTTGGGTTTTGGTGTCAGCATCCATCTGATACTCCAACATATACGTCGACATCTAGGTTCAACATAAAACCAGGTATCCACCAATACCAGTCCTATTGTGGTTTCGGTATCAGATGCGCTGATCTGAAAGTGTATCTAAGGATCGTATGGAAGGACATACTCTGTTATTAATTTGGTATGTGATTGCCCTTATGGACCCTGTCTTCTTACGGGTTACAACCTATTTGTATTCCTCTAGGTATTGCGACAATCACTAATTGATCCAAGATTGAAGACAGAGTTTTTCAAATAAAGAAGGAAAGGCTTACCTCTGGGTTGCTCGACTCCTTCCTATGCCTCCTTGCTTCCTGTTTTTCCTTCTTCCAGTGACAAGGGTGCGGCTCTTAGGGTTTTGCAGGTGGAGAAGGAATCGATTATCCTTCTTATGGACACACACACACACACACACACACACACACACACACACACACACACACACACATATATATATATATATATATATGAATCGATTATCCTTCTTATGGACACACACACACACACACACACACACACACACACACACACACACACACACACACACACACACACACACACACAGATATATACACACACACACACACACACACACACACACACACAGATATATATATATATATATATATATATATATATATATATATATATATATATATATATATATACACTCTGGGTTTTGACGGGATATGATAGGGAGATGGGGTTTTAAACTTTGATTTGAATATGATCTCTTTAAGGAAATGAAGTTATTTTTATTCTCATGGATTTGGAGTGCTAGGCTCGAATTTAAAGAAGGATGAAGGTTGGCTACTTCTTCAAATTTGAATGGCAGTTGATTGAATTTCAGTATTTCCTTTAGGTCCCTGCCAAATCCTATATTTCCACTTTGATCCTTTATTGCTAAATTAAGTGAAAACAAAATATTTACAAATGGGGCAAATAGAAAATCAGTTATAATTGAAAAAAATATTTGGTCAGGAGGTTAACAAATCTACCCCCCTAAACAAATTTCATCCTCGAAATTTAAGATAGATACAAGTTAAGCATGTACCTCATGATTCAAAAAGGTAGGGGTAATGCTCGTGCATCTCGTTCTCCCTCTCCCATGTTGATTCGCCCGGGGAGTGATGTCTCCACGCGACACGAACCAAAGGAATCGTCTGATTCCTTAGCACCTTCTCCCTGCGGTCCATAATCTCCACAGGCTGCTCCTGATAGTTGAGACTCGGTCCTACCTCGATCTCCGAATGGTCCAATACGTGGCTGGGATCCGCCACGTATCGTCTTAGCTGGAATACATGAAACACGTTGTGCATTCCTTCCAATGCAGGCGGCAAGGCCAATCGGTATGCTACTGCACCAATTTTCTCGAGAATCTCAAATGGCCCGATGAAACGTGGGCTGAGTTTACCGCCTTTACCGAAATGGATCGTGCCACGCGTCAGAGAAATCTTCAAAAACACCAAGTCGCCAACCTAAAATTGCATAAAATATTACCATGAATCTTATAACTATACGTAGTTTATAATAAGAAGGCTCTATACCTCAAACTCTAATGGTCTACGGTGACTGTCGGCCCAGTGCTTCTGTCTGTCCTGAGCCACACGAAGCCACTCCCTAATCATCTTGACCTTCTCCATAGCGTCTACTACCATCTTCGACCCTAAAAGTGCTCGCTCGCCCACGTCGTCCCAAGATAGTGGTGTACGATATCTCCGTCCATACATTGCTTCAAACGGGGACATCTCGATGCTAGCTTGGTAGCTATTATTGTAGGAGAACTCCACAAGATAAAGGTGGTCCTCCCACGAGCAGTCAAAATCTAGCATACACGTCCGTAGCATATCCTCGAGCGTCTGAATGGTCCGTTCTGACTGTCCATTCGTCTACGGATGATAGGCGGTGCTGAACTTGAGTGTTGTGCCCAAGCTAGCCTGCAGACTCTTCCAGAAGTGAGACGTGAATCTGCTATCGCGGTTTGACACGATACTCACTGGAACCCTGTACAACCTAACTATCTGTTTCACATAAAGCTCTGCCAACTTTTCTGTAGATAACCCCACTTTGAATGGTATAAAGTAGGCCAATTTGGTCAACCTATCAAAGATGACCCAAATCGCATCTTTCTCGCCTGATGACCGTGAAAGGCCGGAAACAAAATCCATAGTGATGTATTCCCACTTCCACTCGGGTATCGGTAGTGGCTGCAACAACCCTCCCGGTCTCTGCCTCTCGGCTTTGACCTGCTGACACACGAGGCACCTAGAAATAAAACGGGCCACTTCTCGTTTCATACCATACCACCACACATGGTTTCTCAGATCCCTGTACATCTTGTTGGCTCCTGGATGTAGAGAATACTGGAAACGGTGTGCCTCCTGCATAATTTCTTCTCTAAGCTCTCCACTAGGTACACAAAGCCTCATCATGTGCCTCAACGAACCATCCTCTGCAATAGTAAAGTCGTCTAGCAAACCGGCCCGTACTTGTGCTATGATGTTCTTCAGCTGCTCATCCTGGTGCTGTGCCTCCCGAATCATGTCCATCAGTCCTGACTGAATCTGCATGCCTATCATCTGCATCTCGGCCCCTGGAATGACGATCTCGATGCCCAAACTCTCCAAGTCCGCTAATAAGTGATGATCTCGAGTCAAGCACATTGCTACGGGATATCTGCTCAAAGCATCCGCAATAACGTTAGCTTTTCCTGGGTGGTACTATAGAGAAATATCGTAGTCACTCATCAGCTCAAGCCATCTGTGCGGCCTCATGTTCAACTACTTTTGTGTGAAGACGTACTTCAAGCTTTTACGGTCAGTAAAGATTTCCACTCTCTCTCCGTATAAGTAATATCTTCATAACTTCAAGGCGAAGATCACGACTGCCAACTCTAGGTCGTGTGTGGGATAGTTCTTCTCATGCGATCTCAACTGTTGAGACGCATAGGCTATCACTCTCTTGTTCTGCTCTAGGACACAGCCCAGTCCCTTACCCGAGGCATCACTATAAATGGTGAAACCTCCCGATCCCGAAGGCAAAGCCAAAATAGGGGCTGTCGTCAGCCTCTTCTTCAACTCATCGAACGCAGCCTGGTAGTCCTCTGTCTATATGAACTCTATGTCCTTTCGAGTGAGCCTAGTAAGCGACTCTGTAATCCGAGCAAAGTCTTACACAAATTTCCGATAATACCCTGCTAATCCCAAGAAGCTTCGTATCTCTGCCACCTTAGTCGGAGTAGTCCAAGCCTCCATAGCCGTAACCTTCTTCGGATCGACAGATATACCATCGCATGTCACCACATGTCCAAGGAACTCTATATTGTCCAAGAAAAACTCATATTTAGAGAGTTTTCCATAGAGCTTCTCCTTTCTGAGGGTCTCTAGCACGATCCTCAGGCGCTCATCGTGTTCTTTCGGTATTTTTGAGTAAATGAGTATGTCATCTATAAATACCACTACAAACTTGTCAAGGTACGGGTGGAATACCTTGTTCATCAAGTTCATGAAGACTGTCGGGGCATTAGTTAACCCGAACGACATCACTATAAACTCGTATTGTCCGTACTTGGTCCGGAAGGCAGTCTTCGGTATATCTTCTTTCTTCACCTTCAGTTGATGGTAACCCGACCTCAAATCTATCTTCGAGAATACCCGTGCGCCGCTTAATTGATCGAAGAGATCGTCAATGGGTACTTATTCTTGATAGTACGGTTATTCAAGGTTCGGTAGTCGATGCACATCCGCCCGTCATAATTTTACAAATACCACCCAATGGTTCCGATACTATGCTATGCTTGAATACAAAAGCTACAGAAATAAAACTGTGGTATGCACCCGAATTAAACAAAGCTATAGCTGAAAAGGAATCTAGTAATATAGAACCTTCTATCACATCTGGGGTAGGCTCCGGCTCTTCGACGACCATGGCAAAAGCTCGGCCCTGCTGGGGTGCTCCTCTCTACTGGTGCTGAGCGAACTGCTGCTACTGAGTGGGTAGTGGGAGACCTCGTGGCTGTGGAACTGCTGGTCCTTTCGGTGCTGGTGCTGTCTCGCGTCCTGTCCGATTAGGGACCAGTAAGCAGTCTTTTAGCTGATGTGATGGACATCCACAATATAAACATGCACCGAGTCTCTTCCTGCAGTCGTCCTAAATGTGTTCGCTCCTCCCGCAGTGAGTGCATTACGGGACCTGCTGTAGCTGTCTCTGCGGCTGCTAAGTCGGGGCTCAGGCTGGAACTCAGTTCTACTGATATGCTGGGGTTTTACCAGCAGGATGGAACTGCTGTTGATATTGGTGCTGAAAGACCTTCGACTAGAATTGGGGACGCTTCGCCGGTGCTGATTGGTTGTTGCTTCCTCCGAAAGTCTTTCGACTCCTTTTTGGTCTGTATTTTAGTTCTTCTTCTACTGCTTGGGCGACTCCAGAATCTCCTCGTAGGTAGTGGCTCGGCTGGTGGAGATGGCTAAACGAATCTCGTGAGATAATCCCTTCCTGAATCGTCGTACCTTGTCTTCAGGGGTGCTGACCAAGCTCTCTGCAAAGCGGCTGAGGCAAGAAAACTCTGATGTATACTCATCGACGGTATGGTTGCCTTGCTCTAGGTGCTCGAACTGACTCACCAATGCCTCTCGTGCTACGTATGGATAGAATTTCTTCTTGAACAGTCGCTTGAATTCCTCCCAAGTTACGTTTGGAGCAGAAAATCGGGGCTCGCCTTGGTACCACGTCCGTGCGATATCGAAAAGTTATCCACTAGCTGACTCCACCTTTAGATCTTCTGAGACACGAGCCATCTTCAGGTATCGCTCCACGTTCTCCAACCACTCATTAGCGTAGATAATTCCCTCTGTCACATGGAACTCTCTGGGCCTGAGATCCATGAAGTTCTTGGAAGTTTCAGGGCGCTGTTGGGGAGTATCTCTCTGCTGAAGAGCCTCTCGCAAGGTATCGCGAAAGACGTTGGCCTGCTGCTGGAAAATTCCCAGAAGGGTAATATTGTCCAGTACTAGTGGCGGTGGCAGAGTAGGTACCGGGTACATCACTAGCGCTGGATGCATGGTAGGTGCTGGGTACATAAAGGGTGCCTGCTGCATCATAGGCGCTGGATACATGGCTGGTGCTGGATGTATCGTAGGTGGTAGATAGACTGCTGGTGCCGGGGGCATAGTAGGTGGAACATGTGCTGGAGGAGGAACGGTTGCTGGTACTGGGGTCTGTGGAGGGAACTGTGGAGGTGGTGAAATGTCGTCCCTGTGGAACCTCGAGTAATGTGGCTGAGTCGGGTCGCCTTGATGAGTAAGCTGGCCTTCCTGCGTCGGTGGGTTGCCGTAGGTGAAAAATCTGCCAACGGCCGGTGGAGTGTTCAGGGCAGCATTGTTTCTGTCTTATGAATCCATTGGCTGAAAACAAAGGAAATCATTAGACGGTGGAAAGATTCAAACAAGATGCATAAAGGGTACTTGAAGTCGAGTATAAAAGTCGATAACGTAGTTTCAACTTGTGGAGACGGTCCTTAGGTTCCTATTCCTAGTCCTACTTGCAGGCCCGCAGTAGTACGGCTAACTTAAGTACTACCACGGTTTTATTGTCCTTGCAAAAACTGGACCTGTATGGGCCACCATAAAAATATGTCACGACCCGCTCCCAATATTTGGGCATGAACTGTGTACAGGCCCAGCCTACGCTGCAGAGTCGGCGGTAGAATACTGTAACGGTATGATGAACAACCACGCAATAATAGTATATGCTCAAATTGGGAGACAACAACACAAGATCACGAATCAATACTGAATGGAAATAGAGAATATATATATATATATCTAATCTCAAAAATGAATGTATGAGGTCCACAGATAAATAAACTCCCAACTACAAGTCTCAGAAATTGATGTCAATATCCACTACAATGTCTCAATAATATCTAAAAACATCTAAGCAAGAGAAGCGGGGTCAGCTGCTGCAAACTCCTCCTAAAAAGTAAAATCCGTCTCAGCGACATCTCTCAAATAAGGGCCATACTGCTCGGGGCATAAATCCTCGTCATAATTACCTAAAATTTTGGGTTATCCAGTCAGGATGGAATGAGAACAATTCACTGAATACAATTCCAATATATGAAAATGACTGTAAGACAGAGGTTAGACATCAATAATATGTTTTGAAAATAAACAAAAAAAGACATGAGAAAAGACGAAAAATCAACAGCAAATAAATAAACTAAAATGCCTTCCCAACTGTTAGAAGTACCTTTGATATGTGATCAGTCTAGGACACTACACCGCAAGGTCTACCAGGTCTACTTGCATGAAAAATGAACAATGTCTACGAGGTCTACTTGCAGAAATTAAACAATGTCTATGAGGTCTACTTGCAGAAAAATAAACAATATCTACGGTCGGATCACACGTCCTTTGTACTTCTCATTTTTGACTCAAGAAAATATGACGGAATATAAAAATGACAAAAACCACATAACCAATGGCCAACAGTAAAATATAGTAAAAATCAATATCGAAAACAGACAATAAACTGTACTCGCATGTCGTCCTGAGCTGACGATACGGTTCTGGTGTCAAACTCGAGTCCAGTTGACCTATTTTATGAATTACAAAGTCAATAAGCTAAAATGTAAATCAATAGCACTTGGATCCAAAAATAATAAATTACTAACATGGTGTCCTCTACCCCCTGGTGTGGTTGCCTCTAACTATCATAAGTTGGTCTTCTATAGCCTGGATGTAACCCCTATAATCTATACCTGTATTTCCATCTACATATACCCTGTAACCCTTGAAAACTATACTAAGGCACATTATACAGTACCATCTCCTATGTTATAATTCCTGTAGTGCCTACAGGGATATCCAGGCTTTATCCTAGCTTGTGACAAGGCTCATGTACTGATTAACCTAGTAAGCTACAGTCCATAACATGAATTCTACTGTTTCCTACTCTGTGTTTGGTAATCAGATTTAAGCCATTGAGGTAGCCATGTCCTAACTGAAATCAGAAGATGAATTTCATATGGAGGTATCATTAGGTACATAAGGGTTGGTTCACCTGTTAATGTTAAGCGGGTACCAGTGAAGTTTTACTGTTTGGTACATGTTGATACTGATGTAAGTTCACATGAAGGTGCTTTATGGGTTAGAGGCAACTGACATAATCGATTGGGTCCTGCCACCAGGTAGTTTGAACATCACAGAGTAGGCTGCCCTGAAGTTATACTATGTCAGACTCCCGAGCCTCGAGAGGACCCTTTAATGTATCAATAACCCTTTTGTCAAGAGAAGACCCATACTTTAGCATTTAGCGGATACTAGGAACCTATCTTGTTTAAATATTATGTTACCAGGGAATGACAGTTGGTATCCTATCCTTTATGATATAATTTTCTATTCCCCACATCATTTCCATCTAACTGCCTACACTTGGGTGTCCCTAGTTGATTACCTAGGTTGATCGCATTAATTTGCTTTCCTGTGTCCTAATAGCCTCTGATACATCGGCTACAGTACCCCTGTATCCTGAGACTTCCTTTGCCTATACTGTATCTAGAGTAGCGATTGATATTAGGGGAAATCCTCCTAACAGTGCTTAGTAGATACAGGTAGGTTCTTTACGTATCAGGTATTAGTATAAAGAACACTAACATGGCCATATCAATCTATACGAAGTAAGAGGCCACTGGTACTAGAGGAGTTTAGCTGTACTTAAGGTCTGATAGGGATTATAGAGTGTCTTAAGGTCCGATACTGGTACATGGGTGTCAATCCGATACTCACAGCTTGATATGGTATTTAGAAATTGATTGTGATGCCATTAGTTACAGATGGTTCCAATATCAAACATGATACCAAGTGCACAATGTGGAACCAAGTGACCTCGCCTACTGTCCTGATTTTCCTAGGTAGTGATTTGGGTTTGGCATATCATTGGAAACCGATACTTCTTGGTTTAGTCGGTCAGACATATCAAGGAAAGGTCTGATACTAAGGTTTTAATGGATTCCCGAGTATCCATGAGGAGTTACCTCTGTTATTCGAGAGTTGGGTTTTGGTGTCATCATCCATCTGATACTCCAACATACACGTTGACATCTAGGTTCAACATGAAACCAGGTATCCACCAATACCAGTCCTATTGTGGTTTCGGTGTTAGATGCGCTGATCTGAAAGTGTATCTAAGGATCATGTGGAAGGACATACTCTGTTATTAATTTGGTATGTGATTGCCCTTATGGACCCTGTCTTCTTACTGGTTACAACCTATTCGTATTCCTCTAGGTATTGCGACAATCACTTACTGATCCAAGATTAAAGATAGAGTTTTTCAAATAAAGAAGGAAAGGCTTACCTCTGGGTTGCTCGACTCCTTCCTATGCCTCCTTGCTTCATGTTTTTCCTTCTTCCAGTGACAGGGGTACGGCTCTTAGGGTTTTGCAGGTGGAGAAGGAATCGGTTATCCTTCTTATGAACGCATATATATATACTCTGGGTTTTGACGGAAAAGGATTGGGAGATGGGGTTTTAAACTTTGATTTGAATCTGATCTCTTTAAGGATATGAAGTTATATGTATTCTCACGGATTTGGAGTGCTAGGCTCGAATTTAAAGAAGGATGAAGGTTGGCTACTTCTTCAAATTCGAATGGCAGTTGATTGAATTTCAGTATTTTCTTTGGGTCCCTGCCAAATCCTATATTTCCACTTTGATCCTTTATTGCTAAATTAAGTGAAAATAAAATATTTACAAATGGGGCAAATAGGAAATCAGTTATAATTAAAAAAAATATATTTGGTCAGGAGGTTAACAACAAATTTATCTTCATTTTTATATATCATATTCCACTCAAGCATGTTTCCTTTTACTCTATTTTCGTAGCATTACTTTCGGGTCAAATTAGGCCAACTTACTATCTATCGCAAAACTTGACATACTTTCCAATTTAATTTCGAGACTCGACATCGATCCAACCCATTCAACCCAATATATGAAGTTTGAGCCTATTACACACATGCTAATGGTGTCCCACTCAATCGAGTTCCCATATGCTATTTATTTTCAAATGGCACACAAGACCCATATATTTTATTTTCGGAGTTAATTTCGATTCGGTAAATTGGTTGGACCCAACTCTAGCTCAACCAACTCAGTGGGGCCTATCCTAGGTTGCTAAAAATCTATTAGACCTATATTTTATTAATTTTTATCAGTTAAATGGCAGCCATACATGCATAGATTCAATGTATATTGACTCAATCTTTTCTATTTCTAAATTAAGAAACCCATGGATACACCTATTTCAAACTATTGATTGGTTGACCAAATCTCAACCAAATCAACCCAAACATATCCTAAAAAACCCTAACATATAAAACTCCTAAGTTTTATATTTTAACTCCTATACTTGGCCGCCCCCTCTTTCCCATGCCTCCAAACTTGACGCCTATACAGCATTTGCCGAGAGTTGTAGTATCTAAGGCCGATCCCCCTTTCACACCCTTTGCACAATTTTTGTGCACTTGACCATTACCCTTGAGATCCTGAGGACTTCCTCTACCACCCTAGAAGCTCTAGGAGTCATCTCATGGCCTTCGGTGCGGTATATAACTCATCTAATTGGTCAAAACTTTGTCGAAACAGTTCTGAATTCAACAACAAGTTGTTCTTCTCCGATGTGTTTCATCTACTTCTTTTCATATGTTGGTCATAAAACAAAACTAACCTTTATCAGTATGTGTCTACTTTGATGTCCGTGAAATAACGTGTAGGCAACTCTAGAGGGGGGTGAATAGAGTTTGTGTCGATAATCACCAAATAAAAAAATAACTCTATATCACCTCCATAAAACAACTATTGTGAGACCCGTCTCACTGTATCGGTATTTTATACGGATACGTGTTTATTTGAGCCGTATTTCGTATTTATCGATTTGCGTGATATTTTAAAATTTTCTAAGTGTAGGAATTTTCATGACTTGGTTTAACTTGGATTTGGTTTTTTTGGGTTTGGTTTAACTTGGCTTGGCATTTGACTTGGTTTAATGGGTTTTGGTTTACCATGGTTTGGTTTAACTTTGACTTGGACTTGGTTTGGTTTAGTTTGGTTCTTTATGAGAGAGGTGTATGGTTTAGATTGAGTGGAGAGGAATGAATGGTGGAGATTGCTTAGGCTTGTTATATAAGCCACCTACCACTCTCTCTCCTCCATTATTTTTCATTTCCATCTTCATCTTCTTCCTCCAGCCCAAGGCAAGTACACCTTGCCGAATATTGGACGATCTTAATTTCGTTCGTTCCATTCTCTTCCTTGTTATATTCTAAGCTTGTTTAGAACTTGGAGTTTTTAATTTTGATGGTTCGATTGTTGTAGATCTAGCTTTAAAGTAATTTCGGTTTTCATGGGTTTTGATCTATTAACTTTGTTATTTTTTCCATTTTGATGGTTCCATGTTGTAGAGTAGCTCGTTCTACCCTATTTTGACCTATGAAAGTTCGGATTTGGACTCTGGATGAAAGATTCATGGAGCTTGGGAGCCATGGCTTGAGTGGTTCTTCTTCTCGAAAGAATGGAGAAGAAGAACAGTTCACAGCCGCAAGAACTGAGCCGCATAGCTCTTATGCGGCCAGTTATCCTTCCTAGCCGCATAAGCTTACTGCATGACTTGGCCACATGGCCTATGCTGCAGGAACTTACTCCCAGCCGCATGAAGATTTGATCCATCCAGCCGCATGGACTTTTGATTCCCGGGCTACATGACCCTGATTAGATCGAGCCACATGGCATAGGACTTACGACTAGCCGCATGGACTTTTACCCGAGCCGCATGGAGACCCGCCCCGTTCTGGCCGCATGGCCTTACGTGGGGCTGAGCCGCATGACCTACCCTGGCGGAGCCGCATGAGACTCCCGAGCCACATATACCTGTGCTTCCTGAGCCACATGAACATTTACATCCTAGCCGCATGCGCCCCCTTGCTTATGCAGCCGCATGAAACCCTGTCTGTTCCCGGCCGCATAAGGTTTTCCCCCTTGGCCGTATGGGATCCAGTCATTCCCGGCCGCATGAGGATCTATCTTCGCCAGCCGTATGCGCTTTCCCTTCTCCTGAGCCGCATATGCCCATCCATCTTGAGCCGCATGTGCTCTTAGGTCCCTGGCCGCATGAGTTGAACCCTAGCCGTATGGGCTCCAATTCCTGAGCCGCATGCATCTGATTAATCCTGCCGCATGAGCCAGCCTTGTCCGAGCCGTATGGCTCTGTCATGTCCTGTATTTTATATTTTGTTTATTTTTGTATATCCAAGTCTTGTGGCCCTTTTTGTAACTTGAGTTCCTACGGAGTACACATTTATCCCTATTGTATATTTTTATGCCCATTTTATATCCTTACGCCTTTTGTCCCGAACTTGATAATCACGATTTGATTGGCATGACTGAAATAACAATTTTACCTGGCATAGTGTGACCAAGAACTGACATGCATGATAACTTGACCTGATAACTTGACCTGCTACACATGACTTGATAGTGACCCTGAGCCGCAGGGCTCCTTCCTGTGCCTTGTCCAGCTATTTAATTATTTATATTATTATTATTTCTCTATTGTTATTTGATCTTTATTGATGACTTGTGTCTTGTAACCTCAGCATAACTTGAGTCTTCTGATTGAATGCTTGTACTATACTATCCTACACATGTACCCTAAATACGACAGTGACCCGTAGTGGTGCACTCCTGATTAATGACCTGACATGACCTGATAGTGGCCCGTCGTGGCGCACTCTTGACCAGTAAACTTGACATGATAATGACTTGATAGTGGCCCGCTGTGGCGCACTCTTGACATGATAAACCTGACATGATACTCCTTGAAAGGCTGTTGCGACGGCTAGCATGACTTGATAAGATTGAATAACTTGGACACCGTGGACGATTGTGTTTGTACAAATGAACCCGTCTTATCTTGCATCATGTCTAGGACATGAATCCCTGGTTTCCCACGGTCAGGGATTCATACTGAATATGGCTAGGATTAATGACTAGATTGATCAAGTAGTTCATGGAGAGATTTTCCCAGTTACCTGTTGCCCCTTTGATCCCGGCCTTATATATATATATACATGGGATTTGTTGCTTTCCGTCGAGATGAGCGCACTTCCAGCCCGCCGTCGAGTGTGGTACCTTAGGACACATGTATCTTACTACAATGTGTCTGCTATATCATGCTATCTTTTTCCTTTTCTTTGCTGGGGTCACTCAGGTAGTAACAAACGGGTAACTGGACTTAGAAATCTCTTTGCATCTTGCTAGTAACTAGGCCTGTGATAACCCTAATTAGTTAAAGTATCAAGCCGTACTTATTGCTTGGCCGTGATTGATTGAATGGAGTCTAACTCAGTCTAGTCTTGACTTGATCCTGCACAAGATTGTCACATGACCTGATTGTTCATATTCGTCCTGTCTTGTACATGATTGTTACATGTCCTGATTTCTTATTTTATCTTGCCGATAAATGGTGGGAGAAACCAAGTTCTGTTCAGACGAAAGGTTACAACCCCGGTCCTTGTTTGGTTTACGGGTTGTAACCTGGTTATCTGAATAGTTCCATGGTTATCTCATCGTATATCACCTTTCCAGTTCTATTTATTTAACATGTTCTCTAGTTTACTTTATGTCAATGATGATTTACTTACTATCTTCCTATGTTCGGGATAAGTGCATTGGTACTGCACGAATCTCGATCCTTCTTTACTTATTGCTTTCTCTCCTTGTTGAATGCTAATGATTGCTGGTTTTAAGTTCATAGTTCGGCCTCCTTTGTGGTACTTGCTATTTGGGGTCTGACCCCACTGGTTTTGTATGGCCAGGTTCTAATAGAAGAGCCCGGAGGATCTACCGCACCATCTACTCGACGGTGACCAGCCGGAGCACCAGAGTGCCTCAGTGGGTTTCTTCTTCATTCTCCCACTGATATGTAAATTCTTCTCTTGTAGCGTTTAGCCCCGAGCACGTATTTAGCTCGTGTTTTGGTATTTTCCTTGATATTGTAGCCTACGGGCATAAACATGATATGTGTATTCTAGATTATAGCTAGTCCTTATCACGTACGACTAATACTCTAGCTAGTCCTCAGTTCTGTGGTACTGGCTTCATGATCAGTCATGTATATATGGTTCGGGACGCCTTACTATTGTATGTATGATGATCGTACTCCTTGCTCTTCTATAATTGCCTATGATTGAGATACCTAGGATTGTTAAACCATAGGATTGACTGATGGCTTGTAGAGTAACCCCCATGTCTTGACAGCTTATACGTGATTTCAGAGTATTAACGTACTTTGGGATTGCGTAGCTGGCTATGTCTGTCCCCGCTCTCCGGTATTCTGGTTCTGGGGCGTGACAACTATCAAGATAGTAAATAAATCAGAGAGAAATATGGAAGTAAATAAAGATCAGAAGAGCATTCGTAGACACAGCAATTTTAACCTAGTTTCCCTCGTGGAGGACTAGTCCAGGCCTGAGAACTCTAGCTTAGGATTGAAATCTACTATTTGTGAAATAGTGTACAACCACGTGCCTTTACTCAGAAGAGCACGCCAACTTTTTACAGATTCGCAGGTAGCGAAACTTGGAATTGTCCAAGTGACTTTTCTTTCATTCTTGTACACAACTTCTAGCTGATGTCGCACTGAGTACCTTGGGCTAAGGAGAGTTATGGATTAGAAGATATGGAAGATTAAGGCTTAGAGTAGTAGAGCTTAGAAGGCTTGAATATTTGAAGGTGAGAGATAGAAAGATGATATGAAATAAGAGAAATCAAGCCTTATTTATACTACTCTGGGAGGCAGAGTTCGGCCCGAATTCTGTCCCAAGAATTCAAATTTTTGAACGTTGGACAGGTTGTACCAAGCAGGCCCTAAAAATCAGTTCCTGAAAATCAGGGGACAGAGTTCGGCCCAAACTCTATGTGGGGGCAGAGTTCGGCCCGAACTCTGTCTCCTAGGTAACAGAATAGCTTTTGGGCCTTTGGGCTTTGGTGGAGCTTGGGCTTGGTTCAGGAATTGGCCTGTTTGTATGGTAGAGCTTGGAGAGATATGTCTAGGGGTTGAGATAACACAGTGCAACTCAACGTACACATTCTCCTAGACTCAATAAATCGACAATTACAAACTTGGAATAAATAGAAAAACCAAGAGCCCTTTGATGACGCCTTTCTTCTGATATTTGAGCAGACCTGAAGACGTCTTTTTTCTTGACAGCAGTCGTCCAAAAATAAGCAGATCTGGAAATCTGAATACCTTTCGGGGGCTTAGCCCCCGAACCCCCGATGGGAGGCGCTGCCCCCTCGACCCCTGTCCGCTGACCGGGCAGCGGAACCCCCGATGCGAGGCCCCGGATAGGTCGCTAGGCGGTTCAGAGAAATCTTTTTGTATGACGCCATCTTTGGTCCATCATTAGTTCTTCATTGCCTATGTCCTGGTTTGATCATGTTTGATCATGCTTACTGTATGTCTACAAATATATTTTAGGCAAGCAAAATATATTGCAGTACGATACAAGCATGACAATATGATATAGGACAATTAGGACAATGCTAAGTTTAAGTAGCAACATGATAGTGAGTATATGAATATTAGTGACCTCATTATGTTAAACTTAATTGATTAGCCATATTCAAAAACACGATGTAATCATTGGGCTAACAGTCCAATCGCTAACTCACGTGGTTCCGCATGATTTGTCTGTGACGTCCGTTGTACGAAAATTGGTCCAGAGTAAACCAATTTCGGAGTACGGGAGATTCTGACAACTTTTGAGGCTTTTCGATCTCGAACGGCCTATTGGTAGTGACTCTAATATCCTTATTTATCATCTAAAAATGTCCTTTATTGATATTTGTAAGTTATTCATGCGTTTGTACGTTTGTTTTCATGTTACTAGTTATTGGACACCGAAAATCCTATCAGAACACGAATTCTTGATCTCTAAACTTCATAAAACTTTCCTATGATTAATGTCTAATAATTTTGGATGTAAAATCATATATTTCTCAATTATTTCTAATTATTTCCAAAATATTAAATTTCTATATTTTTCCATATTGTTTGATCCTAATTGATTCAACATGTGGCATAATTGTGTTGCTAGTAAACTATGTTAACTATATGTCTGTTTTTCTTGAAATAATATATATAAAATATGTCCCGAACTACTTTAGTTATTTCTAAAGATAATAAAATAATATATTTTATAGTACATAAATATTTTTCTGGTAATACAATACTATGCCTAGTAGGTTGCATATATGGTTATGTGATAGTCAGTAGTTTATGGCTTATATGAGGTTATGTAAAGTATGCATGTATATGGTATGTGTGATGTCAATAAGTTGGTATTAATTTTAGTTTATTTATATTTCTAGGTGTTCATGATCAGTTGACTACGGTAGTGGAAGACAGACCGTTGCTTTATAATGTTTGTAATTTTCCAGGCAAGATACCTTGCCATTCTTGTACTGTTTAAATTTATAATTTTGTGCTTGTGTTTGTTATTGTTATTCTTAGTGGGTGTATCCAAGTATGACTTGGGTGCCATCGATGGTGTCATTGATGTATGTGTACGAGTGTATGACTTAGCACGTAGGAGACGTTCCTGATAGCTGCAAAGTTATTCCTAATAACTTTTATGCCTTGTTACGTATCATACATGGCACTGTGAGTGAGATTCATTGTGTGGGCACGAGCTTACACATAATACTGATCATTAATGCGGGTTGTTCATGTGTCGATACATATAGAGTTAGCTTGTGTCTAGTTTAGTGACTCGTATTGAGATATACATTATACGAGTCATGGATGTGACTAGTGTAATTTATGGGCGGGGAAGCTATTAGTAGGCATATGAGACAACCATTCATTATCCTTATGGTTGCCTGGTTATGGTTTTATGGTTTCCCGGTTATGGTTATATTGCTAAAGGATATATTCGGCAGCGGCCCTGGCTTCTCGTTAGATATGGTCGGAAGGTATGCTAGTATATACATAAGCCTCTAGCGGATGCTATACTTTATTTCTTTACCTACTCATACGTACCAGTCATGTTCGATGTGCATATATATAGATAGTTAGTGAGTTGTAACACCCATTTTTCCAAATGAGGGTAATTTTAAAATTTTGTATTTTTAATCATTTAATAATGTTATTAAATCATGATATGATTTTTTATGATTTTTAATTATTTTAAAACTATTTTTATTGGTAATTTATGATTTTGGTGTTTTGCTAGTGAAACCCTAAAGTCTGCTTGACCTAGAGCCTAACCATGTGATTAGGATGTATTAATTATCATTTTTAGCCTAGGGATATTTGGTCATTTTGGTTTCTGGAGTTATTTGTTAATTATTGATTAATGGTTGTTATTTTTGACTTTTGCTAGTTGTGACTTTAGAGACTAGCTTAGAGTTTGACTTTGACTTTGGTGAGTTAGTTAGCATGGTGTGGGACCCTAATCTAACTTAAGTTGGTCTTAGTTGACTTGAGTGTGACTAGGGTTCATTAGAGGATTGAGAGAGTTTAGTGCATTGGACTTTTGGTTAAGGAGTTGAACCAACTAGTTAACAATCTTGGCCCAAAGCCCACCATGAGAGACCCTAACCCTAGCTCTTAATTTGGACAGCCACAACAGCCCAAATTAAACCTAATTTCAGCCTATATAATCTCTCTTCATAGCCACTTGCCAATTTTAGAACACCTCCTTGTAGAAAATCCTAATTTTTTTCCCCTTTTATCAAATCTCCCCATTCCTCTACCAAATTGATCCCAATCTTTTGCACTTGATCCCAAATATGGAGTAGAAGAGGCTAGCTTGCAAGGAGGGGAGCTCATTAGGACATAGCTTGAGTAAGGAGACTTCACTATTTAGGGCTTTTTCTTGGAGATTTGCTTCCTATAGGTAATCCCTACAAATTACCCTAAAATCCTGATTTTATTCCATAGATGTATCCATCTAGGTGTCCCCTAGCTATAGGTGTTGTTTGGTAGAAATTAGAATTAGTTTGGTGTCCGTATCGGACATGTATCCGTGTGTGTGTATAAGTGTTCGATGAAATATTTGAATGAAATTTATTTTGTTATTTTCGAATTCTGTTTGAAGTGATTTGTAGCCCTATAGGTGTATGTGCTTTGGATCCCCCTAGGACTGAGCACATTTTGTGTCCCGTTCGTGTCTGAAATCGGACATGAACCTATGTATGAGGACTGTCACAGTGCTCTGCTACCCGACCCTAAGTTCTCCCTCATTTGGACACGTAGACACGTGCCACTTGGCACAGAGGTAGGGGCAACCTCTGTCAGCACACCCCTCGAGTTTGATACGATCATGTGTCGTGTCGAGGGAGCACGGACACGCGTACTGGTTTTACACTGGCAGCCTACGCGCGGATAGGGCCCTCTGATACGGCCTTTGTATCTAAACACGGCGACACTTGGATACCATTCAGGGTGTCAGACACCTAGATCAATACCCCAGCTACCTGTGGACGTGAGCACGTGACACGAAGTTACGTGTGTCGTGTCCTAGGCTACCCGACACATCCCCACGAGCCCTTCCTTCACAGCATTTCTGATACTGTCACCCCCAGTTTTCGAATTAGGGGTATTTTCATCATTTTTCAAGTTTTATAATTTTTAGAAATTTTATTTGATTTTATATAATTTTTAGGGATTTGTTTGATTTAGTTTGAATTTTACCCAATTCAGACTTAAGTTGGAGACCCGGGTAGCCTGAAAACTAGTGGGACCCACATACTAGCTGGGCTTGGCCCACATGCCATCCTAACTAGGACAGAAACCATAAACCCTACTTCCATGGCTCAATTAGTCATTTTAGAGGCTTAATTAGTTAATTAGAATTAAACCGAAACAAACCGAACCAAACCAAACCCGAACCGAACCCAAACTTAGTCTAATGGGTTGGAGGCTTATTGGATCCCCACCCAAACCCAATAACCCCCCCCCTGGCCGGCCAAGAGGACCACCTCCCCCTCCTCTTTTCTTCACAACTAAGTTAACTCTCTCTCTCTCAAATTTCTTTCTTTCTTCCAAGCTTCTTCTTCTTCAAGGATTTTCAAATTAGGTATGCCATTAATTCCCATTAATATTCCTCTATTTCATTTATTTCCTTCACAATAAGTGTGGAGGAGATCATTCTCCACACTTTGACCATAGCCTTAGCCTTTAATAGGTTCCCTAAAATCTAGGTTAGGGATTTGATTAGTGATTTTCTTAATTAGAGTGATAATATATATGTATATATGTGTATATATATTTATATGTATTGGTGTGTGTGTAGAGGAATGAGAGGGTGGTGGTAGTGTTTGTGTGAGAGTGTGTGTGTGAGAGTGTGTGTGTGAGAGTGGTTGTGTGAGAGTGTGTGTGTGAGAGAGAGTGTTTGTGTGAGAGTGTGTGTGTGTGTGAGAGAGTATTTGTGTGAGAGTGTGTGTGTCTATATATATATTTATGTGTGTGTGTGTATGTATTTATATATATAGATATTAGAGTATATATATATATATATATATATATATATATATATATATATATATATATATATATATATATATATATATATATATATATATATATATAGATGTAGAGAGAAGAGGGAGAAGAAGTAGCAGCTGCAGCAGCAGTATAAAGCAGTGGCAGCAGCAATAGCAAAGCAGGGCAGCAGCAGCAATAGCACAGCAGGGCAGCAGCAGCATTAACAGTAAGGTCAGCAGCAGCAGCAGCTATGGCACAGCTGCCATAGCCCCCCATAGCCCCCATTTTAGCCCCTTTAAACCCCCTTGTATATATATATATATATATATATATATATATATATATATATATATATATATATATATATAGATAGATAGATAGTTATATAGTTAAATGATAAGAAGAATAAGAAGAAGTTTAGAAGAAGTAGGAGAAGAAGATTAGAAGAGAATGAGGGAAAGGAGAATAGGAAAGAAAGGGAATTAGAAGAAGATAGGAAAAGAATGAAAAGAAGATTAAGAAGGAGAATTTGAATGAGAAGAATAAGGAAAAGAATGAGAGGAAGAGTCAGAAGAAGAAGAATTAGGAGAATAGGAATTAGAAGAGGAATGAGAAGTAGAAAATAGGAAATCAATTTAGGGGAGATCGAGTTAGAGGGTGAAATGGAGCTCCGAGCGTCGGAATGAGTTGAAACTTGGGGGAGACCTAGATATAATAAATTAGACTTTGCGGGTAGGCTCCCGAGTTGAAATCAAAATTTTAGGACGACGGTATCGCGCCGTACCATTGCGTACCTTGAGATATTTAAGATATCGGCAATAGGCCGTAAGATGGACTAGACGTCCACTCTACCTAGGAATCTTGGTAGGTAATGAATGTATAGGCTAGTATCCTACTACCCTAGGGAGCACGGGTCGAAATACCAAGCGTAGGTAGGCTAACTTGGTATTCACCTAGGCTAGAAATTTACCTTTATAAAAGATAAATTAGGATATTGGCCTACGGACAAGATACGGGTTTAGAAGTCCAAGATAGGCTTGGATATGGGTTGTAAGGGTTGGTAATGATTAGAAATAGTCGCCTAGACCTAGTCTTGACCTCGGTTGACCACGATTGACTTTTTAGACCAAAAGTCAACTATGTGTCAACACTTTACCCAATTTAGTCCCAAATTCCATTAAACTTGGACAGTTGACCAAAAGTCAACTGTTAGTCACCATTGACCTAGGGTTGACCTAGGGTTGACCTAGAGTTGACCAGAGTTGACCCGTTGACCAAAAGTCAACTATAAGTTAACTTTCGACCTAGTTTGATTCGGATTGACTTCCAATGTTCTTCTATGACCAAGATTGACCTAACTAGGCTTGTCTTGACCTAAAATGACTTAATAGGATTTAATTTGATTTAACTTTACTTCCTAAACATAGTATTGATACGTCTTGTTCTCTATAGGTCCTCGAGACACTGTATTGGATCCGGTTGACATATCTTATCATATTACAGGCGAGTACATTTTCTGATAACTTTTTCCCAATTTATGATAACTATTATGATTCCTGTACTTAGTGTAGATATGCTTATTCCTGACACATGGTTCTCACGGATTGGTATTCCTGGATCTCGATGAGAGATGTTTCTCCTTCTTAGGTTGGGATGTATTGTGCAAGCTCCCTTGTAGCTCTTGCTCAATATATGGTCACTGATTCTAGAGAAGGTTAGCTACCTTCTCATTAGAATCCCGTGCAGTGACGTGTCCTGTTTGGATCCATTCTACCAGTTGGGGGTAGGAGGAGTAGTAGCGTATGCCTGTGATCATATCCCCTTGTATTCTTGAATAGTGTTAGTCATATACCGCACTTATGACTAGCCAGGCCGGTTCTTGACAGGTACCCAAGCCGATCACAAGTTGAAACTGCTACTCACACACATTGGATATATGGCTTACCTTGATTGTGTACATACCATGATTCAGTTCTACTTTCTTGTTCTTGCTCTAGCTCTACAGTTTACCATACCATGATACATATATGTACACTCCATGATTTTATTGTATATGCTCTATTTACAGTCTTATAGCTTTTATTCTATCTTGAGATCTGTTATGAGATATATGTACTCGTTCCATCCTGACTGGATATGTTGATAAAATATTACAGATGCTGATGAGGGGGATTACAGTACCTATTACGGTCCGGACGACGTAGTGGGCTTAGACTTGGAGACCTTGGTCCAACAGGGCTTAGCTCTGCCTGACGAGACTTTACCTATTGCTTAGTTAGAGTAGGTCTTTTATACTGGACCATGTCTCCAGTTACTTTTGAGACTGTATTACATTTTGGATTGTATTAGAGACTTGAACTTGGACTTGTATATTACTTGTGTTTGGACTTGACAAGTTATATTTTATCGTCATCTTGTCTTTATCTTTCAGTCTTTACTTTATTATCTTAGAGTTGTGATTGAGCACTCATATATTATCATTGCTTGTCCTCCGTTCGAAGTTGACCATATTCTCGACAGGTTTTGATATTATATATAAACTGTTGTTAGAGTAGAAAACCTACAGCGTTCCACGCCGTTTTTACGGTGAGGGCTGGGCGTTGTTACGCACACGTGTCCTTACAGCGGGTGCGGGTCGTGACAGATACATGTTCGTTTAGGTTCTGACACTCTGTCCTACTCGTGGATACGAGCTGTGTGGACACGAGCACGACCATGGGTTGACACCTATATAGTTCACTTGTATTCTTAATTTCATTTCAAGTTGTTTGATAATTTTGAACTTCGAAATGGCTTCACATAAACTATATGATATTCCAGTTTTGTTATTTTTCAGTGAATAGTTTGGATTTTGAGTTAATTTCCTGTGATTTTGTTTCCAAATCATTCTGATGTATTGTGATTGGGATTTGATGAGTGGGTTGATGTTTCATATTGTTGCGGTTTCGAATTCATTGAAAATTTGGGTTCAATTTTGTGTGGACTGATACATAATATCTTATGTATTTTCTAGGAATTTTTAAAATATGGTTTCAAAGTGATACATGTTATTTGACTTTCAAATGAGTTGGGTTTAATTGATTTTTGATGTGCTTACTGAGTTATATCCAACCTGTGAGCTGATTTGTATATGTACATACGTGTTTGTATATACAATTTAAAAACCTGAGATTGTATGTTAACTGAGAAGAAGTATGAAAACTGAGTTGGAATTTTATATGTAATGAAAAAAATCTGAGAATGATAGTTGAATCCATATATGTATGTATGCATTACCTGAGAATATATGGGATAACCTGAACTGAAAGGGACTGTACATTATTGAAACTGAGATTTCATTCTCAGGTTTGATTGATGTGTATCCCAGTTTTAATTTGGGTTTCTTCGATTTTAGTTTAGGTTTTATGTTTTAGATTTTGTTGACTGGGTTTTGGCATGATTAGAAAACTGAATTTACATGTTAATGTATCAAAACTGATTTTTGGGTAGTTGATATATTGGTTGAGTTTGATTTTAAGTTATAACAGAGATATATAAATTCACTGAAATGAACTTGACACCATTCACCATTCACCTACTGCCTTGATGTTCACCTTGACTGTTCACAAGCACACACATACACTCTATTTACCATGCTCACACACACTATTCTCCCCCTCTCCTATGCTAACACACACACACATGTTAACCCCTCACATTTTTTCCTCTCTATATCTATATATACATATATGTTTACATATATATACAATAATTGAATGTATGAATGATTAAATGAATGCATGAATGAAAATATATATGTATACAAGTATGTATGCAATGTAAGGAGGTAATGTATGGCCTTAAACATTAATGTTTATATGCCTATAGGTATACCTATATATATAGTGTATGAAGATATATGTGTATATGTTGGTGTTGACCTTGTGATTGTGTGTGAGTACTAGGCTAGACTTGGTTAGGCTTAGTGAGACTTGATTGAGCTAGGACTTGACCTAGTTTGACTAGTATAGTTGACTAGAGTTGACCAAGGGTTGACTTTAGTCTAGAATGACTTGTTAGACTAGGTTTAGACCTAGAATAGCCTGGTTGACCTAGTTTGACTTTATAAGTTGACCATAGTTGACCAAAAGTTGACTTTGGCCTAGATGACCTAGAAATCATATAGAATGCATTGTAATCTTCAATATTACCATTCTGGACATGTTGTGAACTGTGTTGCTCTAAATATGACTCATCTACTCTGTCTGGACATCTACACTTACCAGATACTCAGGATATCAGGCGAGTACATTCTCTGATCATTTTATACTTGCTAGGATTTATATTCTTGCTCTAGATTACTTTACTTGATGCTGTCACTTTGTTAACACTGATTAGTACTATATGGATCTTTACATTGAGATGTTATCCCCCTCGGGAGCATCAAATATATCATGTCATGTGCATTTCACTTTCATCATGTACTCTTGTGCTTTCATTATTCATATGCACTCTTGTGATTCATGTACTCTCATGCTCATAGAGCCCTCATGTATACCTTCATGTGCACCCATTTATGGGCCTCCATGTAAAATATTGTACAATAACATAACTTGTCTGGATCCTTATGTATTGATTGGGGTACGGAGGAGTAGAAGCAGTCATGTGAACAATCCCAATGGTCATTGTATAAACTCTTATTGTAATCATGTGCAAATTCAAGCCGTTCACATGTCTACCTTGTACTCTACATTACTAGTCACTGACAGTTCTCTACTTATAATAGCTATTTATATTACAGTTCTCTCTCTTTTACTATATGTACTTTCTTTCAGTGTTTCATATATTTTACTCTATTGCATGCTTTATATGCTTGTCTTGATATGAACTGTTAAGATTATGTGCTCGTTCCTGTCCTGATTGGACCTGTTAAAAATATTATAGATGATGACGAAGACCTTTGCCCTACCTATTATGGAGCTGCCATAGATGACACCTGCGACTTGGACCTTCAGCAGGATCCATCAGCAGTAGAAGATGTCACCCCTATAGTTTAGGCTAGTTAGCTTAGACTTCTATCTTACTTTATTGTCTTGTCATATTTTGGATACTTTATGTACTTATTTAGGATTTTGTTATTCTGGATGTTGTGGAGATGTTATCTTAGACACTTAGACTTCTTCTCCTGTTTGTATTTTATTTGATAATTTTCATTATCTATCTATCTTATCGTACTTCTACCTTAGTTGTGATTGAGTTGTACATTTCTGTATTGTCCTCCGTTTGGAGTGTATATACTGAACAGGTATATTATATTAGTTAGATGTTTGTGACCTAGGACAGCGTTCTACCACCGATACTGCAGCGTAGGCTGGACGTACCCACTTCTCGTACCTCTACACTGGATGCGGGTCGTGACACATTTTTAGTGGTGGCCCATGCAGGTCAAGAGTTATGCAGTGGTATTCGAACTAGAGTATCACTACAGCCTGCAGTAGGATATAGAATATAGTTTTGAAGGTACTCAATCACACCTAGGAAAAACTCTTATCTGATTCCATCATCAAAATTCTTGTGCTTTATTGTCTTTCTTTGAAATAAACTGTCTTTCTTTGACGTTATCGATTCATTCTCAGTAATTGCCTTCTTGTTTGATCTGTCTCCAGGATGGTGCAGACACGATCCCATCGCTCCGGCCAGAGGGATACTACTGAGAGGTCTGCCACCTCTCGTCCGACTCAGCCCAGTTAGGCAGCTCCCGTAGTACCTTCTCATGTCAGAGTTTCTGTCCATTCGGGGGTGCACCTCCGCCTATTCCGAGATCTTCCCCCGTCATTCCTGATTTCTTCCAGCAACAGCAGCAGCCGCCTTCGGGATCGGTTGATGCAGCGCAGTTGTTCGTTTTCTTTCAGAGGATGGTGGAGGCCCAGCAACAACAGTCCGCTCATTTTCAGCAGGGCATAGAGAATGCCCATCAGCTTTCCCTGATGATGGTGGAGAGAGTTATTGTGCAGTCCCAAGTAGCCCAGATACAGCCGTATCAGTCGAAGATACCAGAGATCCAGGAGTTCTAGAAGATGCATTTGCGGGACTTTCGCGACACAGAGGGGATTTTGTATATAGATGACTGGATAGAGCACATCGAGGAGATCTTTCGGATGGCGGAGATACCAGCTCGACTACAGATTAAGGCGGCAGGTAGTCAGATACAGGACCTGGCTCGCACTTGGTACCAGACGGACCCGAGGGTCGGTACAGAGGGACAGACTTAGGCAGCCTTCAAGAAGCTGTTCAAGAAGAATTTTTTTCCCTGACACAGCTCTTGGTGCCCTGGAGACGCAGTTTGAGAGCTTAGTTCAAGGCAGTCAGACTGTCGAGGAGTACGTAGGGGAGTTCTGCCGTCTGGACAGATTTGTTGAGGGACTCAATGAGACAGCGAAGGCTCGAAGGTTCTGGAAGGGATTAGTCAAGGAAGTCAAGTCCTTGACCAAGAGTGACCGGAGCGCCACTTTTGAGAAGATTTTGGTGGGTGCCATAGCAGCAGAGGATGATCTTAAGCTGAAGCTCAAGATGGGACGAGACGCTCATGGAGCCAGCAGTAGCGGAGGCCAGGCCAAGAGGCCTCATGTACAGATTCAACAGTAGCAGCAGCAGCAGAGGCCTGTTCAACAGCAGTTTCAGGGCCAGGGACATACACTTTACCAACAGACACCCAAGCAACAACACATTAGTTGTACCTTCTGCAAAAGCTGGGTCATGGATGGAATGACTGCAGGAAGAGACTAGGCAGGTGTTTACTTTGTAGTTCAACGAAGCATCAGTGTAGGGAGTGTCCCAAGAACCAGATGCCATTGACTCATGTAGCAGCAGGAGCTAGGGCTCTGACATGGCAGCAGAGGTTTATCCAGCATCAGCAGAAGGCCAGAGGAGGAGGCCTGCAGGGCAAGCTTTCGCCATGACAGTTGAGGATGCACAGGCAGTAGGAGGGATGCTTGTAGGTTCTGTTCTTCTCAATTCTATTCCCACTTTTGCCTTATAATAACTATCTTGAAATTCAATTCCGATAGTTTTGTCTACCTTCTTGTTCGTCGATAAATTTGATCCTTAGTATTCTGTGTTGATTTGATTTTGATTTTTCCAATATAAGTCGTATGGGCTAGGTCGCCTCAGTTATAGAATTTAGGATTTTCTACAGTCATAGTAGCCAGCATAGTGAGGACATATAGTCAGATTTTAGAGGTATTTTTTGGGCGTGGGAATTTAAGGTTTTCGCGGCCAAGCATGCGGCAATACAAAAATTTTAAATACCATAATTCTAGAGGTATGTACCATAGTTGGAACTCTATGATTATCGTAGCCTTACTTACTAGTATGACGAAGATTCTGAATCTCATGATTTTGGACAGACACATATGATTATAGGATTGTATGATTAGAGACTTTGATTGATTGGAGGTTTGACCTAGTACGACTATCTTAATTTCGAGGACAAAATTCCTTTAAGAAGGGTAGACTTGTAACACCCATTTTCCAAATAAGGGTAATTTTGAAGTTTTGTATTTTTAATCATTTAATAATGTTATTTAAATTATGATATAATTTTTGGTGATTTTTAATTATTTTAAAACTATTTTATTGGTGATTTGTGATTTTGGTATTTGCTAGTGAAACCCTAGAGACTGCTTGACCTAGAGCCTAACTATGTGATTAGGATGTGTTAATTATCATTTTTGGCCCAGGGGTATTTGGTCATTTTGGTTTCTAGAATTATTTGTTAATTATTGATTAATGGTTGTTATTTTTGACTTTTGCTAGTTGTGACTTTAGAGACTAGTCTAGAGTTTGACTTTGACTTTGGTGACTTAGTTAGCATGGTGTTGTAGAAGCATGAAAAATATTAGAATAATGATCCATGCGGCTCTGAGTAAGAAGCTTATGCGGCCCACACAGGAGCAGCCCTATGCGGTTCAAAGAAGACTCTCAATCGCATGCGGCTCCGGAGCGTATGCGGTTCAGCAAGGCATATGCGGCTCGATGAACGCCATGTGTGATCCTTCCCTACAGCTGGTCGTTTAAGGAGTGGCCTCATTTATTGCTCCAGCACGATTCACTGTGGCGGTCCTGACATAAAGTTTCATAATGGCCTTGCCATAATGACTGACTCCTCGGGAAAAGAAGAAAATCTTTGACCAAATCCGTCAGAAGTCCCAGATTGCCACATGGCAATCAGTCATATGCGGCTCCCTAAGAACCCGTTCCATGTGGTTCGATACAACGCTAGCTCATGCGGCTCCCTGGGAACACATTCCCTGCGGCCCAATACAACACCAGCTCATGCGGCTCATAAAGATTACGCATATGCGGCTCGATGAAGCATCGTCCTATGCGGCTTACAAAGAGTATCTCTCTGCGGTTCGAGGATCGTCAATCCTATGCGGCTCTGACAAGACTCACAATTAAGACACGTGGCATGGGATCAATAAGAGATTTAACCGAATCTCAACGAATATATTTGACATCATCGTCATAATTACTGAGATCAGGGCATATCATTTATCATCAAGCTAATGGGACACGTGGCGAGCAATCAGACATTGGCATAATCAATCACGAGGATTTAAAGCAGCTAGCATTAATTGCTCATGAGATACGATGCTATCCGCATTAATGGCCGAGATTCACTATAATCAGGATCAAGGGTTCAGATAGAATGAAGGAGCGCCGACATTCCAAACGGATAATCATTAGCAAACCCTAATGATCACCCCCCACTCTTATAAATAGCCAATATCATTTCCTTGTAAAAAAAAAGAGAAGAGAGGTCGGCAACAAAAGAATAAAAAAATAAGAAGAGAGAGATCTACACAGAGAGAGCTCCCCCTTTCTTCTTGATAATCACAGAGAGAGAGAAGCCAGGAGAGCAATCCGAGGAGAGCAAGAAGAGCGTTTCTTCATCAACGTCGAGCAGATCTTCCCCGAGCCAAGGCTGCATACTGATCGTCCAAGGAGTAAGGCAGAGCGGCCGTCGCTTTCCCGAGCCTCTATCGTCACCCTCCAGAATCAAAAATAAACAATCGTACTTAGTCTGCTGTACCTAGGTTTTCGTCCCTAGGCTTTGTTTGTACGAGCGAGTTTGTATTATGAGTCTAAGTTCAGTCCTCCGATAATTGTTCTGTTCTTTTACAATCAATGGCAAACACGATGGCGACTCTGCTGGGGACTAACTTCTCCACGGATGAGGAGTTGGTGACGCAATCAGATGCAGCCAAACTTGGCTCCACACAAAAGAAGATGGTCGTCCGCTTCGACCAACAGGCGTTCGAAGAGATGCTCTCTGAAGGCAGCGCTGGCCCGGCCCAGAAGCGCACCCGCACCACGAAGGCTCGCAAAGAATGGAGACCGAAGTCATTTGCTCCTCCTCAAGCCCTCGATGGGATGCCCTCTGCTGCTCAAGACGGCGAGAAGGATTCTCCTGCGGTCCCACTTCAGATCGTAGACAACTCTGCTGTCCCCAAGTCCGGCAGAAGAAAATATTATGATGCTGGACTTGCAGGGACAAAGAGGGATTCTACGCGGACCGAACCGCAGAAAAGTATTAGCCGCAAGGAGAAAGCCCATGCGGCTACATCCGCCAACCGCATGAAGAAAACTCATGCGGCTACTTCTGTCAGCCGCGTAACTTATGCGACTACAGTTCTCGACAGCATGGATGAGACACATGCGGCCAGTAAAGTCAATCGTTTGCAGAAAACCCATGCGGCCACAGATGCCAACCGCATGCGGCCAGCCTGCACGGTCGTGACCCCTAGCCGCATAAGAACTCGTCCGACGACAGGAGACAACAGCATGCAGACAGCCCGCACGGTTTCTGCTTCCAGCCGCATAGCATCTGCTCCATGCTCCTCTTGATCAGTTTTCGACCGTCTCTCGTACGGTCCGAACCCTGATGACTCTCTGGATGATAAGCCAGACTCTGTGATGTTCAACTTGGACTCTTCCTATTATGCACCCACAAGCGCCAGAAAGAAGAAGTCTAGGGCAGCGCGGGCTCATCAAGCCCAGACAGCTGCCCCAACCTCTGACTATCAGGGCGTCCCGCTGATTATCACACGGGCCTCTGATGGGAAGTTGTACAGAACCGCTCAAGTCCAATCCCCGGCGGCGAACGGACAGAGTGGTTCCTCTGACCTGCGTGAGGCGATCCTCCACAAACGCAGTGAAAGAGAAGGGGCCTCGGCGTGCAAAGAATCCTCATATGGACGTCACTGCACCCAGATCATCGTCAACTGCTGCTACAACAACGCGGCAGTGACGGAAGATCGTCCGTCCGTCTTCCACAGACTACAGCACCCGAACTCAGAAGATGAGGCACCTCCTGTTGTCTCCTGCAATTCCGCTCAGAAGGTCCCCGCCGAGGGGAGAGGGAAGAAGACAAGCATCTCCAGTCCAAAGATATCAGCCACTACAGCTAAGAAATTATCGGCTAAACGGTTGCCCTCCACCGGAGTATACCAACACACCCGTTCGAAGACAAAATCTGCTGCAACAGGAGGCTCATCGTCCCCGACCCTGGGGGTCGTAGGAGCTGGGGGTAGTACTCCTCCGAACGTCCACAATAATCCAATGTTTCAAGGAGACGAACCCCGAGAAACAACCCTTCCATCGGGTACAACAGATGCTGATGTCCCCGAGGACATCCATGATCCTCTAGACGAAGCAAGCTTCGAAGCTGGGGGTAGTGTTCCTTCCGAGTCCGAACCTGAAGAGAACATCCCCACATATCCAGATGATTTCTCGACGCATGGGTATGACTCGGAGGGTACATCCTCCACCACTCCCTCCGTCACTCCTCATGTGAAGACGGTATTCATGACAGACAACAATCAAGGCGGTTCCAGCGATCGCCAGCGCATCGACACTTTGGAGGCCATATTGCATGCCTTGGTCAAGTTTGTAGACGAGATCAAAGCGGCACTTTCTACTCTGCAGGGAGTGACACCTGGCCAGACAAGCACGGGTCCCGCAATCAACGTAGATTCAAATTCAGCGGTGCCAAACCAGGGCAATAATCCTCCCGAGATAACGGCCCCTACCGCGACAGATGAGGCCCGAGAAGTAAGAAGAGAGGTTCAGGAGCTCCGAGCAATGTTCTACGCCCGAGAAAACTCTCAAGACCTCAGAATACGGCAACCATATCCTGCTGAATGGAGGGATGTTCCCTTTCCGCCAAGATATAAGTCGTTCAATATCAATCCATATGATGGCAAGACTTCAGCAAGTCGATACATCACTTACTTTGAGGTCACTACCGACCATCTGCCCCCATGATGACGCTATCCTCACGTGGTTATTCATTGGGGCATTGGAAGGAGTCGCCTTCGATTGGTACCGCAACCTGCCAGACAATTGCATCCACTCCTTCGCTGGCTTCAAACGCTTTTTCTTGGAGAGGTTCTATGAGGTAGGGCAGGACGTTACGATGTCTACCCTCATGGACGTCGTTCAAGGAGAGAAAGAACTGACGAGAAATTACATTGAGCGGTTTCGTCAAACCGCAATAAAGTTACCATCTGGCAACCCGGACTCTTCTTTGATTGAAATTTGCCAAAAGAGACTACTTCCAACAATTAGTCTCTGGATGGGCGAAAGTCAGTTCAAGGACTGGAAGGCTTTTATCATCAGTGCTACAAGTGCTGAAGAATGATTGAAGAAGGCTCGCCAACTGGGATTGCATATCTCGGAGGGAGAGAACAAGAGCAAGCGTCCCAACACCAGCAACGATAATGGGGGTAGCCCCTCCAACAACCGGGACAACAAAGGCAAGCAGGCTATGGTGACCGATACAGCCCAGAAGCCCGAGCCACAGCCAGTAGACAAACAATGGCCTCAAATCACTTATTCCTTTAAAGACGGTCACGTCAAGCCTATCTTGGACATGCTTATACAAGGAGATAGGATTCAGCTTCCTCCACCAAGACGGGAGCCTCGGCCGGCTGATCTGAAGAACCCAAAGTTCTGCCATTACCATCGCTACGTCCACCATGCTACACACGACTGCTACCAACTGAAACGGTATATCCAAAACCTCATCGATTCGAACGCTCTGGCCATCGATTTCGAAGAGATAACCGTGGCAACCAACATGGTATCCGTACAATTCGGCAGCTTCCCTCCAACAGAGACTCAGGACGGGGTTATACCCATCCCTCTAGCAACAATGGAGATTGCTAATCTGCCGCCTGCTCGCGATCAAGCCGCTGGTCTAGTACCCCTCACCACATCACGAGGGGAAATTATGTGGGTCCATCCGGACCTAGTCCACGAGGTAACTCAGCCCTCTCCACCTTCTAAAAGGAAAAGTGAAAAAGTTAGATCCTGTCGCACTGCCTCGGCGAAAGAAGAGGAAGTCTCGGCCGTCACTACTCGATCTAGAACACAAGCCCAACCGGTGATCGAAAACGCGACTGATGATCATCCGCCCACTACCAATGATGCTCCGGGACCGGCTCAGCCTTCGACGACCGACAAGCCTAGGCCGAAGGAGACTCGCTTCGACAAGTCCCTCCGGAAGGAGACACCTCAGGGGCTGGAGAGGCCCTACAACTTCGACATCTTAGCGCAATTAGCTAATACCCCGGCCAAATTGTCTTTATATGAACTCCTCAGGCTCTCAAAGGATGTCCGTACGGCTTTAAGTGAGGCGCTCCAAAATGCCGACGCATACTTGGCTCAGGTCAACCTCACGGAAGATAACCAACTTGCAGAGCTCCAAGATAGTGCGTGTATGGGAGCAATGCCCAATATCGTCTTCTTTCCGCAGGATATGCTCATCAAAACTAACCTGCACGATCGCCCGTTATACTACACTGGATACATTGGCGACGTAAAGGTGGACCGAATGCATATTGATCCTGGGTCTTCCATAAGCATCATTCCAAAGGGTCTGCTACATCATCTTTGTATTCCAATGCATCGCCTGACGCCTACAAGCACCGCCATTAGCGGTTTCAATTCGGGCAGGAGCTACCCAATCGGGAAGATCCGTCTGAAATGCCAGATTGGCGATCTCCAATCAGAAGTCACCTGCTACGTCATAGACGCCGACACTTCTTACAATATCCTTTTGGGGCGGCCTTGGATACACGATTACATGATCGTGCCTTCCACACTGCACCAATGTTTCAAATATGTCGATAAGCATGGCTTCGTGAGGACGGAATTTGCTAATATCGATCCCTTCAAGGGGGTCGAATCTTATTACTCAGACTCATGTCTGTACGAAAAATCGAAGAAGCACCTGGTCGAAGAAGATGTGCAAGCCCATACCCAGACGGCCACAGGATCAGAAGAACCTCTGACGATCCACCTCCAGGCTCGCAAACCAGGCAATTTCGCACCCCTCACGGCCACTCTGCGTAAGGACGCAATCAGCCTCTCGGCACAGGAAGAGCAGTTGAGAATCCGGCTGCCAAGGTCGGGCCAGGTGTCGAGACCCACAACGGGGCCACTTACCATCAGACTGCCAAGAGTCGCTCAACCCCAAACGGAGAAACTCAATCCCTCCGATAGGCCACTGACAATACGCCTTCCCAAGAAAGGTCATCATCCCGATACAAGGTCTGAAACTTCTAGCGAACCAGCCACTCCTCGCTCCACATCAATTACCAGACTGGGGGTTGCTAGTCTACCGATAACCCCACGCTCTGCTCCGTCAGTTGAACCTCTGAAGATCAAGCTGACCAGGACGTCCTCTTAATCTTCATTCATACAGGGGGTAGCCGAAGAGGAACCAGAGCTAGCCAAGTATGTGGCTGCCCACACTGATGTTCCCTCCGCAGATGATGTAATCCCTCTAGAAAAGATACCTTACTTCATCAATAAAGGGTTATCTTTGAACTACACCGAGCTCAATAAGCTATGTACAATGTATGCTATGGAACACGGTATAGGCACTCACCTACATACACAGGTGACAAACGTGTACACCGCCATCCGACTTACTCCAGTAGAAGACACTTACCGAATAGTCGAGGGAGGGGACCACCCGATCATCTTCGGTCGGACGAACAACCCACATCCCCTCGCTATGGAAGAAGTTGACTTCGGGTCAGATGCTGGAAGACTGCCTCCGTATCTCTATAGCCCTCAATCCAAATATCTCATGCAGAAACAGGGGTATGATCTAGAGACAACACCAGGGCTGAACTACGGAACTGGACGACGATTACCGTTGAAGTCGCCAGCCCCGGCAGGCAAACCACGAAACAACTATAACAAAACCCGATGCGGTTTAGGGTATGTAACGCCTACTACGACCCCTGAAAGCTCAGATGAAGAATGCGACTGGCAGTCACATTCAACCGGATCACCGACTTCCGACTCAGATACCAGCATCGGAGATGTGTTCAGACAAGTCATGTCAGTCAACATGGCGTTCGCTGACGCTTACGAGGAAGACGAAGACATCTCCAAAATCCTTGAGCTAGAGCCGTGGGCCCAGCAATTAGACGCGCAATGGGAAAAGCGGTTCGAACTGAGAGAACCTCCTACTGAAGATGAGGTCATACAAGTGGATCTCAGCAGCGAATCTTCTCCAAAACCGATCTTTATCAGTAAAAGCCTGACAAACGAAGAACGAGAATCGCTGCTGAAACTTGTCAGAGAATATATCGACGTGTTCGTGTGGAGTTACGAGGACATGCCGGGGCTAGACCCCGATATCGCTCTTCACAAACT
Source organism: Iris pallida (assembly GCA_029216955.1). Lineage (NCBI taxonomy): Eukaryota > Viridiplantae > Streptophyta > Magnoliopsida > Asparagales > Iridaceae > Iris > Iris pallida. The sequence goes on along the minus strand of JANAVB010037419.1, from coordinate 130,251 downwards.
CAACATACGGCCAGATGCAAAGCCAGTCAAGCAGCAACAACGACGCTTTTGCCCAGGCGTCATGGACGCAATTGAAGCCGAAGTCAACAAGCTAATAGCCAGCGGCTTCATTCGTGAAGAGCAACATCCTGACTGGGTCGCCAACATAGTGCCGGTCCTTAAGAAAAATGGGAAGATCCGAATCTGCATCGACTTCCGTAATCTGAATAAGGCATGTCCGAAGGACGAGTTTCCCCTCCCCATCACAGACATCATGATCGACAACACATGCGGCTTTGAACGTATGTCATTCATAGATGGATTCTCGGGGTATAATCAAATCAAGATGTCCCCCGACGACGAAAAGCACACATCATTCCGAACGTCGATTGGTACATACTGCTACACAGTCATGCCATTCGGTCTGAAGAATGCTGGCGCTACATATCAGCGGGCCATGAGTATCATTTTCCGAGAACATTTACGCAAAACAGTAGAATGCTATGTCGACGACTTCGCCGTCAAGAGTCGCCATAAGGAAGATCATCTGCAAGACCTGAGAACGGTATTCGACCTGATGAGAGCCCACAACCTGAAGATGAACCCTACGAAATCATTCTTGGGCGTATCCAACGGGAAATTCTTAGGCTTCATCATCACGGCACGGGACATCCATGTAGACCCTGAGAAGACGAAGGCAATCATGGAGATGGGTCCCCCGAAAAATCTCTGCGAACTCAGAGGCCTCCAAGGGAGGCTAGCTTACATCAGGAGGTTTATTTCCAACCTCTCCGGGCGATGCCGACCGTTCACACACCTCATGAAGAAGGGAGTCTCATTCGTATGGGACAAGGAATGCCAGCGTGCTTTCGACGACATCAAAGAATATTTGTCGAATCCCCCAGTCCTGGTGGCCCCGGTCCCCGAAAAACCATTCCTGTTCTACGTACGAGCAATGGAACACTCCCTTGGTGCCTTGCTAGCACAAAATAACGATGCAGGCCACGAGCAGGCCATATATTAATTCAGCCGAATGATGATCGGGCCAGAACATCGATACACCGCCGTAGAGAAGGAGTGTCTCGCCCTGGTATTCGCTATTCAAAAGACGCGACACTATGTCACAGGACAAACCATACATGTGATCTCGCGAGTCAACCCCCTCAGAGTCCTCATGACTAAACCAGGGGCCCTCAGCTCTCGCCTTGCCATATGGGCAATATTGCTGTCCCCCTATCATATGATCTTCGTCCCGCAAAAGGCTGTTAAGGGTCAAGCCCTAGCAGACTTTTTGGCAGCCCACCCAGGATCGGAGTCATCCAGAATCTATGAAGAGATCCCAGACGAGGTCGCCGATTCGAATACAGCCACCCACGATAACATATGGCGAATGTTCTTCGATGGCGCCTCAAGGACCGGACCCAAGGGAAACATCGTCGTCGGGGTCGGAGTGGTATTAATTTCTCCTACTGGGCTGGTGATCAATCGCGTCTACTCCCTCACAGAACCCTGCTTCAATAATGTGGCCGAATATAACGCCCTGGTCATTAGCCTCCAACTTGTAAAAGAGCTGGGGGTAGAATACCTTGAAGCATACGGCGACTCCCAACTAATCGTCAATCAGATCAGGGGCTCATACGAGGTTCGCCATGAAGACATGATCCTCTACCATCAAATTGCGATCAACATTATCTCATCATTCGAGGGATTCTTCATCGAGCACGTCCCCAGACTCCAAAATATCGAGGCCGATGCCCTAGCAGGCCTTGCCGCTTCCTTAGCAGTGCCGAACCAAGCTCATCATTCGGTTGACGTAATAGGTCACGAACTGGTCTGTCCCAAGAACAACGTTCAAGCCATGGCAAGTTATTCCGCCCAGACGGTCGACTACACACCGGACTGGAGACAGCCGTTCATCGACTTCGTCGTATACGACATCCTCCCAGAGAATCCAAAGGAAGCTACCTCTATCAGACGGCGTTCTCTCAGATTCTTCTACGATACAGAGACGAAAATGTTGTATCGCCGCTCCTACGACGGATTATTGCTCCGGTGCTTGTCGAACGCGGAAGCTACAGAAGCTGTACGAGAAGCTCCCGACGGTGTCTGTAGGGCCCATCAACCCGGCCCTAAGCTACAGGACCGCCTTCGCCGGATGGGCTACTACTGGCCCACGATGGTGGCAGATGCGATAGATTATGCCAGAAAATACAAGGCCTGCCAAGTCCACACGGATTTCATTCACCAACCATCCGAGTTTCTGCATCCAACGGAGGCATCCTGGCCATTCGAAGCATGGAGAATGGATATCATTGGTCCAATCACCCTACCTTCCTCCCGAGGACATCGCTTCATACTTGCGATCACCGATTATTTCTCCAAATGGGCGGAAGCTGTCCCACTCGCAGAAGTTAAAACTTCAAACGTGATCAGCTTCCTTAAGCATCACGTTATCTACCGCTTCGGACTGCCACGAAGAATCATCCATGATAATGGTCTACAGTTTATAAGCCATGCATTCTACTGATTCTGCGATAAGCACCGCATTCAGAATGTCGCTTCGATACCATACAACCCGACAGCAAACGGGTTGGCAGAGGCATTCAACAAAACAATCATTAAGCTCCTCAAGAAGTTCGTCTCCTCCAACAAACGCGACTGGAACGAGAAGCTCGGCGAGTGCTTATGGGCTTATCGTACCACGGTTCGAACAGCCACCGGGAATACACCATTCTCTCTGGTGTACGGGAGCGAGGCAGTCCTCCCTTTGGAGACTCAGATCCCCTCACTCCGCGTCGCCCTCACTTATCAATTGACGACGGATGATAACTACCGACGACGACTACAAGAGTTGGAGGCTTTAGATGAAAAGAGCCTCCTAGCTTAGCAAAGGATCGAGCTATACCAAGCACGCATCTCAGGAGCCTTCAACAAAAAAGTTAAAATCAGAACATTCCAAGTGGGTGATCTTGTTCTGGCAGTCCGAAGGCCGATGGTCATGACTCACAAGACCACCGGTAAGTTCCAGCCAAAATAGGAAGGTCCATTTGTCATCGAGACCGTGTTCTCCAACGGCGCCTACCGCCTCGCTAAGCAGAACGAAGATTTGCTCATGTTGCCCGTCAACGACAAGTTTCTGAAGAAATACTATATTTGAACATCATTCTCCAGATTATCGAGTCATGTACTCCTTTAGTACCACTGAACTCTCATCCATCATTCTCCAGATTATCGAGTCATGTACCCCTTTAGTACCACTGAACTCTCATCCATCATTCACCAGATTATCGAGTCATGTACCCCTTTAGTACCACTGAACTCTCATCCATCATTCTCCAGATTATCGAGTCATGTACCCCTTTAGTACCACTGAACTCTCATCCATCATTCTCCAGATTATCGAGTCATGTACCCCTTTAGTACCACTGAACTCTCATCCATCATTCTCCAGATTATCGAGTCATGTACCCCTTTAGTACCACTGAACTCTCATCCACCCTATTTCAGATTATCGAGCCATGCACCCGCTGGTGCCGCTGAACTCCCACTCCCTCAATAGTCTAAATTACCAAGTTATGTACCAGCTGGTGCCTCTAAACTTATATTCCGATCACTCTTTCAGATAGTAAGTCAAGTATGATTATACCTCTGAACTTTCTTCCTGGCAGAGATCCTCCTTCAGGATTCACTACCCGCACTCCCAGTGCACAAAAAGGGTAGTCGATCCACCAATTTCCGAAACGACCATGTCCTCATTACCTCTGAGTTATCTTCACTTCCACCAAAAACAAACCGCCCCCTCGCATAGAACTTCCACGTTCTCCTACCTCTGAGTCGTTCTATGTACCCAATCTTCATTGAGCCCACTCCTGCCATGTCCTCACTACCTCTGAGTGGGAAGGCTCCGTCGAAGAAATCGTCATATTTGCCATGTCCACATTACCTCTGAGCAAGTATGTCGGTCCTCTTTTAACCTATTATCTGTACCCACAACCGGAGTACGACAAGGATAATAGGTCCATAAATGTTCCCTGTTGACCACAAATGTCCTCTGTTGACCACAAATGTCCTCTGTTGACCACAAATGTCCTCTGTTGACCACAAATAGCTTCCGTAAAGTCTCTTCTGCCATGTTCTTATTACCACTGAGCAGGAAGATTTCACGATAAAACCTTCATGTTGGCCATGTCATCATAACCTCTGAGCAAATGTGATCGGTTCCCTTTTACCCCATTATCCGCATCCTGAACTAGGGTACGCCAAGGGTAATAGGTCCACAAATATTCATTCGCTAAGCTTCTTAGCATAAATCCACCATCTTACCATGCCCTGGGAGCCTAGCTGCTCTACGGCATTCCTTCCCCCAGTACCGAGAACATCCATGACCATTTTGCCGTGGCTGTCCCGGACATCCTATCTAAACTGTTATCCGTACCTAAAACCAAGGTACGCCTAGGATAACAGGTCCACAAATAAATCCTCCAGCAAGTCCAAATTCCATAAACACCCAAGTGCAAGAAAGAAAAGATGAGTCGAAACATGCTCATTTATTCAAAAATCAAATGGCTACATCAGCAGGGATCACACCCCCTTGCAAAAATTAAAAAGAAAAAAAAGAGAGAAAGAGAGAAGAAGAAGAAGACAGAAAGCCGATCACTGCTCTGGAACACATAACGTCGTAAGACGGTCCTTTATCAAGGCAACCGACCGCTCAAGCTTCTGCCTGGCTCGGCGCTCCGCTTCCTGATTCAATACCGCTGCATCCTCCAGATGAGCATGGGCTCGCCAGTTGTCCTCAAACTTCTTGAAGGCCCGCTTCAGGTTGACAGAGGATCAGGAAATCCTCTCGGCCTCTCGAGCAATCAACTCTTGTTCTGCACGAGCAGCCTCCCGCTCTGACTCTAAGAAGGCCAACTCCTTCTGGAGTGCGAGAATCCGTTCCTTCGTATCAGCTACTCCACGAGAGGCAGATTCTTCCCGGGCTCTACAAGCCTGACTCCGACGACCCAGTCGGTCATAAGAGACGGAGAACTTGTCAAGGTCCTCCTGCACAGCCGGTCCAGCAGTTTCTCGAGCGAGCTTAATCCTGTCCCTAGCAGTGACCAGGAAGCTCCGCTCCCATTCAGTCGCGACGGGCAAGCCAGCCTGCCGTACTGCCAGCAGTTGGGTCACAAGCTGATCAGCCTCTGTCAACTTAGGCTCCAGGAGCGCTGCTAACCCCTGCCCGCCAGGAAGACCCTTCAGAGTGTCAATTTGGCCCCGAGCTCCCCGTAGAGATAGAGAAAAAGGGACCCCCCGTTCCACGACAGCGTTTACACCCCTCCCTAAGTGGCGATAGAAGCTGTCGACCACATCCTGCGTCACCTCGTTCAGAGCCTCCGAGGAAATCGGTGTCAACGGGAGTGTGGCTGGTAGCACGGAAGAAGATGCGACAGAATCTGCCGCTCCTGCCACAAGAGAAACCAACTCCGCACGGAAGGACGCTTGAACATCGATCAATTCCTCTTCAGCGGCCCGCAGAATTTGGATGCTCGGCAGGGTCGAGAAGTCAATCTCCGGAGCCGTATAAGCAGCCGAAGATGAGGCCGGGGTCAGCACCAACTCCATTCCCATCTGCCCAGAGCTGGCAGGATGTCCCTCAACATGCGATGACGAAGGGGAGGAAACGCTCCTTTCCTCCTGATCACGGTAGATCGGGCCTTCCCCAAGAACATCAGCGGCAGGAGATAAAGGGTCAAGACCTGCACGACCAAGGTAACCATGAATCGACTTGACCCGAAGGATATGCTGATAGAGCAAATAAGCCCCCTCGGTGGTCAATATGTGGCTCAGCTTACCAGTGGAGGAATGTGGAGACTGAGGTTCGCCTACAGCCATCACAACCTCTTCACCAACAGCCTCCGAGTCAGGAATAAAAGACTCATCCGCCCTTGCATCCTCGGGAGGGGATGCACCGAGGATGGCGTCATCTCGCTGAAGTTCGAAAATCTCGGAGACGGGCCCAAGGAAACTTTCGTCACCCCGGGCTGGGGCCTCAGCAGCTTGGGAGTCCTTAGCCGCCGCTGAGAGAGCCCCCGCAGAGAGGACCGCGGCACACATGTCGCTAATCAAAGCGACAAGGGCCGGATCAACTACTGAGGCAACAGATGGTTCAGGAGAGCCTGGTTCGTCAGACGCCTACAAAGAAAAATGATCAAGTCATATCCCCGAAAGGAAAGAAAGCTACAACAAAGATATAACTCCGACTTGGACTTACCTCCGAACATCGTCTACACCCTCACCCTTCTCCGTAATAAGCAGCCTACGGGGACCGACAGCCGCTCTCTTTACAGAAAAAGTTACCCCTCCGCCGGTAGGCTCATGCCTGCCTCGCTTACGCGAAGGACCAGGCATGGCGGGCGATAGATCTACCCGTACCTCCTCCGACGCAGACGGTAACGGGCCCACTGCTTCGTCAAATACGGCCGACGGTTGTTCCGTCGCCATCTCAGCCGCCATAACGGAAGGCTGACCCGCCATTATCCTATCACCCGAAGAAAAGGAGTCTTCGCCGTCCCGCTCATTATCTTCCTCAATTGTGTCGAAGGATTCGGAATCGGGCGAAGGAACCCTATTCGTCCCTTTCTTCTTTGCTCTCGACGTCATAGCCTTCTCCGCTAGGCGAGTGCCCACAATAAAGCTAGTCTTCAAGTCAAAATCGAGGGGAGGAGGATTCGCCGTGACATGATACAGGGCTGCCATATGCAGGATTTCATCCATCACATTTGCGGCAGGGACCAAGAAGCTAGTCCGAGTATGACAGATGTCATAGTAGCTCCATGCTCTGATACCATCAAGAATGCTATCTTCAAATCCCAGGTGAGAACTGGGGCGCCCGAGGAATAGCTGACTATACCCAAATTGACGGGCAAACCTACTAGGCAAGTAGGGCTCCAAATACACAGTGTTGCGATTCCGGTAAACTAGATGCGCCGGGCGAATGTTGCGCAGCCAGAAACGTATCTTTTCAGGCAAGAAATAAGGAGGTCCGACCCCATCAACATGAACACTCCTCACCTCTTGATCAGTAAAACGAGGAACGGATACGAAGAAATTGTACCCATCCACCCTCGCCAGCATCTTCCGACACGCCGGCATGGTACTACATTCCCAAGGCTGGTGGTGATACTTGAAAAGAAACGCGTCATCACCTGTAACGCCATCTCCCGTCCCGAGTCTCATCAAGGATTGATAATACAGCAATAGCCATCCCAGCAAGTAATGGTAAGGCAATTCTACACGTTCAAAATCTATTGCCACGTCACGAGCAATGACCTTGGACGAGAAGGCGCGAAGACCATGTTGAATACTGCACACCATGGCAGGAAGGAGGGCCAGCCTGACCCCAAAGGCCAACTTCACGACAGAAAGAATGAAGTGGCGACTGATCCTCTCAATAGAGCCTGCCCCTCTTGAGACCACGCAGTTGTGCAGCCACACCATTAGAAATCCGGCCAAGAGTGCCTTCTCTGACAACCGCCGAGTACCATAACGAAAGTAGCTAAAGAAGTCAATCTGGCTCCCGAACCTATCACTTTGAGACTTCGACCTCCTGGCAGTCGACATCAAGACCTCCACTTCTTTAGGAGTTAAACGATCTCGGGAAGTAACCCGGCCAGCCGCGCTAAATTTGAAAGGTATGCAACCCAAGATTTAGTATGGGGAGAGTCCCCCTCCGAGCTGTCATTTTTCTGGATAGTCGTCCGGTGACAGGTGCTATGATGGCATAATAATTCTTGATACACGGTGACGAAACCGGGGAATCGCTGATCCAAATCTTGGAGCTCCTCATTCGTCGGCGTATACACTTCGAAGGGTTCATCCCCCCAGGGGAGCTTGAGACAGCATACATCTCGTGAAGAGCGAGCCCTAATTCTCCAACAAGGGTAAAAAAGGTCCCCGTTCGATGATTGTACATCTCCAAAAGGGCCATGAACAGTGGCTTATTAACGGGCAACCCGTGGCTGGTACCCCGTATAGCTTCATAAAGGTTGACTCCCCGCAAAAACTCTTCATACTTTCGTAGAATCCATGAGGACAGATTAGCCCACGAAGGAATGGGGTGTAACCAGCTCGGCAGGACCAACCTACCAATAGGATAGGACCCTTTGCAAGCAAGCTGACTCAGGAAGGTATCAGCCTGGAAGAATGAAAAGTTAGGACCAGGGGTGTTGATGAAGGTACCTGGAACTAACCCCATCACGGACCGACTGGCCGGATCTTTGACTGCGCGCACTGACACAGTGGCTCTGTTATAACGGATATTACCAACAAACATCCCCGGTCTGGTTGGAGTGAGGGTGTCCGGCATCTGCCTATCCAGAACGATCATATTGAACCACTCAAAAGGGAAATGGCGCTTCATAATAGGGATGTGAATCGGCATTCCGTCCAGGTCAAAATCCCAACTCTCCGAAACATCCAACACTCGGGAGTTTTCTACAACCAACGCATCCCCAAAGAGGAAGACCGGTTTCAGATACTTCCCGTCAGACTGCCCAGAGCTTATCATATCAACAAGGAACTGAAAGGATTGAACCCTGATAGCATTTAGTCGCTCCAAAGGTTCATCAACAAGTAGCTATTCGGACACTTGACGAACTAAGTCATCCCGATGAACGCCCGAGGCAAACTGACGCGAGCCTACCATAAGTTCCCCAGCAGGATTCACGGGCAGAGTCACTGAAGAAAGGCAAAAGAAACAAGGTCAAAATGATAGCTGAAACGCAAAAACACATGATGCTTATGCGGCTCAGCATAGGTGCGGCTCGGTTTATACAGGTCAGTTCAAATGAGCCTATGCGGCTCAGTTTGAAAGAGCCCATACGGTCCAGTACGAATAAACTCATGCGGTTCCGTTCGAAGGGAACTCATGCGACTCAGTACGGAGGTACTTATGCGGTCCGAAAGGAGTATGTTCGGCTCGAAAACGTTTATGCGGCCCTGCAAGGATGAGCTTATGCAGTCCAGCGAGGATGAGATTATGCAGCCCTGTTAAAGAAGTAGTTACGCAACCACTTTCATGCGGCTCAAACCTGGGTCATACCCCATGCGGCCCAAGCATGAGTCGGACACACAGTGTGCTTTGGAATATTGGCTCGCGCATAAAATATGCGGCGTAGCCATGGCAGTTCATATTAAGGGACCCTTACCAGCGATTGGCGGGTGGACGTCGGGGTAAAAAGCGGGTACGTCAGTCAACGGAGGAGCCGCCATGTTCGCCATCGCAGTCGATGAAGATACGACTTTCTTGCCCTTCGCTGCCGCAGAAGATGAGGCGGCCTTCGATGCTGCAGCCTTCTTGGGAGCCATTGTCGGTTGCTAAAAGACGAAGAGCAAAGACAGCAAATAGAGATTCAGAGCAAAGAGAGAAGGTAAAGAAAAGCCCCAAGAGACTAGAAAGCTCCTATTTATAGGCAAAAGAGACCCACGAAACGAACGGACGTCTCGGAGTATGCCTCGAATTACGTGCTGTCATGCCCCGCTCCCGTAGGAGCGATCGTCCTCGCTAAGGCGTGATGCCGCACGGGCCTAGGTTGCGCCCGTGCAAGGCCAAGTCCAAAAATGGCCAATTTGAGTCTAGGCCATAGAGTCGCACAGAGTGTCCCCATTTGCAGTGGAAGTAAAAATGAACACAAGTAGAAGCGAATCCAAATCTCTTTATTGAATTTCAAGAAGTTTACAAGCGGCGCTAGGCCGATATTACAAATCGCTCAAGCTCTCTCTCTGAAACATAAAAGGCGTGCCAAGTGGCTTACAACATGGAATGATACATGGCGATGTTCCGATACATTATGTCATGTATAGGGTGCTTCAGCTTCTTGCAACGTTCCAAGGCCCCGGAGTTGGCTCCGCGCCTTGACACGTTCGATGGAAGCTCCGCACCCGCCGGCGTCTCCTGCTATCCTGCAAGCATACTGTGGGGTTATCAGTATATTGTTATGCACTGGTGGGGAGGCTAGCTCGCCCACAATGCCATCATTACCAAACACGTTCCATTTACTTTTGTGCATCTCTATCATTCATTGTCTTTCTAATCTTGCCTTAGGATCAGTTTCATAGCATATTGCATAGCCTATCTCGTGTTACCGAACTCAAGTGTCGCATGAAAATACATGTACGACTTACCCATACTTACCGTCCGGCCTTCCCTGTTCAAGGTAAACCAAGTTAAACAACAATTCATGTATAATAACATAACACGATTCATGTACGCATTCAATATCGAGTGTGTGTCCATGTCTCGGGTTCTAGTGCGTCGTGGGCATGTTCTAGCACGTCGTAGGCACGTTTTAAAGTATTACAATTCAAGCATGTTCCGGATATTACATTCAAGCATGTTCAGGAGTGTTACATATCGAGCATGTTCAGCATGTTACATTTCAAGCATGTTCTGAGTGTTATATTTCGAGCATGTTCAGGAAACACTTCATTTAGTTAACTTAGACTACTTTGATTTCAATGCAAGAACTTGCACGTGGATTGCCACCAGCATAGTCCACTTAATCTACATGCACGGGTCGCTGGCTTTACAAGCCATTTAGGACATTCCCCTGTGGCAATTCTCAACTTAGCGTAGGGTGATGGCTGGTACACCCCGTTAAGTCTCTTGAATATACCCTCCTACTTACGTCTCTTGGTGCCCAAGCCCGCACCCAAGCAGCACGTAAGCGCCGTTGATTTCACCTAGGCCGGCCACGGTTTACCCCCCCAACGCCCGTGCCGCAGAATCCTTCCACACGACGGCCACGGTATTCCCCCCATCGCCCGTGCCGTTTGTCCACGACCATTTCGTATTGTCTTGTCATCTTAACTTAGCGGCTATCTCCGAGCCGTAGGCTAACCCTTAGCCATAATGCGTTATCGACCAGGTTGGCGTCCGTACAGCGCGGGTAGCGAGCCCCGTTGCACGTGCCCGTCATACCTGTCGATAGCATCTTCCATGTCTTATCTTTCACGTATTCTTTCTTTTCTTTCTTTCTTTCACTTGTTCATTTGATTCATCGATTCATTCATGTATTCATTCATTCATTCGTTCGTTCATTTTTTGATCCATTCATTCACGCATTACGCAACTCCCAGTGTGGGAGTCGCCTTGGCGACCCATCGGTCCCATAGCCTTTCAATGTTGCTAAACTCTACTCGGAGCGACTATGTTGATAGTCTTTTCGTTTTATTGTTGTAAACCATTCATTATTTCATTGTTTGAACACATACGGACTTGAACGTAAGCTTGTGCCGTAGCACGAGTGTAGAGCGCAGTGCGAGAGTTTCTATATTTTCCATGTTCCTTTCCATATTCTATACAAGCATACAAGTTGGGATTAATCCCTTAGCTAGGTGCGTTGAGTCATTTATTAGCATGCAAGAGGTTATCGCCTAGCGATTCTCGTGATAGTGTCCGTATTGTTATGTGTCTAGGCTAAGCAAAGACGGGTTCATCGGAGCCACCCACCTTAGCGATGTTTGCATTGGCCGAGCGATACTCCGAGCGCGCCTTTGGAAGTCTAAGTCTGGATTCATCTTGACGGGCCAAGGCAAGTCTGGCATCGATTTGCATCGATACTTCATCGGGTCGAGACAACTCTTCGGGTCGACGGCTCGTTTGAGTCGTTGTACTTGCCGTTTGGATCGGCGTTCCGCTAGGGCGGAGCGGGTCATTACATAATACACCACTCAAAATAAGTCTCGTCCTCGAGACTTCTTGAGTGCAGGTCATCCTATCATTCCTTAACTTGTGTCGTCGTATTTCTTAGACAATTTCTTCGAACGGCTCTATCGTTCGATGGAATCGAACCATACTTGATATCTTTCTAAATTCCGTGTCGCACGCGTTTGGTCGATTTTATTGAATAGCCTTTCATTCCTTTTATAGTTGATTGTACTTATTCAATTCAAGTGTTTCTTCGTCTTGGTTGTTATTTCCCTGTGTCATGGGACGAAAATATTCACACGAGGCACATTGTAACTCGTCAAATGCGGGGGTCGTAGGCTGAAGCAAACTCACTTTCATTTATCTCGGTCATCGAGATGACCCGATTCGCTTTTCAATCGTTCGTGTCCACGAAATCAGTATGATTTCTTCTTAGCGGGGTCGACCAAGTCTAAGAAATTCTCGTCCAATTCAAGACTAAGTATTGCACTATCCTCGAGTATATCTTCCTATCAATGGTCCAATTCGTTATACCAACTTTTATTTGCACGATATCAATTCCATATCATTCGCTTATTTAGGGCCAATCTCGTTGTCGTTCACGCACACTCCACTTACACGTTTTCTTTGATTCCGAGCCACGCTCGTACTAGTATCGATCCTTTACTTAACGCAATTTGAAGATCTTCGACACTCTCCCATTCTTCAAGTCTTGCTTGAACTCAATGTATCACTTGGCTGGATCGTGCACGCATTCCAAGCGTCCCCAAAATACATGCATTCAGCCAAGCCGCATGATCTAGAAATTGTCATTTTCACTCGAGTCGTATCGTGCACATACTCAAGCGTCCCTGAATATATGCATGTCAGCCGAATCTCGTGAGGGGTATTCCTATATTTGTGATTCACACTATCCATCCATGCCAATCCTCAAGATCAATCCTTCGATTGATAACTCATGAAACAGGACGTCTCGCCTACCCGCTAGGCCATCTTTTTTTTTCGAGGCTAAGTCAATGTCAGGATTGGAATCATAGTTCCCCAACAATAATGCCAACACTGACCCCAATCCTAGGGTCAAACCAGAGTCGATAGTACAGGATTTTCTACCCAAGCTCGCGTCACTCAGATTTCTAAACATCGAGCACGATCACCTATTCGCATCAATGTATTTGTCGCACACCGCAATGAATTCAAATCCATTCAAATCACTAAATTGACATACTTCACATATCCATTCTAACCAATTCACGTATTCGATCACGAGTTCATCTAACTTGACAATATGTTGCGCCCTAATCTCACGCGAGTCCGATTATCCACGGTGGTTCATGAATCACCATGCAACGCTCCCGTGGAATAATCATTCTCATCGGGGCGTAACTCTTGTTTGGGTCCAGACTAATTTATTTTCGATACGCGGATTGGACCTACTCAATCCTCAAGTTCGATTCTTCAAGCACACAAATCCATTCTTGAGTCACCTTCGCGTCAAACCACAAATCGAAGCACACAAATTGTTACGCCAAGCTAGGTCAATCACCCCCACTGTATGAATCACCATACCAACGCTCACGCGGAGTGATCGCCCTATTCGGCACGACGCATGTGCGAGGCTGGAGTTGCGCTCGCATAAGACAAGCATGTCGACGTTGAGGTTATCGTCGAAGTAAATCCAAGTATTTTCATTTTCATTCGAGCCAAGATCTCTACTCGATAGTCCGACCGTCCTTCATTCAACCAGAAAATCCTCGAGCCACGTCTATATTTTCCTCGACGCATTTTAATATCCCGAGTATAGCATCCAACGGAACAATGACATTTGCACGATCGTCATTCGCCGAGTCAGAGTACCCCCGAGTTATCGCATATCGATCTTTGATACGCCTCAATACCATCGACGATATGCGTAACCTGACGATCTTCCTTTACAACCAATTTCGAGTCATGCGACGATGCCGTTGTCCGAGTTGGATATTCCACCATTTCATTTAATATTCAAGATCAAGTTCATCTGCTATTCCTCGAGCTCGTTTCAAGATCGTTGTTCGAGATTCAAGTCACATTTCATTTGTATCAATCCGAAATCGTACGTGCGATGCTCTAAGTTTCCTCGATCAAGACCATTTATTTCCATTCGTCGTTCCGAGTCGTTTTCTAACATGCGTTACCCATTCACAAGTTGTCCAGCGACATCTCGTTCGGGACTTTTAAAGTCACGGCCAACTAAGCGTGACACGTTCTAAGGCTTTGCGCGATCGCATCGCCTCGTCGACGTACTCGTTGTGTTTCGTAATCCTCAAGTTTCGCTCGAATGATTTTTCCAAGAACATCCATACACCACTCGGATTCGAGCCACTCGACTAGTCGTCGACACTCATTCTTATTCTTATTCGAACCTATCACATACACCACTCGGGTTCAAGCCATACGGTCTAATCCTCAATCACGTTCGCATCATGCGCTAAGATGTCCTTCAGATTCGTTCGACGAATCTCTAGCGTAATCGCTCGCGTCACCTCGACGTACTAAGTCGTTCGCACTAATCCTCAAAATCCAAGCCAATCATTCGCGTACGCCTAAGCGTTAACTCGATAGCGTTCCTATCGATATACACTCAAAGTGTATTTCCGTTCTCGATCGAACGATACTTGATATCGCTCGTAACCTGATTGCACCCAAGAGTCGAGGTGCGCGACATGCGGACTAAGTTGTACCGCTTAACCATCCCGTACGGACTACATTCAAGTTTGCACGCTCACTCATTCTCGTTCGCAACTCGTTTGCACCAAAGGGTCTAGGTGCGCGATACTCCGCACTACTTAGCCAAAAGGCTGCGTGCATGACCATCCCGTTCGAACTATACTTCGGTCTCGTGTACTCGTTTGCTATCGTCAGCATAAGCTTATTCAAGCACGCCTTGCGTTTGCTAACTTTTTAGCATCGGTTCCTTCCAACTCAAGTCCGTCGTGGTTCGGCACAAAGACCTTCGCCTATCAAGTCCGTCGTAGTGGCACAAAGGCCTTCGCCTATTGATCCCGTTCAACCGAGTACTTGTACGAGCTTTTGAAAATATTAGACTTATTGTATGGAACATCCCAAGGCACAAGGAGAGAGAGCGTACACTTCTTTTCTTCCAACCGAGCTTTCAAAACTGAGATAATCGAAATGAAGTCCAAGGACGTAAAGCCATGCTCTGATACCAATCTGTCATGTCCCGCTCCCGTAGGAGCGATCGTCCTCGCTAAGGCGTGATGCCGCATGGGCCTAGGTTGCGCCCGTGCAAGGCCAAGTCCAGAAACGGCCAATTTGAGTCTAGGCCACAGAGTCGCACAGAGTGTCCCCATTTGCAGCGGAAGTAAAAATGAACACAAGTAGAAGCGAATCCAAATCTCTTTATTGAATTTCAAGAAGTTTACAAGCGGCGCTAGGCCGATATTACAAATCGCTCAAGCTCTCTCTCTGAAACATAAAAGGCGTGCCAAGTGGCTTACAACATGGAATGATACATGGCGATGTTCCGATACATTATGTCCTGTATAGGGTGCTTCAGCTTCTTGCAACGTTCCAAGGCCCCAGAGTTGGCTCCGCGTCTTGACACGTTCGATGGAAGCTCCGCACCCGCCGGCGTCTCCTGCCATCCTGCAAGCATACTGTGGGGTTATCAGTACATTGTTATGCACTGGTGGGGAGGCTAGCTCGCCCACAATGCCATCATTACCAAACACGTTCCATTTACTTTTGTGCATCTCTATCATTCATTGTCTTTCTAATCTTACCTTAGGATCAGTTTCATAGCATATTGCATAGCCTATCTCGTGTTACCGAACTCAAGTGTCGCATGAAAATACATGTACGACTTAGCCATACTTACCGTTCGGCCTTCCCTGTTCAAGGTAAACCAAGTTAAACAACAATTCATGTATAATAACATAACACGATTCATGTACGCATTCAATATCGAGTGTGTGTCCATGTCTCGGGTTCTAGTGCATCGTGGGCATGTTCTAGCACGTCGTAGGCACGTTTTAAAGTATTACAATTCAAGCATGTTCCGGATATTACATTCAAGCATGTTCAGGAGTGTTACATATCGAGCATGTTCAGCATGTTACATTTCAAGCATGTTCTGAGTGTTATATTTCGAGCATGTTCAGAAAACACTTCATTTAGTTAACTTAGACTACTTTGATTTCAATGCAAGAACTTGCACGTGGATTGCCACCAGCATAGTCCACTTAATCTACATGCACGGGTTGCTGGCTTTACAAGCCATTTAGGACATTCCCCTGTGGCAATTCTCAACTTAGCGTAGGGTGATGGCTGGTACACCCCGTTAAGTCTCTTGAATATACCCTCCTACTTACGTCTCTTGGTGCCCAAGCCCGCACCCAAGCAGCCCGTAAGCGCCGTTGATTCCGCCTAGGCCGGCCACGGTTTACCCCCCCAACGCCCGTGCCGCAGAATCCTTCCACACGACGGCCACGGTATTCCCCCCCATCGCCCGTGCCGTTTGTCCACGACCATTTCGTATTGTCTTGTCATCTTAACTTAGCGGCTATCTCCGAGCCGTAGGCTAACCCTTAGCCATAATGCGTTATCGACCAGGTTGGCGTCCGTACAGCGCGGGTAGCGAGCCCCGTTGCACGTGCCCGTCATACCTGTCGATAGCGTCTTCCATGTCTTATCTTTCACGTATTCTTTCTTTTCTTTCTTTCTTTCACTTGTTCATTTGATTCATCGATTCATTCATGTATTCATTCATTCATTCGTTCGTTCATTTGTTGATCCATTCATTCACGCATTACGCAACTCCCAGTGTGGGAGTCGCCTTGGCGACCCATCGGTCCCATAGCCTTTCAATGTTGCTAAACTCTACTCGGAGCGACTATGTTGATAGTCTTTCCGTTTCATTGTTGTAAACCATTCATTATTTCATTGTTTGAACACATACAGACTTGAACGTAAGCTTGTGCCATAGCACGAGCGTAGAGCGCGGTGCGAGAGTTTCTATATTTTCCATGTTCCTTTCCATATTCTATACAAGCATACAAGTTGGGATTAATCCCTTAGCTAGGTGCGTTGAGTCATTTATTAGCATGCAAGAGGTTATCGCCTAGCGATTCTCGTGATAGTGTCCGTATTGTTATGTGGCTAGGCTAAGCAAAGACGGGTTCATCGGAGCCACCCACCTTAGCGATGTTTGCATTGGCCGAGCGATACTCCGAGCGCGCCTTTGGAAGTCTAAGTCTGGATTCATCTTGACGGGCCAAGGCAAGTCTGGCATCGATTTGCATCGATACTTCATCGGGTCGAGGCAACTCTTCGGGTCGACGGCTCGTTTGAGTCGTTGTACTTGCCGTTTGGATCGGCGTTCCGCTAGGGCGGAGCGGGTCGTTACACGCGCCGCCCCCAAAGAATAAAGGCAAAACGCTTCGGTCAAGGCAGAACCGACTCTTGGGATCCTCCCCCAAAAGGCAGCGTTAAATCAAATCAAAGGCACTTAATGAAGATTTTCACACGTGATCAGGACACGTGGCAATAAGTTTATGCGGCCAGATGAATTTATGCGGCTAAGGCACTTATGCGGCTAGGAAGCTCAGGCAGATAGAAAAATCCTATGCGGCATGAACGGGGCCATGCTTCTTGTTCAAAGTATTCCAATTTTTACAAATTGAAAACTTTGAAGGGGGTCCTGTAGAAGCATGAAAAATATTAGAATAATGATCCATGCGGCTCTGAGTAAGAAGCTTATGCGGCCCACACAGGAGCAGCCCTATGCGGTTCAAAGAAGACTCTCAATCGCATGCGGCTCGGGAGCGTATGCGGTTCAGCAAGGCATATGCGGCTCGATGGACGCCATGTGTGATCCTTCCCTACAGCTGGTCGTTTGAGGAGTGGCCTCATTTATTGCTCCAGCACGATTCACTGTGACGGTCCTGACATAAAGTTTCATAATGGCCTTGCCATAATGACTGACTCCTCGGGAAAAGAAGAAAATCTCTGACCAAATCCGTCAGAAGTCCCAGATTGCCACATGGCAATCAGTCATATGCGGCTCCCTGAGAACCCGTTCCATGTGGTTCGATACAACGCTAGCTCATGCGGCTCCCTGGGAACACATTCCCTGCGGCCCAATACAACACCAGCTCATGCGGCTCACAAAGATTACGCATATGCGGCTCGATGAAGCATCGTCCTATGCGGCTTACAAAGAGTATCTCTCTGCGGTTCGAGGATCGTCAATCCTATACGGCTCTGACAAGACTCATAATTAAGACACGTGGCATGGGATCAATAAGAGATTTAACCGAATCTCAACGAATATATTTGACATCATCGTCATAATTACTGAGATCAGGGCATATCATTTATCATCAAGCTAATGGGACACGTGGCGAGCAATCAGACATTGGCATAATCAATCACGAGGATTTAAAGCAGCTAGCATTAATTGCTCATGAGATACGATGCTATCCGCATTAATGGCCGAGATTCACTATAATCAGGATCAAGGGTTCAGATAGAATGAAGGAGCGCCGACATTCTAAACGGATAATCATTAGCAAACCCTAATGATCACCCCCCACTCTTATAAATAGCCAGCATCATTCCCTTGTAAAAAAAAAGAGAAGAGAGGTCGGCAACAAAAGAATAAAAAAATAATAAGAGAGAGATCTACACAGAGAGAGCTCCCCCTTTCTTCTTGATAATCACGGAGAGAGAGAAGCCAGGAGAGCAATCCGAGGAGAGCAAGAAGAGCGTTTCTTCATCAACGTCGAGCAGATCTTCCCCGAGCCAAGGCTGCATACTGATCGTCCAAGG
This sequence comes from Iris pallida, assembly GCA_029216955.1. Taxonomy (NCBI): domain Eukaryota; kingdom Viridiplantae; phylum Streptophyta; class Magnoliopsida; order Asparagales; family Iridaceae; genus Iris; species Iris pallida. Next base: position 111,755 of record JANAVB010037419.1, on the reverse strand, counting down.
AGTAAGGCAGAGCGGCCGTCGCTTTCCCGAGCCTCTATCGTCACCCCCCCAGAATCAAAAATAAACAATCGTACTTAGTTTGCTGTACCTAGGTTTTCGTCCCTGGGCTTTCTTTGTACGAGCGAGTTTATATTGTGAGTCTAAGTTCAGTCCTCCGATAATTGTTCTGTTCTTTTACAATCAATGGCAAACAGGTGTGGGACCCTAATCTAACTTAAGTCAGTCTTAGTTGATTGAGTGTGACTAGGGTTCATGAGAGGATTGAGAGAGTTTAGTACATTGGACTTTTGGTTAAGGAGTTGAACTAACTAGTTAACAATTTTGGCCCAAAGCCCAACATGAGAGACCCTAACCCTAGCTCTTAATTTGGAAAGCCACAACAACCCAAATTAAACCTAATTTTTAGCCTATATAATCTCTCTTCATAGCCATTTGCCTATTTTAGAACACCCCCTTGTAGGAAACCATAATTTCTTCCCCCTTTTATCAAATCTCTCCATTCCTCCACCAAATTGATCCCAATCTTTTGCACTTGATCCCAAATCTGGAGTAGAAGAGGCTAGCTTGTAAGGAGGGGAGCTCATTAGGACATAGCTTGAGTAAGGAGACTTCACTATTTAGGGCTTTTTTTTAGAGATTTGCTTCCTATAGGTAATCCCTACAAATCACCCTAAAATCCTAATTTTATTCCATAGATGCATCCATCTAGGTGTCCCCTAGCTGTAGGTATAGTTTGGTAGGAATTAGAATTAGTTTGGTATCCGTATCAGACATGTATCCGTGAGTGTGTATAAGTGTTCGATGAAATATTTGAATAAAATTTATTTTGTTATTTTCGAATTCTGTTTGAAGTGATTTGTAGCCCTATAGGTGTGCTTTGGATCCCCCTAGGACTGAGCATGTTTCGTGTCCCATTCATGTCCAAATTCGGACACGAACCTGTGCATAAGGACTGTCACAGTGCCCTGCTACCCGACCCTAAGTTCTCCCTCATTTGGATACGTAGACATGTGCCACTTGGCACAGAGGTGGGGGCAACCTCTGTCAGCACACCCCTCGAGTTTAACACGATCACGTCTCGTATCGAGGGAGCACGGACACGCGCACTGGTTTTACACTGGCAGCCTACGTGCGGACATAGCCCTCTGATACGGCCTTCGTATCTAGATACGGCGACACTTGGGCACCATTCAGGGTGTCAGACACCTAGATCAATACCCCACCTACCTGTGGACATGAGCACGTGACACGAAGTTACGTGTGTCGTGTCCTAGGCTACCCGACACATCCCCACGAGCCCTTCCTTCACAGCATTTCTGATACATGTTCGTTTAGGTTCTGACAATGTGTCATACTCGTGGACACGAGCTGTGTGGACACGAGCACGACCTTGGGTTGACACCTACACAGTTCACTTGTATTCTTAATTTTATTTCAAGTTGTTTGATAATTTTGAACTTCGAAATGGCTTCACATAAACTGTATGATATTCCAGTTTTGTTATTTTTCAGTGAATAGTTTGGATTTCGAGTTGATTTCCTGAGATTTTGTTTCCAAATCATTCTGATGTATTGTGATTGGGATTTGATGAGTGGGTTGATGTTTCACATTGTTGGGGTTTTGAATTCATTAAAAATTTGGGTTCAATTTTGTGAGGACTGATTCATAATGTTTTATGTATTGTCTAGGAATTTTTGAAATATGGTTTTAAAGTGATACATGTTATTGACTTTCAAATGAGTTGGGTTTAATTGATTTTTGATGTGCTTGCTGAGTTATATCCAATCTGTGAACTGATTTGTATATGTACATACGTGTTTGTATATGCAATTTAAAAACCTGAGATGGTATGTTAACTGAGAAGAAGTATGAAAACTGAGTTGGACTTTTATATGTAATAAAAAAAAAAATCTGAGAATGATAATTGAATCCATATATGTATGTATACATTACCTGAGAATATATGGGATAACCTGAACTGAAAGGGACTGTACATTGTTGAAACTGAGATTACATTCTCAGGTTTGATTGATGTGTATCCCAGTTTCAATTTAGGTTTCTTCGATTTTAGTTTAGGTTTTATGTTTTGGATTTTGTTGGCTGGGTTTTGGTATGATTAGAAAACTGAATTTACATGTTAATGTATCAAAACTGATTTTTGGGTAGTTGATATATTGGTTGAGTTTGATTTTGAGTTATAACAGAGATATATAAATTCACTGAAATAAACTTGACACCATTCACCATTCACCTACTGCCTTGTTGTTCACCTTGACTGTTCACAAGCACACACATACACTCTATTTACCATGCTCACACACACTGTTCTCCCCCTCTCCTATGCTAACACACACACATGTTAACCCCCTCACATTTTTCCCTCTCTATATCTATATATACATATATGTTTACATATATATACAATAATTGAATGTATGAATGATTAAATGAATGCATGAATGAAAATATATATGTATACAAGTATGTATGCAATGTAAGGAGGTAATGTATGACCTTAAACATTAATGTTTATATGCCTATAGATATGCCTATATATATAGTGTATGAAGATATATGTGTATATGTTGGTGTTGACCTTGTGATTGTGTGTGAGTACTAGGCTAGACTTGGTTAGGCTTAGTGAGACTTGATTGAGCTAGGACTTGACCTAATTGACCTAGTTTGACTAGTGTAGTTGACTAGAGTTGACCAAGGGTTAACTTTAGTCTAGAATGACTTGTTAGACTAGGTTTAGACCTAGAATAGCTTGGTTGACCTAGTTTGACTTTATAAGTTGACCAGAGTTGACCAAAAGTTGACTTTGGCCTAGATGACCTAAAAATCATATAGAATGCATTGTAATCTTCAATATTACCATTTTGGATATGTTGTGACCTGTGTTGCTCTAAATAGGACTCATCTACTCTGTCTGGACATCTACACTTACCAGATACTCAGGATATCAGGCGAGTACTTTCTCTGATCATTTCATATTTGCTAGGATTTATATTCTTGCTCTATATTACTTGATGTTGTCACGTTGTTAACATGGATTAGTACTATATGGATCTTTACATTGAGATGTTATCGCCCTCGGGAGCATCAGATACATCATGTCATGTGCGTTTTACTTTTATCATGTACTCTTGTGCTTTCATTATTCATGTGCACTCTTGTGATTCATGTACTCTCATGCTCACAGAGCCCTCATATATACCTTCATGTGCACCCATTTATGGGCCCCCATGTGAAATATTATACAATAACATAACTTGTCTGGATTCTTGTGTATTGATTGGGGTACGGGAGAGTAGAAGCAGTCATGTGAACAATCCCAATGGTCATTGTATAAACTTTTATTGTAATCATGTGCAAATTCAAGCCGTTCACATGTCTATCTTGTACTCTACATTAAGAGTCACTGATAGTTCTCTACTTATAGTAGCTATTTACATTACAGTTCTCTCTCTTTTACTACATGTACTTTATTTTAGCGTTTCATGTATTTTACTCTATTGCATGCTTTATATTTATGTCTTGATATGAACTGTTGAGATTATGTGCTCGTTTCTATCCTGATTGGACCTGTTGAAAATATTACAGAGGATGACGAGGACCTTTGTCTTACCTATTATGGAGCTGCCATAGATGACACCTGCGACTTGGACCTTCAGCAGGATTCATCAGCAGCAGAGGATGTTACCCCTATAGTTTAGGCTAGTTAGCTTAGACTTCTATCTTACTTTTTTGTCTTGTCTTATTTTGGATACTTTAGGTATTTATTTGGGATTTTGTTATTCTGGATGTTGTGGAGATGTTATCTTAGACACTTAGAATTTATCTCCTGTTTGTATTTTATTTGATGATTTTCATTATCTGTCTATCTTATCATACTTCTACCTTAGTTGTGATTGATTTGTATATTTCTGTATTGTCCTCCGTTTGGAGTGTATATATTATACTGGTACCTTATATTAGTTAGATGTTTATGACCTAGGACAACGTTCTACCGCCGACACTGTGGCGTAGGCTGGACGTACCCACTTCTCGTGCCCCTACACTGGTTGCGTCTCGTAACATGAGCCCTATTATTTTCTTATTTATTCAGTTCATATATGGCATATTTTTTTGTATCTTGTTCAATCCCTCTGAGGACCTAATTTTTTTAGATCCGGACGAGCACTTTTATCCTACTGTTTATGGACTGGGGATTGAGACAGGTTACCTTGTTGAGGACTTAGAGGTTGTACCAGAGGAGTTTCCCTGATATAGGGTATGGAGATAGCTTAGAGTCACTGACATTTTATCTAGTTAGCCTAGTCATGGCTAGTATTTTATTTCAGTACTTTATTATTTCCAAAATTGTAGTTCCTTTACGTGGATATATTTCCACTAGACTCTATGCCTCTTTCATACAAATCTTTTATATTGAATATTCAGACTTATTTCTATCTTATTCAGACATCTTTATATATTTCTGTCTCTGTGTTGATGATGTTATTTTGTGGATGAGATTATAGTGATTATGTTGTTGTATATTTTAAATTATTTGAAATTATTTAATTTATAAAAAAGTAGTTTTAAAATGTGTAAATATTTATTGGGATTTAAATTGGGATTGGATTTTATTGAACTAGTTTTAAATTAGTTTAAATTAATGTGAGAGTTATCTAGTGGGTTTAAACGTCCTAATCTTTATCTATTAGGCTTCCTCCACCCTATATATAGGGGAGCCTTCCCATTATTTTCTCCACAATATTTCTCCGCGATAATTCTCACTATTGTGTGTGTATCATGTCTATGTCCACAATTATTTCCCCATGTCAGCCGTGACGACCTCGGTTCCGCCCCCGGGTGCCTTTCCACTATATGATTTTATTTATATATAATTTTCTTCGCCCTCCGTGTCCAACACACCGGACACGACTTCGACATCATCCGTGTCACAGAGGAAATGACACATCGACTCGACACAAAACCCTAAACCTAACCTAATCCTAGCTTTTGCTTCGGCCAACGTTGCTGCTACCAGTACGATGTCGCGATACCGACACCCGACCCCTACCTTCGTCGCATAGCCCTCCAGGAAACCAACACCTTTTCCTCAATACCACCTCCTCATGTCCGGCACCACCAAGACAATCCTCGTCCACAAGCCCTCTGCTACCGATAACCCTCGTGTCGTCCCTCATGCTACTCGACCCACCATCCCGTACACGTCTACATCACCACCGTTCACTTTCTCCCGGCTATCACCATCTACACAGCCATCCCTAACCCCCATTGAACAACCACGACATCAACCCCGGCTCCTTCCGACCAAACCCCTCACATGACCTCCATCGCCACCGACACAATGGCTACCACCTCACCTAGAGAACAAAAAGGGAAAAACCCTAACCCACCTTCTCCAGCCAAGCAACCCCGGTGCTCTTCGCTGCCAGGCACCGCTGTCTCTACCTCGACCACTCCCTTCGCATCCCCTAGATCCACCGTAGTGCCGCCGCTTACATCCATGTGCCGACGACTGCTACTACCCCTTCGCCCGAGCTAGGACCACCTTCCTCGTACAGCCGCACTGCCGCGTCGAGCGCACGACTGCCGAAAGCCCTATGCCGCAGTCCAGCGAACTGATCCATCCCCGACCAAGCACCTAGCCGCTGGTTTCCGTCGAACCCGACCCAGCATCGTCGGCACGGCCTCCCAACCAACGAGAACGGAGGTCAATTCCTTCCATCGCACATCCCTTTCTCTCCTCCTCTCTGCTCTCCCTCTTTCCACTTCTTCTCTCCTCTCTCATACTCTCCCTCCCTCTCACAGCGCTCTCTCTCCCCATCTTCCCTCACTCTTTTGTTTTTTTTTTTTGATTAAAAGACTCTTCTTCCTGGGAAGAAGAGAACAGAATTAGTAGGATATTTTGAATTAGATTTTTGCACTTGGGTTTAAGCCCAATTATTGGAGGAGGGGGAGGCATGGGCCAGATTTTATTGTGATTAATTAGTTTTTAGTATATTGGTTAATGGGTATTGGGCTTATATAGTAAATAGTTTTCAAATAATGTATTAAGTTATAGTTTGGGCTAACAAGGTTATACTTGGTTTTACATAATACAAAATATTTTTGGCTTCTATATATAGTATAATATTGGAAAAAGTATATTAGTAGTTTTAAATTCTAACATGGTATTATATTATAGGTATTCTAAATAAGATTGTTGACTTGGAGGAAATATATATACATTACGTTGAGCTCGGGTCTATATTGATTTCAAACTTTTGTTTCAGACAAAAAATGATTTTTGATTTTCAAGTATGTATTTTTCTAAAATATTTTGGAGTAATAAAATTTAGTTTTCAAATATTATAAAATATTTTTTAAAATAGTATAAGTATATATATTTTTCTCTTCGATTATCATCATTAATCGCGACTAAACGTAATCCCTATCTCTTGCAAAAACTGGACTTCCATATATCGATCCTAGCTAATAGGACTGCTATAGACTTGATGGAACAGTCTGTGTCATCACCGGAGACCATCTTGTAATATTTTAACACCAAAGTCAAATTTTGTGCCATCATGATCATCGCACCACACTGGCGACACTACCAGGTAAGATACATTGCCACATAACTATCTATATACTTCTGCTCACATATTGCATGCATTTATTTATTATTTATCTCTTGCAAAATAAATTCTATTACATAGTCATATTGAGATGCAAGTCTACTGTTCAGTTTTATTTCCTGTTACTTAACTATTTCTATACACAATAAACCTAGATCTATGAGACCACCCTTGTTTGTGTCGCATTCAATGGTCTTGACACATTTGTGCCTTGAAGTCGTAAGTCGCATATAGAACTCGAACTTGCGTAGCTGGATGTCCACCAGTACGTATAAGCCGTGCGATATGATTAATCGCTAATAGTATTTTGCATGATTAGTTTGACTTTGAGGTTAATAGAGGTTATGTGTTGTGGATACAACATAGCTAGGCATGGGGTAGAGGGGACATATTCTTAGCGTATGGGCTACCATGCACATTACCTTTGTGACCGTACGCTTCATCGAAGAAGCGGATTGACGAACCCTTTACTGCTACTGACAGCCACTGACGTTCTGTGAAGCGTTATGCTCTTACTGTTACTGACGGCCATTGTCGCTTTGCTGAACATTATGCTCTTAGGCCTCTGGTGCCCGAGTGGGGACTATGCCAATCCCTTTATTATCCAGAAAGGTTGTGCATTGGAGGTTTGTTCTTAAACTGCATTCACATAGAATGGTTAGGTTACCATATTCGTTTAGGTGTAGGTACTTATACTTGATTGTCGCTTGAAATAATATTTTGTCATGAAAATGTGCCAAACCTTGTCCTTGTTTGGTTGTAGGTGTAGTTCACTACTTCAATGATAAAAATACTGAACCTTGTTGTGGACCGGATACTATATCGGATTACGGCATGGAAAGATACTTCTTCATGAATTAGGGTGTCATCTCCTATCCTTGTTTGGTTAGGGATGGTACACTAATTCAATATGGAGTATTGGACCATGTTATGATCCGATTTACTTATTGTTGAGCAGTTTATATTCAGTTATATGACATATTTTTCTGTATCTTGTCACGTCCCTCTGAGGACCTGGTGATGTCTCTAGGTGTGTGTATTTTCTTGACTATATGCAGGAGTTCCCGCCAAGTTCGTGGTCTTCTACTTGCTATCGAAGACAACGTGCTTTTGGATCATCCCTTGATGCTCATATTCTTATTTTGCTATTTTTATCTTTTTAAGTTTCATGTTGGTAGTGGATTTGTCTCCATCCAGCAACATGTAAGATGACATTTCATATTTTCTATAAAAAGCTTTATTCTTTATTTTGTGGATGAGATTAGTTAGCCAGGATTATACTACATTCACGACTTACGTATATTTATTATACGGCTGGCATATTTACGTACGTAGTCCTACATAGTTTGGGACTGGGGCGTTACATATTTTTGTGGTGGCCTATGTAGGTCAACGAATAAATTATTTAGTTACATAACTGTACCAAGCAAGCCTGTGTATAGGATTAGAGTCTAGGATCTCATCCACATCTTCTTCCTTGATTCCATTTTTAAACTCTCGCTTGACTGCCTTGATTTGTATCTTATTTGATCCCTTTCTTCCGTAAATCTTATCTTTTTCTTTCGTGGTTAGGAAGATGACTCGTACTAGGCACATATGTTCCATTGTTCAATCATACTACTAGCTGAACTCTTGTAAGTTGGGTAGAAGGCCTCACAATCTAGAAGTCACTTTGTCCATATAACCCGTCAAAGAAGCAACTAATAGGTTTACCTAGATTTAGAGGTCCCTAACCCATATTATCGACCAAAGCCTTAGACGAGAAGACAATAGGACAATTATAGAGGCACAAACACCGGACGAGACTTATATTCTTAAGATACTTAAACTATTTATACTTTCTTTCATCACAATATCACGTACTTATATTTTTTGACTATCTTGGCTAAACGCCACTATTATAGCCTAGTTTTGCAAGCTTATTTTTTTATTTATCGAGATTGTTCAGGACATATGTTTTATTGGGTGCACCCACTAACATATTGCCTAATTAGAATCAGTGTGCTATGGTATGATCAACCTTAATGCACTTGGTTCGCTCATTTTATAGTTATTCTAAGTGGATTGAGATATAGTTAACAAATATACTTGCTGTCACGCCCCAAAACCAGAATACTGGAGAGCGGGGGCAGACATAGCCAGCTACGTATAACGGAATGGAATCCACACCGCTATACGGTCACAGCTGTCTAGATATGTGAGGGTTTCACTACAATCCATCAGCCTCTTAAGGTCATAAAATAGCCTATTGTCTCAATCTCAACCAACTAATAATAATTACAAGATATCAGATCACCAAATATACAATTGTAAGGCGTCCCAAACATTACATATCCAGATGATCATGAAGCTAGTCGTACAAAATGTAAGGACTAGCAAGATTTTAAGTCATACATGATCAACTTCGAGTTGCCAATCATGCTTACAGCCCGTAGGCAGACAGTAAATAAAGTTGCAAACGAGCTAACACTTGCTCGGCGGCTAAACGCCTCAAAAGAATAATTTTACAATAGAGTGGGAGAGCAAAAATAAACCCACTCGTTGCCCTGGTTATGCCTGGTGACCACCATCGGGCTGAAATGCAGGGAGATCCTTTGGTGCTGCTCCGGTATCTGGCCATACAAAACCAGCTGGGTCAGACCCCAGAAAGAGCAAGTGCCACAAAGGAGGCTTCACTTAAGAACTAAAACCAGCAAATTAGCACAAGAGTATAATTACATAATAAAAGGCAGTAGTTTAAGAAAAAGCATGATGGGTAATTATAAAAGACAATCTTGTATAGAATCATTAAAAGACAGGACATATGGAAAGAAAGCATGACAGGATGATATACGATGAGATAACCATGGGACTATTCAGATAGCCAGGTTACAACCCGTAAACCAAACAAGGACCGGGGTTGTAACCCTTCGTCTGAACGGAACTTGGTTTCTCTCACCATTTATTGCCAAGATAAATATAAGAAATCAGGTCAAGTAACATTCTGGAGTGACAATCATTATAGTGACAATCTGGAGTGACAATCATTCAATCATTCTAGTACAATCTTACAATTAATCAATTCTAGACAATACTATACTGGACTAGACTCCATCCAAGCAATCACGGCCAATTATTGCCTACGGCTTTCTACATTAACTAACTAGGGTTATCACAATCCTAATTACTAGCAAGATGCAATGAGATGCTCCAAGTAGTCACAGGCCCTGCAGCTATCCAGGTTATCCAGGCAATCATTATAGTGACAATTTTGAGAGTACAATACATTAGAGAGACAATAGAGTTCAATCATTAAAGTGACAATCAAGAGTGCCCCACATGACAGTGGGCTGGAAATGTGCCCTACTCGTCGGCAGGCTACAAGTCCAAACATTTGTGGCCGGGATAACGGGATCGCCTGTAACTGGAGAACATCTCTTCATGTCTAGTGAATTATACTAGTCATTAACCTTAGTCCAATTCAGTAGGTACTCCTGACCGTGGTACTCAGGAGTCCCCTCCTAGGCATGATGCAAGACAGGACTGGATTATTTGTACAAGCACAATCGCCCACGGTGTCCAGGTTAAATATACAGGTCATGTCATGTCAGGTAGCCGTCGCAACAGCTATTCGAGAAATCATGTCAGGTTATCATGTCAGGTGTACTTTGTCAGGAGTGCGCCACGACGGGCCACTATCAGGTCATGCCAGGTTATCATGTCAGGAGTGCACCACTACGGGTCACTATCACGTCGTGTTCAATTATCAATTTCAAACATACAAATGAATTCATGATTTTCAAGTTCAGGACAAAAGGCGTAAGGATATAAAATGGACGTTAAATATCTAATAAAATATCAATATACAGGACTATAGGAGAGCCATGCGGCTAAGGCACATGCGGCCAGGGTCACTGGATCCCATGCGGCTAAGACAAGGGGGCGCATGCGGTCAGGAAGATAGGAAACTTATGCGGCTGGGGGAATAGGTCTTATGCGGCTAGCTGGCCAATCAGGTACATGCGGCCGGGGGGGAGAGTGTGGTTCCATGTGGCTCGAGAAGAAGCAACCCATGCGGCTGCGGGAGATAGGAACCATATGCGGCTCAGAAGGGAAGAGTACTCATGCGGCTGCGGGGGAGCAATGCCTATGCGGCTGGGAGCAAGTGTGCATGTGCGGCTCGCGAGTGTTGAGTTCATGCGGCTCAGGGTGAAGTCCTCATGCGGCTGGGTCAAGCAAGTCTCATGCGGCCAGCGGGAAGGGCGCATGCGGCTGCAGAGTTCAGAACTTATGCGGCTGGGAATTGAGCGAGTTATGCGGCCAGATGAGTCCGGCCCTCATGCGGCTCAAGTACTTCCAGCCATGCGGCTGAAGAGAATACTTGCCGCATGAATATTCATGCGGTCAAGTCAAGCACTGTTCATCTTCTCTAAAATTTCAGAGAAGAAGAACACCATGAGAGCCAAGTCCTCAAGCTCCATAACTCCATCATCCGGAGCCTAAATCCGAACTTCCATAGGTCAAAATGGGGTAGAACGAGATTCTCTACAACATGGAACCATCAGAACTTAAAAATAATAATGTTAACTAGATCAAAACCCAGGAATTCAGAAAGTACTATAAACTTAGATCTATACAAATTTAACCATGGAAATTAAAAACACCAAGTACTAAAGAGTGCTAAAATCGCATGAGGAAAAGAATGGACAATTAAAAGGTGGGTTCCTCCATGAAGCAAGATGCACTTGCCTAGACCTCTCTCTCCTCTCTCTGGTAGGTAAGAAAGTAATGGGGAAGAAGAAGATGAATAATGAAGAGAGAGAAAGAAGAAAGGGCAATAAATATCAAAGGTGGTGGTAGGTAGGGGGTTCACCCCTTGGTTCATGATGAACCAAGAGCAATCCCAAACCGAACCAAGCCAACCCAACCAAGAATAAACCAAGCCCAGGGAGAAAATTAAGCAAGAAAATCATGCAATACAAGAATAAATACGTACACGTATTCCAAGAATACGAAATACGAACACAGGCATTACAACTCTACCCACCTTAAAAGAATTCCGTCCTCGGAATTTAATCAAGCGGCTAGAGGAGCAATGACAAGCTACATTAATCACATGCAAGCTATAACTAGGCAGACAATCACTCATTCAAGCAAGGAATCGAAGACATGAGGCATAAGAAGATATTATACCTCACGAGTCAAACAAGTCGGGATAACATGATCGGATATCATCCTCACACTCCCACGTTTGACTCTCCCAAAGAGTGATGAACTCAAGCAACACGAACTAAACTGATAGTCTTGCGCTTGAGGTCTCTCTCTTTAGTCAAACAGGGACACGGGCCTCTCCTCATACGAAAAGGTTAAAGGCTATTGGTACCAACCTTTTCGAATGATCTAGGAAATGGCTCGGGCCCGGGATGTACCGTTGTAATTAGGATACATGAAATACGTCATGCACCCCACATAATGACGGTAGAAAAACAAGATGAGAGGACACATATACCTCTCGATCGATTCTGAACCTGAGCCTGGGCTAGGGCAAACTGCCGCGGGTTCTGTTGCTGGAAAGTCTGGGCCTGAGTCGGCAATGGCCTCAGGAACGGGAACTGCTGTTACTGGTGAACTGGAGCTGGTACTGGTGCTGGTGCTGGTGCTGGTCCCCTAACCGAGGGACTAGATACTGTCGATGCTGAATCAACTCTGAAAGGGCAGGACCCTACCCTATGATCCGGTGCTCCACACAATAAACACAATCCCAACGCCTTGCGATACTCCGCTACCACGTGTCCAGGCTTCCCACAATAAGAACAGCCTACGGTGGAAGACTGTGCTTGCTTCTGTTTCTGCTGAGGGTACGTCGGGGTTGAGTGCTGGACCAACGTCACTGAGGCCGCTCGCCTCGGAGCTCCAATAGTTAAAGCCCTGGCTGCCGGGGCTGGGGCTGAAGACTGATTCATTTGATGGTGGGACCGCTTCCGACCTCCGGTCCTGTCCACTATTCTCTGGGAGGTATACTCGTGCCTCCTTGCTGCTCACAACACCGCATCATAGGTCTGATGCTCGAACTGTTCTACTGTCAATATAATCTCCAGGTGAAGTCCTTGCTGGAACCTCTGCGCTCTGTCATACTCGGTTGCCACCAAGGTGGGAGCAAACCGACTGAGTCTGGAAAACTCGGTCGCATATCCGTCGACCGTCCTCCCCATCTGCTTAAGATTACTGAACCTGGTCTGTAAGTCATATCGAGCCACTGTATCATAATACTTGGTCTGGAACTTTTTGCTGAACACTGCCCAGGGGACATGTCCGGCCAATCCCACTGCTTGTGCGGCCCACCAACTACGGGCTAGATCCAATAACTGTAGGCGCACCACAGCCACCTTCTCGTCTTCTGGAGTCTTCACGGCTTCGAGAATCACCTCTATATCTTGTAGCCAAGCATCGGCAACAATGGCATCCTCGCTGCCATCGAAGAATGGAGGGTTCAGGCGCTTGAAACTGTTGAGCGCACTGTTCCCTCGGGGTCCACTTCTATTCAGAGCATCTTTTACTGCCTGGTGCAAGGCATCGCCTCTATGATCTTGGGAAGCTAACAATGATCTGATGATACCCACCAAAGTGCCATCATCAGGATCTGCAGGCTGGACTGGCTGAACTGGCGGCTCTCCTTCAGTAGGTACGACTAGGGAGGCTGCTCCTGAGTGCTGGGCCTGATCTTCTGGTAGCCGTCGCAATAGCTATTCGAGAAATCATGTCAGGTTATCATGTCAGGTGTACTTTGTCAGGAGTGCGCCACGACGGGCCACTATCAGGTCATGCCAGGTTATCATGTCAGGAGTGCACCACTACGGGTCACTATCACGTCGTGTTCAATTATTAATTCCAAACATACAAATGAATTCATGATTTTCAAGTTCAGGACAAAAGGCGTAAGGATATAAAATGGACGTTAAATATCTAATAAAATATCAATATACAGGGCTATAGGAGAGCCATACGGCTAAGGCACATGCGGCCAGGGTCACTGGATCCCATGCGGCTAAGACAAGGGGGCGCATGCGGTCAGGAAGATAGGAAACTCATGCGGCTGGGGGAATAGGTCTTATGCGGCTAGCTGGCCAATCAGGTACATGCGGCCGGGAGGGGGAGTGTGGTTCCATGTGGCTCGAGAAGAAGCAACCCATGCGGCTGCGGGGGATGGGAACCATATGCAGCTCAGAAGGGAAGAGTACTCATGCGGCTGCGGGGGAGCAATGCCTATGCGGCTGGGAGCAAGTGTGCATGTGCGGCTCGCGAGTGTTGAGTTCATGCGGCTCAGGGTGAAGTCCTCATGCGGCTGGGTCAAGCAAGTCTCATGCGGCCAGCGGGAAGGGCGCATGCGGCTGCAGAGTTCAGAACTTATGCGGCTGGAAATTGAGCGAGTTATGCGGCCAGATGAGTCCGGCCCTCATGCGGCTCAAGTACTTCCAGCCATGCGGCTGAAGAGAACACTTGCCGCATGAATATTCATGCGATCAAGTCAAGCGCTGTTCATCTTCTCCAAAATTTCAGAGAAGAAGAACACCATGAGAGCCAAGTCCTCAAGCTCCATAACTCCATCATCCGGAGCCTAAATCCGAACTTCCATAGGTCAAAATGGGGTAGAACGAGATTCTCTACAACATGGAACCATCAGAACTTAAAAATAACAATGTTAACTAGATCAAAACCCAGGAATTCGGAAAGTACTATAAACTTAGATCTATACAAATTTAACCATGGAAATTAAAAACACCAAGTACTAAAGAGTGCTAAAATCGCATGAGGAAAAGAATGGACAATTAAAAGGTGGGTTCCTCCATGAAGCAAGATGCACTTGCCTAGACCTCTCTCTCCTCTCTCTGGTAGGTAAGGAAGTAATGGAGAAGAAGAAGATGAGTAATGAAGAGAGAGAAAGAAGAAAGGGCAATAAATATCAAAGGTGGTGGTAGGTAGGGGGTTCACCCCTTGGTTCATGATGAACCAAGAGCAATCCCAAACCGAACCAAGCCAACCCAACCAAGAATAAACCAAGCCCAGGAAGGAAATTAAGCAAGAAAATCATGCAATACAAGAATAAATACGTACACGTATTCCAAGAATACGAAATACGAATACAGGCATTATACTTGCCCTTTAGGATCTCATCCACAACTGCCTTGACAACTCTCTTTGAACTATTCAATCCCCTTTGAACCCCGTATTTGTATTATATCACATCTTCCTTGAACTCTTTATTGTTTTTCATCTTCGCCTATTCTGAAAAAGCAAACGTTCGTGCTTGAAGGTAGCTAGACACAGAGTATTTTTCTTATTTTTCATACCACCTATGGCCATGATGTATATATACTAGTGTAGCTAGCCATCGACCCAAAATATGTGACTACATCCTACTTTTGAGATACTGGTCCTCCCTCGACCCTAGATCTATTATCATGACCTTCTAATCATTAAAACTTAAGAATGATTAGAATCACTCCCTTGAATCATACCATAATCTAGGAGACTAATTTTCTCGCAAGGAACCACGTCTTACGAGTCTCTACTTATTCTCATCTTGATTTACTTGACCGTTATTCTTTTATTTTCATGCGTTAACTAGCAACTCTCATTCACTGCCTAACCCTTACCCCAAGTTTTGAACCTAACCATATTTTTTCTTCCTTCCTTAAGGATTTTTACCCCTCCATAATTCATGCAAACCTTGTTCTTATATCCCTGGTGAGAAGATGGAAATCGAGTCATGACACCCTTCAGTTACAATAGGGCTAGATTAGAACACCCCATAGACGATATTATGATATAATTGGATAAGATGATTATGTGATTATGAAGCATATAAGATTGAGTTATATATTGGATTTTAGAAAGACACTATAAAATAAAATATTTAGGAAAATCCTTGTCATGATTAAAAAAATTGTGTTTTGATTTCAAGGTTACTTAAATATCGAAGAAGAAAATTTTAAAATTTTCATGTTGATTGACGAATATGGATTTCCTACTAAAGTGAGCTTGATTTTGTGCACGACTAATTGATTGATGATTTATTGAGTTTCAATTTTTTTTGAGGAGTTTTAACATTTCGAGGAATTTTAAAACTGTATGAAATAAAATTTTTGAGGAGAAATAACAAATTAGGTGAACAGTTGAGTATTGAAAAATATTGATGATTTTGTAAATCAAATAATATCGAGGATTTTGATGAGACTAAGCAGAAATTTAGATTTTGAGTTATTGATCCAATTTGAGATTTAGAAGGACACTTCCTATTTTTAGGTTACACTTATTGATATGAGGGTTGATCGAATTTAAATGATTGAGGGGTTGTCATGCACGTCATCATTTTCTAAACTATACATTTTTGTTATCTAAAACATTTGTTTATCATTGAATTTCGCTTTTGACTCCTTGTTTAACTAAAAATCGTGTTCCATATCGAAAAACTCGTGTACCTTCTCAACCCTACCTATCCTAGTTATTTCTTAATTTCGATGACAAGATTCTGGTAAGTTGGTAGGATGTAAACCACTTAAAATTTTACTATAATTTTTATTTTTGTTTTTGGCATTTATTTGAAAATATATATTTGTACGTCGAGTGTGAATATGTAAATGCAGAGTATTTATTTATTTTCTTTATTTACAAAAGTTTTATTATAGATTTTAATACAGAAAATAAGTATATTTTTTGAAATAATATAAGGTAAATATTTTATCTTAGTAGAAAATGTGTCATACCAAATTTCAAACTTTATTTTCTTATTATATAAATGTTATTTTATTATTATACAAGTATCAGTATTAATTTCAAAAATAATATTTATGTAAATAATTTGCACTAATTAAGTGCGAGGTATATGAAAATAAATTCATGTATATTTTGTAAATTTTGATTTTTTGAAAAAGTTAATTGGATTATTTTTATTTATGAAAAAATATTTTAAATTATTTGAAATTGTTTTATTTATAGAAATGTAATTTTTAAATGCATAAATATTTATTGGAATTTAAACTGGGATTGGATTTTTTTAAACTAGTTTTAAATTAGTTTAAATTAATTTGGATTTATCTAGTGGGTTTTAAACGTCCTAATCTTTATCTAATTTGGATTCCTCCACCCTATATATAGTGAAGCCTTCACATTATGTTCTCCATAATTTTTCTCTATGATAATTCTCACCATTGTGTATACATCGTGTATGTGTCCACAATTATTTCCCCGTGTCAGCCGTGATGGTCTCGAGTCCAACCTCGGGTGTCTTTCCACTATATGATATTATTTACATAAACAATTTTCTTTCCCCTCCATGTCCGACACATCGGACACGACTTTGACTCCATCCGGGTCACACAGGATACGACACATCGATACGACACAAAACCCTAACCCTAGATTTTGCTCAGGCCAATGCTGCCATTGCTAGCACGCTGCCGACGCCTGACCCTTGCCTTCGTCACACAACCCTCCAGCACACTAACACCTTCTTCTCGCTGCCGCCTCCTCATGTCCACCACCACTAAGACAATCCACGTCCACAAGCCCTCTGCCAGTAATGACTCTACTGCCGCCCCTCCTGCTGCTCGACCCCTACCGTACCCGTCTACAACGCTACCATTCCCTTCCTCCAGCCATTGCCAACACCACATCTATCCCTAGCCTCCACCGAACCACCATGACATCAACCTCGACTCCTTTCGACCAAACCCCCCAAAATACCTCCGGCGCTGCGACATAATGGCCCCACCACACCCAGAGAAAAACCCTAACTCATTTTCTCTGGCCAAGCAAACCCGATAAGCTCTCTGCCTCCAAGTCGCCACCGCCTCTACCTCAACCACTCCCTCTACCTCCCGTGGATCCACCATAGCGCTGCCACTCGCATCCCTGCGCTGGCGACAACATGAACGACGGTTGATACCACCGCTCCGTCGGAGCCGGGACCGCCTTCCTCGCACAATTACACCGTCGTGTCGAGCACTTGACTGCCGAACGCCCCATGCCGCATTCCCACGAACCTAGCCAACCCCGACCCAGCACCTAGCCGTTGGTCTTCATCGAACCCGACCAGCACCGCTGGCGCGGCCTCCCAACCATCAAGGACGGAGGTACGTTCCTCTCATTGCACCTCCCTTTCTCTCTCCCACTCCGCTATCCCTCTTCCCACTTCTTCTCTCCTCTCTCATACTTTCCCTCCCTCTCACAACGCTCTCTCTCCCTTCTTCCCTCACTTTTCTGTTGTTTTTTTTATTAAAAGTCTCTTCTTCTTGAAAAGAAGAGAACAAAAGTAGTAGGATATTTTGAATTACATTTTTGCACTTGGGCTTAAATCCAGCTATTAGAGGAGGGGGAGGCATAGGCCGGATTTTATTGTGATTAATTAGTTTTTGTATATTGGTTAATGGGTATTGGGCTTATATAGTAAATAGTTTTTAAATAATATATTAAGTTAAATTTTGGGCTAATAGGGTTATACTTGGGTTTACATAATACACAATATTTTAGGCTTGTATATATAGTATAATATTAGAAAAAGAACATTAGTAGTTTTAAATTATAACATGGTATTATTTTATTGGTATTCTAAATAAGATTGGTGACTTAGAGGAAATATATATACATTATGTTGAGCTTGGGCCTATATTGATTTCAAATTTTAGTTTCAGCCTAAAAATGGATTTTGACTTTCAAGTATGTATTTTTCTAAAAAATTTTGGAGAAATAAAATTTAGTTTTCAAATATAATAAAATATTTTCTAAAATAGTATATGTATCTATTTTTTTTTTTGATTACCATTATTGATCGTGACTAATCGTAATCCCCATCTCTTATGAAAACTGGATTTCTATATATTGATCCTAGCTAATTGGACTGTTTTGGACTCGATGGAACAATTTGTGCCATCATTGGATACCATCTTGTGAAGTTTTAACACCAAAGTCAAATTTTGTGCCATCATGATCATCGTACCACACCAGACGACACTACATGCAAGATACCTTGCCACATAGCTGTCAATTTACTTTTGCTCATATATTGTATGCATTTATTTATTATTTATTTCCTGCAAAATAGGTTATGTTACATTCATATTGAGATGCAATTCTACTATTCAGTTTTATTTCTTGTTACTTAATTATTTCTATAGATATTAAACCTAGATTTAAGAGACAACCCTTGTTTGTGTCATATTCATTGGCTTTGACACGTTTGTGCCACAAAATCACGAGTCGCATATAGAACTCACACTTGCGTAGCTGGCTGGCCACCGGTACGTATAAGCCATGCGATAGGATTAACTGCTAATAGTATTTTGCATGATTAGTTTTGACTTAGCGGTTAATAAAGGTTACATGTATTGTGGATACAACATAGCTAGGCATGGGATGGGGAGGACATATCCTTAGCGTATGGGCTACCATGTACATTACCTTTGTGATTGTACGGTCTACCGGAGATGCGGGTTGACGACCCCTTTACTGCTACTGACGACCACTAACGTTCTGCGAAGCATTGTGCTCTTACTGTTACTAACGGCCACTGTCGCTTCGCTGAAGTTATGCACTTAGGCCCCTGGTGCCCAAGTGGGGACTATGACGATCCCATTATTAGCCAGAGAGCCCATACGTTGAAGGTTTATTCTTAAACGGTATTCACATAGAATTGTTAGATTACCCTATCCGTTTAGGTATAGGTACTTTTGGTTTGTGTACTTATACCTAATCGCGGCTTGGAACAGTATTTTGTTACGAACTGGTGTGCCATACCTTGTCCATGTTTGGTTGTAGGTATGGTTTTCTGCTTCGGTGATAAAATATTGAACTTGCTGTGGTCCGGATACAATATCGGATTACAGCATGAAAAGATACAACATCATGAATTCGGGTGCCATCTCATGTCCTTGTTTGGTTGGGGGGTGGTACGCTAAGTCAAGGATGGAGTATTGGACCATGCTATGATCCGATTGACTTATTATTGAGCAGTTTATATTTAGTTATATGGCATGTTCTTGTTATCTTGTAGTGTCCCTCTGAGGACCTGGTGATCTCTCCAGGTGTATGTGCTTTCTTGACTATCTGCTGGAGTTCCCGCCAAATTCGTGATCTTCTTTTTCCTATCAAAGACAACTTCCCCTTAGATCATCCCTTGTCGTTCGCATTCTTATTTTGCTATTCCCATCTTTTCTAAGTTTCATGTTTGTAGTGGATTTGTCTCCATCCAACAACATGTAAGATGTCATTTCATATTTTCTATAAAAAGTTTTATTCTTTATTTTGTGGATGAGATTAGTTAGCCATGATTATACTACATTCATAGCTTATGTATTTTTATTATATGGCTGACATGTTTACGTACCTAATCTTATGTATTTTGGGATTGGGCGTTATAGCCGTAACCATACCATAGGGTACTTGCGTAGTATGTAGCTGGCTTTGTTTCATCTTCGCTCTCCAGTATTCTCGTTCTGGGGTGTAACATTCTTCCTCTCTTCATTGTCCTGTAATTTATTATTCAATACTTTCAACCGTCTTGTTTTGTTTTTTAAAATTTTTTTGACCGTTTTAATATTTATTTCCTATTCGTTGGTATTTTATGGGCTGGTGGTTAATGACCAAATGAATAAATAATTAGCCATAAAATCCTATTAAAATCTATTGAATATGTTGGAAGAGGGGGCCGCTTATATATGTATCCATATTTTTTGTATTGAGAAGAAACTTGATAAAAGTAACCATATGATTCCTCCTCCTCCAAAAATTATAATAATATGGTTCTTCTTTTTTATTTCCATTCCAATCTCTTATACTCTCGGCAAGAGCTAAGTTCGGGTCATTCTTTCGGAGTTATGTGCAACAATAAAAAGCCAGTAGTAAGTGGGTTTTACCTCTAGGACGATTCGAGAGAAAGTCTGCACATAGACTTGGAATAATCTCTTGGACAATGCTTCGTGCATAACTTTTTCGTAGACTGATAACTCTAACATTTTATTATTATGCTATTCTATTTTTCAGGATACTAAAAAAATATTTTCCAGCAATATAAGAGATTATTCTTTACAGGAAAAAATGGTTTATGTTTTGTCTAGTTACATATAGCATACCATTAATTCGCACCTGCTCCAACTCTGTACTTGCTAAAGGTTCATACGTCCCTTTAATAAAGTAGGTTGTGCTATTTGTAACTAGATGGACATATGCTTGCTTCCAAATTAGATGTCTTCCATCTCTAGAACTCGAGTTTTGTGTTAATTTGGTGTGTCCATTGTAGTCTTTGTGCTTGCTAAAGTCTTTGTATCATTATTATCCATGTATTGTCATATCACTTTAGATTATAGCATTGTTGGTGTTTGATAGGTTTATACTATCTGACTTTATGGTTCAATTAATTTTGGTTGGTTTTAAAATTTATCTATTTCAAAATTATTTTAAGATGATTTCTATAATTTGGTCTAAGAAAGCATGTTAAGAATGATTAAATTTCCTTTCTTAATGATGTATATAGTCGATTTGTACTCTCTGATTCTCTAAATTTTTGAGCAAGTGCACAACATATTGTCTTTAATAAGTAAGACATTCAATATAAATTCTTGATCTAAGTCTGTCATAGAGATACCGATTTGATTAGGAGTGATTTATCACTACTGTTGTTCAACGATATAGTGCTTAAATAGTTTCACCATCAAGGTGCGAGTTCTTTAACGATAAATTCAATTGTTAAATTGCACCTATTAATTTCCTTAATGTTTTGAATAATTTGACAGTGATAGTGGCCTATATTTTGCAGTGGTAGTGGTCTATAATGACTGTACGAGATGTATGAGTTACTGGAATCATATTTCTTCTCAACAGTTAGCATTTGGTGTTGTGAGTAGATGTCTAATAGTATGAAAGAATAATCTGGAGTGTTATTTTCAGTACAATAATTTATTTGTGTTCTTCTCGGTTTTGATTTCCAAGTTTGTCACATTTTTTTGTGCCAAGTTGATTGTTATAATCTATATAAGGATTGATTATATGGCTCATAATACACAGGCCTTTATACACGTCCTTGTTTAGTTACTTGTTCAATTAGTTAAATTTTGTCTCATATTTAATACTAATAATGGCTATCATATAGATACTTCCCATTCTCACTTTTGTAAGGAAAACAATCCTGCATGATTGAAGTCGTGAAAAAAAATTGTTAAAAAAATTGTGCATCGGTTCAATTATATATTTTTAATATGCAAACTCACATTTATTTTCTTGAAGGCATAATCATTAGAAATATTTTAATTTATATGAAAGGAGCAACATGTTAAGTGATGGTAATACAAATTAATTTGTGTACTTTGTTGTTCTTAACATGATCTTTCTAATGTTATCTCTCCAAGTAAAAAATATTAGAGATTGTGATTTGTTAGAAAAGGCTCAAACATGCTAAGGATGAAGGTAAGTAATACAAAAATTCTTCGCTCTATCATTCTAAGCTAGATGATTACAAATCTCATCTTCCAAAATCTTGGATATTAATGGATATTTAGTGAGAATAATGGAATTATCTAAAAATGATGTACAAAATGGTATTTCATCTGAAGTGTTGTTACTAAGACGAAATCAAGAAGTACAAATTTGCTCCGATCATGTGTAAAGGTAATTTTTATATTTATATTCACAGATTCTATTTATTTGTTTATTCCTAAGTTTAGTTTAACATCTATATTGTTGAAATATGTGAACCAACTTTCTTTGTTTCTATATTTAGATTATAGTAATGTTGAACGATCCTATTTCATGATAAATTGAAATCTGAATGAATATAGTGTCAAAAAATTATAATTCTCAGTCAGACAAAAAAATCACAATATTGTTCTATCACAATATTTAGACTAACTTTGTTTTTGCTTATAATTTGTGACGTTGTAATTCTTTTGATTTATTCAAACTATTTAGTCAAAAGAAAATAGTTTAGTGATATTGCAAATACCTTCGAATCTAAGTTATAAAGTAGACATTAGTTTTGGATACAAGCTGAAAGGGTCCTTCTATTAATCGGGTGTAAATAGCTCTATGCGATAAGGTACTTAAGTGTCTTCGAACCACCACTAGCTGGGAACTGGACCATACAGCTAACCAAGTTGATCAACACATGATAGACTAAAGATTTGTTAAGATTGATTAGCAAAAATCATTCAAATTATAACTATAATACTCTAGACTGTCACTTTGTACATATTACTAGTAAAGATGAGTTTACTAGTGTCAAGCCTAAAATGTAAAGTTCAATGGTTAATTCTTCAAGAGGTGGCAGAACTGTTGACCCAAAATCACAGTCAACCAAATATTGATAAAATTAACAATATGATACTTGTCATAATTCAATATGACACATCAAGACAGAACTCAGTACAAGACGGACGTCGGCTCTCTCCTGCAGCATACTCAGTTTTTAAGTCTGTATTTTTACATTTCTTGAGTCTAGCTAAATGTAAACTGAGTAGCACTGAGTGGTTTGGGCCTATACCTTATCTCCAAACACAAACCAAAAGCTCCACTAAACCAAACTAGCCCACCAAATCCTATTTGAGCAATTCTGTCCTCTGGAGACAGAGTTTGGGCTGAACTCTGCCTCCACACAGAGTTAGGGCCGAACTCTGTCCCCTAAATTACAGGACCCTAATTTTTAGGATTTATTGTATGCTAGTTGTCCAACGGCCAAAAATTTAAATTCTTGACATAGAATTCTGGTCGAATTCTGCCTATCCTAACTAGTATAAATAGGCCTTGAATTATCTCATTTTCAATCATTCAATCTTCTCTTCTCTTCTCTATAAGCCTCATATAAGCCTTAACCTTCTCATCTGCTAGCCACAAGCTTCCTAAGCCTCAAAGTGCTAAGTGCTATTCAGTTAGGAGTTTGTGCAAGAGTCAAGAAAGTCGCTTGGAAAATTCCAAGCATCGCCACAGCGATCTTTGTAAGAAGTTGACGTGCTATTCTGAAGAAAAGGCACGGGATGTAAGTACTATTTTACAAATAGTGGATTTAATCCTGAGTTAGAGTTCTCAGGCCTGGACTAGTCCTCCACGAGGGAAACCAGGTTAAAAACGACTGTATTTGCGTATGCTCTATTGATCTTTATATTTCCGCATTTACTATGATTATTTACTGTTGGTGAAAAGAGTTTAATTTTTATTTGGCTATTATTGTCATAAACTCTATTCACCCCCCTCTAGAGTTGCCTACCTGTTCTTCAATTGGTATCAGAGATCTGTTCTCTTTACAAGGACTAACATCCTAAAGCTGATCCATGGCAACCACACAACCTATATTTTCCAATCATGGTGAAGTACAGTCCACTCATAGGCCACCCCTATTTGATGGAACCAACTACACCTATTAGAAAACTAGGATGAGTTTCTATCTCAAGTTTCTAGACTTCGACCTGTGGACCAATGTCACCGATGGTAACAAAAAGTCTGCCAGAATAGTTGTCGAGGGAGATCTCGTCGAGAAATCCAATGACAAATATTCTGACGAGGAAAAGAAACAGGCGAGCCTAGATGCTAAAGCTATTAATGCTCTTTTCTGTGCAATAGACATGAATGAATTTAACAGGGTCTCGACATGCACCACCTCACACGAAGTAAGGAAGCTTCTAGAAGTGACGCATGAAGGAACCACTCAAGTTAAGAAATCTAAAATTAGTCGTCTTACTCAAGAATATGAGGCGTTCAAGATAAAGCCTAATAAGACGATCACCCAAATGTTTACAAGGTTCCTTGACGTCATCAACCCTCTGTCATCTTTTGACAAACAATATACAAATCATGAGAAGATCCGCAAGTTACTTAGGGGCTACCAAAGATTTGGAACCCTAAGGTAACA
This sequence comes from Iris pallida, assembly GCA_029216955.1. Lineage (NCBI taxonomy): Eukaryota > Viridiplantae > Streptophyta > Magnoliopsida > Asparagales > Iridaceae > Iris > Iris pallida. The sequence goes on along the minus strand of JANAVB010037419.1, from coordinate 87,257 downwards.
GCTATCATAGAAGGCAATGATCTCACCACAATGTCTGTGGAAACTTTATTGGGAAAGCTGATGACCCACGAGCTCGACCTCAAAGATTTCGACGAACCTGCTCCAAAGGCAAAAGAGATAGCCCTAAAAGCTCATCGTCGAAGGCTGATCCTGAAGAGACTGACGACGACAATTCTGAAGGTGATAATCAAACTCTTCTAGTCTGCAACTTCAAGAAGTTCCTTTATTTCAATCGAAAAAAGAAGGAACAACAAGAAGACGACGAGGAAGAACCAACATGCTATGGCTACAAGAAGACTAGACACGTTCGAAAAGATTGTCCCTTCGCAAAGAAAGGCAACAGATATGAGAAGCCCTACAAGAAGCCTTCTTCAAGAAAGTATGCCAACACTAGTATTTGGCACGAAAGCGAAGCAAGTGATTTCGAAGAATAAAATGACTCAAGACACCGCTAATGTCTGCCTAATGGCAACATCCGAGAAGGTAACTAGCGAAACTCTCGATGACTTTACTTTTGATGAACTTGGCGATGCGTTTAATGATTTATTAAATGACCACAAGAAAGTTATTAGTAAATATAAGCATGCCAAGGAGAAAATCAAAGGCTATGAAACAGAGATTCAAAATCTTTCCTCTTTACTTGATAATGTTAGAGACACTCCACCCACAGAAGTCACTGATGAGGTGTCCAAACTTAAGTTAAGCCTACATGATGTCGAAGCACTTATTGAAAAGCAAACACGTGAGATCTCAGCACTCAATAAAGAGCTTGCTGAAGAAAAGAACAAACACAAGGTCTCTATTGCTAAAATTGATGGTTTAAATGCTAAGTGTAATGAACTACATGCTGCCTCTAAGAAATTAGATATTAGATTGGGGAAACAGGTTGCTCTCAAACCCAATCACATAGTCACAACACACACACAAAAAACACAAAATCACTCATAATAGCAAAATACGTCACCCACTTGCAGCACGTAACCATGCTTACATATATATGTACTCCCATGTAACACGCAAACCACATGCACATAGACATCATTCTCAATCCTCACATAGTCACTATCCTGCTAACTATCACCATGCTGCACATAGACATAACCATCATCTAGCTGCTACATATAGTCACTATCCTGCTGTTCCATACAACTATCACCATGCTGCATATAGACATCACTATCAACCTGCTCCCAACATAAATAAACATGCTACTTGCACATACTGTGGATTACATGGTCATATCTCACCACAGTGTAGAATTAGAAAATTAGTTGATATCAATCTATATGTATGGGTACCGAAGACTAACATTTCAGGACCCACAAGAACTTGGGTACCAAAGGTCATATCTACTCGTGATGTAGGTGAACCTTCCTTCCTCAACTAAAAGCAAGTTGATTCTCGATAGTGGATGCTCGCGACACATGACAGAAAACGTAAATCTTTTCGCATCACTATCGATGAAGAAGGAAGGGTATGTATCCTTCGGTAACAATTTAAAGGGCTACATCATAGGTAATGGTACTATTGGTTATCCTCATTCTCCTGTAATAATGGATGTCTGCCTAGTGACCGAGTTAAAGCATAACCTGCTCAGCATAAGTCATCTTGCTGATCATGGATATGATATTAACTTTGGACAAAATAAATGCTAAATTTATGATAGGTCAACGGAAGACATTGCTTTTGAAGGGATAAGAGAAGATAACGTTTATATTTTCTATCTATCTAAAAATACTAACAGTGTAGGAAGATGCCTCTACTCCCACAAGGATGAGAGACTGTTGTGGCACCAGCGTCTTGGTCATGTCAATATGGATACTATATTCAGGCTATCAATAAAGAAGCTAGTAAGAGGTCTGCCCGACATCACATTTAAGGAGGACATGGTATGTGCCGAATGTGAACTGAATAAGGCAACCAAATCTTCATTTTATTCCATAAATACTGTAAGTAATACTAGACCCTTGCAATTACTGCACATGGACTTATTTGGTCCCAGTAGAGTAGCCAGTCTTAGTGGAAAACTCTATGCTTTTGTTATAGTAGATGATTTTTCTAGATTTACTTGGGTTTTCTTCCTTTCAAACAAAAGCGATACGATTTCAGTTTTCAAAATCTTTGCCAAAAAGGTCCAAAACGAAAAAGGCTACATGATTACTTGAATCCGAAGTGATCATGGAGGCGAATTTGAAAATTCTGATTTTGAAAAGTTTTACGAAACAAATGGTTTTGATCATGAGTTTTCTTGTCCTTGAACTCTGCAGCAAAATGGTGTTGTGGAGCGGAAGAATAGGACTCTTGGCGATATGGCTAGAGTCATGTTGAATAAATTTTTACTTCCGAAATATTTTTGGGCAGAAGCTGTCAGTACAGCATGCCATATTTTAAATAGGGTACTTATTCGACCTATTTCGAAGAAAACACCATATGAGCTTTGGTTTAGTAGGACTCCTAATGTCTCATATTTTAGAGTGTTTGGTTGTCACTATTTTATCCTAAACACCAAAGACAACTTAAGCAAATTTGATGCCAAAGCTGAGGATGGTATTTTTCTTGGTTATGCTGCCAAGAGTAAAGGATATAGAATGTTCAACAAACGCTCAATGATTGTAGAAGAATCTGCTAATGTGACATTTGATAAGGAAAATAGTGCAGCAACTATCCCCGACGATGATGTTGAACCACCAACTTCCACGTCGATGACTACCACCCTTGAAACTAATTCTCTAGAGGACTTACCGAAGAAGTTTGCATTTAAGCCATCACACCCAAAAAACTTGGTAATAGGTGAGGTATCACGTGGAGTAAGTACTCGATCATCGTTAAGAGATTCTATTGCTAGCACTGCTTTTATTTTACAAATTGAGCCTAAAACTGTTTTAGAAGCTTTTAATGGTGAGTTTTGGATTTCAGCTATGTAAGAAGAACTCAACCAATTCAAAAGAAGCCAGGTTTGGGAACTTGTTCCTAAACCAGCTAACCATTCGATCATTAGTACTAAATGGGTTTTTCATAACAAAGTAAATGAAGATGGTTCAGTCACTCGCAACAAAGCTCGTCTAGTAGCTCAAGGATACAACCTAGAGGTAGATATCGACTACGATGAGACGTATGCTCATGTTGCAAAATTTTAAAGGTTTCAAAATGGATACAACCTAGAGGTAGATACCAACTTTCAAAATTTTAAACTTTTCCAAATGGATGTCAAAAGTGCTTTTCTGAATGGTTTTATTAAGGAGGAAGTTTTTGTAAAATAATCCCCTGGTTTTGAAAATCACAAATTTCTCGACCATGTTTTCAAACTCAAGAAAGTGCTATATGGCCTCAAACAAGCCCCCAGAGCTTGGTATGAACGCCTAAGCAGTTTCTTGCTAGATAAAGGTTTTTCAAAAGGAAATATTGACACTACACTTTTTTTTAAAAGTTTTCAAGACACCATTCTTTTAGTGCAAATCTATGTTGATAATATAATATTTGCGTCAACTAATAAAAATCTATGCCAAGATTTTGTTAAGTGTATGCAGAACGAATTTGAGATGAGCATGATGGGGGAGCTCACCTACTTCCTTTGATTGCAAGTCAAGCAAACTTCGTAAGAAACTTTCATCAGTCAGTCTAAATACACAAAGGATATGCTGAAAAAGTTTGATCTTGACAACATCAAACCAATCAGCACCCCTATGGCTACTACGACCAAGCTGGAACATGATGAAAGCGGCAAACCTGTTGACCAACGTAAGTATCGAGGTATGATTGGTAGTCTACTTTATCCAACTGCTAGTTATCCCGATATCATGTTTAGTGTTTGTCTGTGTGCTCGCTATCAAGCTAGTCCTAAGGAATCACACGTGTCCGCCGTTAAGCGTATCTTTCGATACCTTAAGAGTACTGTTACAGTGGGCTTGTGGTATCCCAAATCCACATCCTTTGACCTTATTGGTTATTCGGATGCTGATTTTACGGGATGCAAAGTCGACCGTAAAAGTACAAGCGGCACGTGTCATTTATTAGGCAAGGCTCTAGTCTCATAGTTTAGCAAAAAGCAGAATTTTGTTGCACTATCCACAACATAAGCTGAATATATCGCAGCTGGTCGTTGTTGTGCACAAATTCTGTGGATGAAGCAAACCCTTGCTGACTACAACTATCCTTTATGCACATTCCTATATTCTGTGATAACACTAGTGCTATCAACCTTACTAAGAACCCTATATGTCACCTTTTTGCGTGATCATCAACAGAATGGCACTATAAATTTAGAATTTATTGACACTGATCATCAGCTGGCAGATTTCTTTACAAAACCACTATCCGAAGAGCGATTCAACTTTTTTTGTCGTAAATTAGGAATTTTGGATGAAACGGGAATTTATTAAATTGGCCTGCGTAAATATCGATTATGTCACGGTTCTTTATGATGACTTTGCTATGGGTACAAGCCGAAAGGGTCCTTCTGACAGCAAGGCGTAAAAGCCTAAGCGACAAGGTGCACTAGTCTTCGGACTACCGCTAGCTGGGATTCGATCCCTGCAGCTACCCCATGATAGTTTCACTATGCTGATTTGTGTCATAAATCCTTATTTATTATATGGTTCAATTTTATTGATAACTTGCTAAATTCAAATTTTCGAACTTCATTTCGGTTACTCTATTCAGCTTTTATTTGAAAATTTTCTACTTGGACATTTACTTTTGTATTTCTAAAATTTTTTTCCCTCTTTTTACTCTTTTCAACTTAGCATTGGTTTCAAACTATGTCACTCCCCAATCCTGGAATACGTATTTTAATATGTAAATCGATAAATTATATTTACCTTGAATTTATACGATATTTATTATGCAGTATTTCTTCATGCATTTTCCAAAAATATTCGACAAAATATTATTTCCTAATTTATTTTCTGCATTTGGGCCTACAGTTTTGGCTCAATTGGGTAACCTATTCTTGGTCCACCAATGGTTCATCATGAACCCTTTGGTTCATCATGAACCCATGGGTCCAAGATCTTTATATATATAACTCATCCCATTCTCTCTCCTCTCATTTACTTCCTCTCATTTACTTCCTCTCATTTATTTCCTCCACCAACCAAGGCAAGTACCAACTTGCTCAAGAGATGGATCCATAATTTTGTCAATGATTTTCTTACAAAACTATTTGCCAAAACATGTTCTTCTCCTCAATCTATACTAGTTTAGAACTTGGAAATTTTCATTTTGAAGCTTTGATTTTTATAGATCTAAGTTTTAATCATTTTTGGATTTTGCATGGTTTGATCTACTTTAGTTGGATTTTATGGGTTTTTGATGCTTCCATGAGGAAGAGCATTCAGTTTCACCCAAGTTGGAACTTTGGAAATCTGGATTTGGAGTTCGGATGGCCATGTTATGATATTTTGAAGCTTTGAGGTTCAACCTTGGTGTTCTTGCTGTTTGGAGAAGACAGTGAGCAGTGTGCCGAGCTGCTTAGCTTACGCACACTTTTCACGCAGCCCTGAGTACGCTTCCTGTTGGAAGCGTGTCTCCCCTCTTGAGCCTGCGTGATTTTTCACGCAGCTCTCTCCTTGAGCCTGCGTGATTTTTCACGCAGCTCTCTCCTTGAGCTTGCGTGACTTTTCACACAGTTCTCTCCTTGAGCTTGCGTGATTTTTCACGCAGCTCTCTCCTTGAGCTTGCGTGACTTTTCATGCAGCTCTCTCCTTGAGCTTGCGTGACTTTTCACGCAGCTTCTCCCCTGAGCCTGCGTGACTTTTCACGCAGCTTCTCTCTTGGGCCTGCGTGACTTTTCACGCAGTGTCTCCCCTGAGCCTGCGTGACTTTTTACGCAGCTTCTCCCCTTGAGCCTGCGTGACTTTTTCACGCACGCTGCCCTGAGTGAGCCTGCGTGACTTTTCACGCACGCTGCCTTGAGTGAGCCTGCGTGACTTTTTCACGCACGCTGCCTTGAGTGAGCCTGCGTGACTTTTCACCCCTTGAGCGTGCATGTTTTTTTTGTGCGTACGCTTTTGATATTTTATCAGATATTATATGCCCATTTTATATCCTTACGCCTTTTGTCCCGAGCATGATATGAGCACTAATGTGACCCCAGAGAACAAAGTGTTCCTACCCGATACATGTACATGAATGTCCCAGTTCTTGTTCATGCTCGACAAATGACTCGTAACTCCATGTGGCGTATTTGCAATGATGCATTATACTAAGGAGGGTAGCACATGTTGACATACTGATTGACATAGATCCTCTTTGGGGTACTCGTACTAAAGTACGACTTTAGAAGGATAATCATGCAGGCCACAGCATGTGAGTCCAAGATTTCACCTAGGGTTAAATTAGGCAACTAAATATACTAGATGCATGGGGAGGGCAAAAATCCCGAGATCGTGTTACACCAGCCGCCTTGAGATATTGTCTTGACGTGCGGGCTGGTCTCCACGGATACTGTGTCATCCGCAACGAGCGGATGACTGTATCCGATTAATTCCTGCTATATATTATATGTTTTAGCAAGGTGGCCTTACGAGGGACCTGTGCTCAATAACACCTGTCTACGCGAACCCCTGGGTTGGCTAGCCTTGCTGGAAAGATACGATCTAAGGATTTTCTAAATAACATGACGCGAGGATAACCTCGTCCCACTAGAAACTCGTAGACTTGATTGGCCGTGAAAACGACTTGCTTGTATCCTATTACTTCTGTGAATAACTGAGGGAAGCGGACTGTCATGGTACGTGATCTAACCCATGTTCTTGTTTGATTGTTGGGTTGGTTATCGTACTATGACCGGCTGTGGACCGAAGTTATGAACGGAAGACTTATTATGGTTGTGAAGTGCTACTTCTGTGAATGACTGAGGAACATGGTCTGTCGTGGTACATGATCCAACCCATGTTCTTGTTTGATTGTTGGGTTGGTTATTGTGCTGCGATAGGCTATCGACCGAAGTCACGATCAGGAGATTTTATTGTTTACACCGTTCAACTTATGTGAAAGTTATAGAGTACAACACGTCCCGACTCCATGCGGCACCTTTTGTCCTTGTTTGGTTGTAAGGGTGCCATATGGGTTCGAAGATGTTGCGCTACTCTATAATAGTAGCATAAGTATTACTAATATCAATCATTCTATTAACTGGGTTTTTAATCTTAACTCTTGTGCCCCTTTGGCGGTACTTGCTATTCGGGGCTGACCCCGCTGGTTTTGTTTGGCCAGATCTCGTAGCAGAGTCGGAGGACACGATCTTCCTCCCTGATATCCATGGTGCATACTAGGAGCATGGCGGTTCGGGAACTCGAGTGGGTTTCTTCTCCACCACTCCTGCTTATACTTTTGCGGCTTTTAGCCACCGGCACCTGTTAGCCGGATTACTTGATATTTTGTGTCAGTACATAATTGTAATTAAACAGACTGCAGCTGTGTATAATTTTGTACTCCTGACTCTCTGAGATAGCTAAATTATAAAGCTAGTCTCTCTTGATCATTTTGATGAAACGTCAGGGACGCCTTACTGCTTTATCTTTAATGTTCATTTCATTGCTGATGTGACTTGATTGATTGAGACATAGAACTCTGTGGGACCATAGGAGACTCTATTGTAGCATGTACCCCCTAGTCTCTCGACAGTCACGATCGCCGTATGACGTTACGTACCTCATATGGAGTAGCTGGCCTAGTCCGTCTCCGTATTTTGGTACTGGGGCATGACAAGGTTTTAGTGGTGGCCCGTGCAGGTCTGATTTTCAGACTTGTGGGGTATTACGAATTATTAGGAGTCTCAATCAAAACTTGTTCCCTTTGAAATTCTGTTTCGAATTCTCTGTCCTTGTCTTGATCTCTAACCTGACTTGCATCCTTGAAATCTTCCTCGTCCGGACTTGATAATCTTATATTCTTCTCTATAGGGGTACTTCATTCTCAGTAGCGGGTGAGGCCCATGAGGAAGAGCAGCAAGAGCATGGCTCGACTGGGCAGCAACAGGGGAGAGAACCTTCCCCAGGACAGACACGAGCAGAAATGGAACCAGAGGCAGTGCAGCCACCGGTTATTGAAACTCCTGCAACACCAGCAGCGACGGCAGTACCAGACGCCGTAGCACTCCTGGAGATCATCCGGGGGTTTCTTGTCACTAACCAACAGCAACAGACTCGGCAGCAGGAGCAGAACGTGTTACTGAACCAAGGGATTCAGTTAGCTCTTGAGAGGGGTGCCGGGGTTGACTCGGGAGCATCAGGAAGGTTCCGTCACTTGAACCCGAGGTATTTTTATGGCACGGAGGATGCCATCACTGCAGATGCATGGATTCAAGACATTGAATCCATTCTTGTGGCAGCCAAGGTTCCAGATGATGAGAAGGTTGATCAGGTCAAACTGGTACTTCAGGATCTTGCCCGCGACTGGTAGGCATCAGAAGAAGTTGGTACAAGATGCCCTGTTCGTTGGACCACCTTCAGCGACAGATTCAAGGCCAAGTATTTTGGCGTAGTAGCTCGATATGAGCTCCAGCAAAAGTTTATCAGTCTCAAGCAAGCAGGCAAGACCGTAGATGGGTATGCAGCAGAGTTCTGCAGATTGTGCCGTTTTGCACCAGCAATGGTGGCAATGGAGCCAGAGAAGGCTATGAGGTTCCAGCAGAGACTTCATTTGGAACTATTACAGCTTGTGGAAGGACACGACTACCAGACGTTTGATGCTGTTTTGACGGCCGCTCGGAGGCACGAGCTTACCCAGCAGAGGTTGGCATCGAGGACAGGAGGTCAGAAGAGATCTCATTCCCAGGTTGAAGGAGGAGCAATGCAGCGAACATCGGCACCAGCACCCGGTGTACGTATTCATGATGCAGGAGCGCCGCAGAGGATGGCCGTGTCAACTAATACAGTGCCAGTTCGGCATCAGCAGCCGAGGAACCAACAACAGCGTCAGGGAGCACCCCAGGGCTGTACATTCTGTGGGAAGACAGGGCACGCGAGGGAGGTGTGCCGATCAGCGAATGGCTTATGCTTGAGGTGTGGTAGTTCAGATCACCGTATCTCCACTTGTCCTGTGATGCAGAGGCCAGAAGGGCCAGCTCAGCAGTTTCCAGCATTGCGAGCTCCGGTGGCAACCCCAAGTGGAGGGCCAGTATTAGCAGTAAGGCCCCTAGCCCAGCGTCTACCAACGCAGGCTCAGATGTTCCGCCAGGCACAGGAAGCCGAAGGCCCTCAGAGGCAGCAACAGCATGGTCGAGGAAGGCCGCAACAAGGAGCTCAGCGGGGCCAGGGACAGGCTCTCACATTATTCTTGGGAGAGGCTCTAGCGTCTAGTGACGTGGTGGCAGGTAAAATTCTCGTCACCTCATTTCCCGCTGTAGCATTATTTGATTCAGGCGCTACTCATTCATTCATCTCTGCACAATATGCTACATGGATTGGATTAGAGTTTGAGGCATTACCGGAGAGGATGGATATACTCACCGACAATGGGCTCGTAGAAGTTAGCAGAGTGCGCTTTTCATGTCCGATGGAGGTGTGTGGGCATTTATTGCCCGCATCATTGATTGAATTCCCTATGGGGAATTTTGATGTCGTTCTTGGCATGGACTAGTTGAGAGACAGTCATGCGACAATTGATTGCAGAGGAGGTAGGGTCATATTCAGCGTTCCTATGATGGAGCAGTTCATCTTTATTCGAACCTTGAAGAATCAGGCCGGAGGCGTCATCTCAGCAGCAGTGTCAGAGCCAGGACAGATTTCGAGAGTGGTCGATGATTTTCTCGACGTCTTCCCTGATGAGCTCCCAGGGATACCCCCAGCCAGAGAGGTAGAATTTAGCATTGAGTTGAACCCTGGAACGAGGCCTATTACAGACAGAGTTTACAGAATGTCGCCGTCAGAACAGGATAAGTTGTATCAACATGAAGAAGAGTTGAAGTCTAAGGGATTCATCCGAGACAGTAAATCGCCCTGGGCCGCGCCAGTGATTCTAGTTCCCAAGAAGGATGGGTCGACGAGGATGTGCATCGACTACCGTAAGCTGAATACAGTAACAGTGACGAATAAGTACCCACTACCAAGGATTGGTGACCTGTTTGACCAGTTGAGCAAGGCCAGCGTCTTTTCCAAGATCGATCTTCGGTCAGGATAATATCAAGTAAGAGTCCGGAAGCAAGACATACCGAAGACAGTATTTAGATCTAGATATGGGCATTATGAGTTTTTAGTAATGCCCTTTGGACTAACCAACGCCCCCGTAGTATTCATGGATTTAATAAATCGCATCTTTCTGCCGTATTTGGATAAATTTGTGGTGGTGTTCATAGATGACATTCTTGTCTATTCCAGCAGTGAAGAGGAGCATGAGAAACATCTTAAGACTGTCTTACAGACATTGAGGGAGCATCAACTTTATGCGAAGCTCGACAAGTGTGAATTCTGGTTAGATCATCTTTCGTTCCTGGGGCATGTAATTTCTGGGGCAGGAGTGTCAGTGGATCCGAAGAAGATTGAGGCCGTAGAGCATTGGCCAGTCCCGAGAACGGTTGCAGAAGTGCGAAGTTTCTTAGGATTAGCTGGTTACTACAGAAGGTTCGTGGCAGACTTTGCCAAGATCTCTGTGCCCTTAACGCGTTTGACGCACAAGGACGTAGAGTTTGTTTGGTCAGCTAGCTATTAGGCATCATTTGAAGAATTGAAGAAGAGATTAATCTCAGCCCCGATCTTGACGCTTCCAGTAGGAGCGGGAGGCTTTACAGTGTATTGTGACGCATTTGGGAAGGGCCTTGGATGTGTATTGATACAGCACGGAAAGGTGATAGCATATGCGTCTCGACAGCTTCGAGACCATGAGAAGAATTATCCGACTCACGATTTGGAGTTAGCAGCTGTAGTGTTTTCACTCAAGTTGTGGAGGCATTATTTATACGGGGATCGGGTAGAGATCTATACTGATCATAAGAGTTTAAAATATGTATTCACGCAGCGAGATTTGAACATGAGGCAAAGGAGATGGTTAGAACTACTGAAGGATTTTGACTTAGATCTTCAGTATCATCCAGGCAAGGCGAATATAGTTGCAGATGCACTGAGTAGGAGAGACAGTGCCTTTATCCTGACCTCGCAGAAGCATATTTTAGAAGACCTCCAGAGTATGGGAATCGAAGTAGTTTTGCCAAGGGATATAGGAAGAATGACCAGTATGCAGATTCAGTCAACCTTAGTAGAGAGGATAAGGGCAGCACAAGCAGGAGATCCACAGATTCAGAAGTTGCGGTCGGAGTGTGAATCAGGCCGTAGGAAGGAGTTAGTGATTCATGAAGATGGTACGCTCAGGTTTGGAAACAGACTCTGTGTACCGAGTGGAGACCTTCGGCAAGAAGTTATGTCCGAAGCTCATAGTTCTATTTACTCCATTCATCCAGGAGGAACGAAGATGTATCGAGATATCAGGCAGTACTTTTGGTGGAATGGCATGAAAAGAGAGATAGCGAGATTTGTATCCAAGTGTCTGGTATGTCAGCAGGTGAAAGCCGAGCAGCAGAGACCAGCGGGGTTGCTACAGCCGCTTCCTATCCCAGAATGGAAATGGGAGCACATCACGATAGATTTTGTGACCGGTTTACCTAGATCCCCGACTGGTAAGAATGCAGTCTGGGTAATAGTAGATCGACTCACGAAGGTCGCTCATTTCCTTCCCTTCCGAGTTGGACAGACTACTGAGCAGTTAGCAGAAATGTACATGAAGCAGATAGTAAGGCAGCACGGTATTCCAGTTAGTATAGTATCAGATCGGGATACACGGTTTACTTTCCATTTTTGGCGGAGCTTACACCAAAGTTTGGGAACCAAGTTAAGATTCAGTACTGCTTATCATCCACAAACTGACGGGCAATCAGAAAGAACCATTCAGACGCTAGAAGATATGCTACGGGCATGTACCTTAGATTTTGGCGGATCTTGGGAGGATCACCTTCATCTAGTGGAGTTCTCCTATAACAACAGCTATCAGGCTAGCATTCAGATGGCCCCGTTCGAAGCATTGTACGAAAGGAAGTGCAGGTCCCCTTTGGCATGGGACGACATCGGAGAACGAAAGTTGTTGGGGCCAGAGATGATCACGCAGACTGTGGAGATAGTTAAGTTGGTCAGAGAGCGCCTTCGAGTTGTACAGGACCGACATCGTCATTGGGCAGATCAGCATCGTAGGCCTCTAGAGTTCAGAGTTGGCGACCAAGTGTTTCTACGGATTTCGCCTACTTAGGGTATCATCAAATTTGGAACCCGAGGAAAGCTTAGTCCAAGATACGTTGGTCCTTTTAAGATTCTTGCTCGGATAGGCGATGTGGCTTATCAACTTGCCCTTCCGCCTTCGTTAACTGGCATACATGATGTGTTTCATGTGTCCCAATTACGTGGATATGTCCCAAATCCGAGTCATGTCCTCGACCATTCAGAGTTAGTCGTTGGTACCGACCTAACTTACGAGGAACAACCCGTGTCTATTTTGGACCGGCGAGAGAAGGTACTCAAGAATCGGAAGATAAGCCTTGTCCATGTTTCTTGGAACCATCACTCTTCGGGAGAGTCAACCTGGGAGCGCGAGAACGAGATCAGATCTCAGTATCCGCATTTGTTTGACTAATGAGGTATATTTTTGCACCTTATTAACACGATTCCATGCTTATCTGCACCGCTTGTTTTGCACTTTGTGATGTATGATAATAACTGCTATGATAGTTAACTTGTATATGATTGTGCCTTGTTTGCCCTGATTTTACTATCCTGTCTTGGCTGGAATTCTGAGGACGGAATTTTTCTTAGAAGGGTAGAGATGTCACTCCCCAATCCTGGAATACGTATTTTAATACGTAAACCGATAAATTATATTTATCTTGAATTTATACGATATTTATTATGCAGTATTTCTTCATGCATTTCCCAAAAATATTCGACAAAATATTATTTCCTAATTTATTTTCTGCATTTGGGCCTACAGTTTTGGCTCAATTGGGTAACCTATTCTTGGTCCACCAATAGTTCATCATGAACCCATGGGTCCAAGATCTTTATATATATAACTCATCCCATTCTCTCTCCTCTCATTTACTTCCTCTCATTTACTTTCTCTCATTTATTTCCTCCACCAACCAAGGCAAGTACCAACTTGCTCAAGAGATGGATCCATAATTTTGTCAATGATTTTCTTACAAAACTATTTGCCAAAACATGTTTTTCTCCTCAATCTATACTAGTTTAGAACTTGGAAATTTCTATTTTGAAGCTTTGATTTTTATAGATCTAAGTTTTAATCATTTTCGGATTTTGTATGGTTTGATCTACTTTAGTTGGATTTTATGGGTTTTTGATGCTTCCATGAGGAAGAGCATTCAGTTTTACCCAAGTTGGAACTTTGGAAATCTGGATTTGGAGTTCGGATGGCCAAGTTATGATGTTTTGAAGCTTTGAGGTTCAACCATGGTGTTCTTGCTGTTTGGAGAAGACAGTGAGCAGTGTGCCGAGCTGCTTAGCTTACGCACACTTTTCACGCAGCCCTGAGTATGCTTCCTGTTGGAAGCGTGTCTCCCCTCTTGAGCCTGCGTGATTTTTCACGCAGCTCTCTCCTTGAGCCTGCGTAATTTTTCACGCAGCTCTCTCCTTGAGCTTGCGTGACTTTTCACGCAGCTCTCTCCTTGAGCTTGCGTGATTTTTCCCGCAGCTCTCTCCTTGAGCTTGCGTGACTTTTCACGCAGCTCTCTCCTTGAGCTTGCGTGACTTTTCACGCAGCTCTTTCATTGAGCTTGCGTGACTTTTCACGCAGCTTCTCCCCTGAGCCTGCATGACTTTTCACGCAGCTTCTCTCTTGAGCCTGCGTGACTTTTCACGCAGTGTCTCCCCTGAGCCTGCGTGACTTTTCACGCAGCTTTTCCCCTTGAGCCTGCATGACTTTTTCACGCACGCTGCCCTGAGTGAGCCTGCGTGACTTTTTACGCACGCTGCCTTGAGTGAGCCTGCGTGACTTTTTCATGCACGCTACCTTGAGTAAGCCTGCGTGACTTTTCACCCCTTGAGTGTGCGTGTTTTTTTGTGCGTACGCTTTTGATATTTTATCAGATATTATATGCCCATTTTATATCCTTACGCCTTTTGTCCCGAGCATGATATGAGCACTAATGTGACCCCGGAGAACAAAGTGTTCCTACCCGATACATGTACCTGAATGTCCCAGTTCTTGTTCATGCTCGACAAATGACTCGTAACTCCATGTGGCGTATTTGCAATGATGCATTACACTAAGGAGGGTAGCACATATTGACATACTGATTGACATGGATCCTCTTTGGGGTACTTGTACTAAAGTACGACTTTAGGAGGATAATCATGCAGGCCACAGCATGTGAGTCCAAGATTTCACCTAGGGTTAAATTAGGCAACTAAACATACTAGATGCATGGGAAGGGCAAAAATCCCGAGATCGTGTTACACCAGCCGCCTTGAGATATTGTCTTGACGCACCGGCTGGTCTCCACGGATACTGTGTCATCCGCAACGAGCGGATGACTGTATCCGATTAATTCCTGCTATATATTATATGTTTTAGCAAGGTGGCCTTATGAGGGACCTGTGCTCAATAACACCTGTCTACGCGAACCCCTGGGTTGGCTAGCCTTGCTGGAAAGATACGATCTGAGAATTTTCTAAATAACATGACGCGAGGATAACCTCGTCCCACTAGAAACTCGTAGACTTGATTGGCCGTGAAAACGACTTGCTTGTATCCTATTACTTATGTGAATAACTGAGGGAAGCAGACTGTCATGGTACGTGATCCAACCCATGTTCTTGTTTGATTGTTGGGTTGGTTATCGTACTATGACCGGCTGTGGACCGAAGTTATGAACGGAAGACTTATTATGGTTGTGAAGTGCTACTTCTGTGAATGACTGAGGAACATGGTCTGTCGTGGTACATGATCCAACCCATGTTCTTATTTGATTGTTGGATTGGTTATTGTGCTGCGATAGGCTATCGACCGAAGTCACGATCAGGAGATTTTATTGTTTACACCGTTTAACTTATGTGAAAGTTATAGAGTACGACACGTCCCGACTCCATGCGGCACCTTTTGTCCTTGTTTGGTTGTAAGGGTGCCATATGTGTTCGAAGATGTTGCGCTACTCTATAATAGTAGCATAAGTATTACTATTATCAATCATTCTATTAACTGGGTTTTTAATCTTAACTCTTGTGCCCCTTTGGCGGTACTTGCTATTCGGGGCTGACCCCGCTGGTTTTGTTTGGCCAGATCTCGTAGCAGAGCCGGAAGACACGATCTTCCTCCCTGATATCCATGGTGCATACTAGGAGCATGGCGGTTCGGGGACTCGAGTGGGTTTCTTCTCCACCACTCCTGCTTATACTTTTGCGGCGTTTAGCCACCGACACCTGTTAGCCGGATTACTTGATATTTTGTGTCAGTACATAATTGTAATTAAACAGACTGCAGCTGTGTATAATTTTGTACTCCTGACTCTCTGAGATAGCTAAATTATAAAGCTAGTCTCTCATGATCATTTTGATGAAGCGTCAGGGACGCCTTACTGCTTTATCTTTAATGTTCACTTCATTGCTGATGTGACTTGATTGATTGAGACATAGAACTCTGTGGGACCATAGGAGACTCGATTGTAGCATGTACCCCCTAGTCTCTCGACAGCCACGATCGCCGTATGACGTTACGTACCTCATATGGAGTAGCTGGCCTAGTCCGTCTCCGTATTTCGGTACTGGGGCATGACAAACTAATTTCAAACTGGCTTTAGTTCGGGTCCCAGAACACAGAACTCGGGCCGAACTCTGTTGTTAGGCACAGTTCGGGCCGAATTCGGTCTGTATATTCCAGAACTCCCAGTTGCTCACAGCCGTTCATCCATTTTGATCCTAGGGTCCAGGATTCACCCGTCCATTCGAACCCTCTTTCTTAAAATCGGGTTCTCCCTCTCTCTTCTCTCCATTGCCTCATCTAAAACTTCTCTAACTCCTTCCTCTTCAAACCCTAACCCTAGATTTCTCTTCCTAGTGTAAATTTTTTCTCCAAACTCAAGGAGAAGATCTCTTGCATCATTCTCTTCCATCCTCAACTATTCTCTTGAGGTATAATTTCTCCTTTTTCTCCATCTCAATTTTATATTTTTCTTCATTGTTCATGGCACCTAGGTTGTTTAATAGAAGAAAGAGGGTTAGAACTAAGGTGCTTCCTCATCGAACCCTCCTCCTCGTGATGATCAACCTATTCATCCTCTTTTTAATCTACTACGACCCTATGACCCCGACACATTCGATGATCAAATTTTTGTGTCATTGGACGCCTCCAACGAATGGTTCAATGATTTTCGATCACGGCCCATGTGCGCGGGTCATCCCATCAACTTCACTATATTTTCTCGTTATGACCCATTATTCCATGATCTTTGTCTTGATGAATTAGTTTCTACAAATTCACTTATCTACTTGAATGCAATTCAAATATTTTATTGCAATCTCACCTTTGATAACACACGTTTATATTCTCGTGTTGCTGGCATTAATATCTCATTCGATTTCTTTGAACTTGCGGAATATCTCGAGATTCCGGAACCCAACTCATGGGAGAAGCTTGTCGATGCACACAAGTTTCAATTCCCCGATGGGTCTTCCCTTGAGAGTTTTAAGGATGATTTGTGTACCCCGAACACACGTCCACGCAAGTTACTTGCAAAATTCTTTAACCCCTATTTCTACGAGCTTCATCGTATTGTCTTCTCCACAATCCTGTCCAAAGCGGGATCGACTGATGAAGTTTTGTATTTTGAGATTTTTGCTTTGTATCACCTTCACTTCCTTGTCCCGTTCAACCTTCCATGTACTATGATGGACTGGATGATCAATGCAAGGAAGAGACCATGATCTTTGGTCTATGCTCTCTATCTGCCTATGGTTTTTCGTGCCTTTTATGTCCCTCTAGATGAGTGCCAATTCCTTCCAGCCCCTGCCTTCCTATCTAAGACAAGGCGGCTTCAGGCAGCTGTCAGATCTCTTGCTGAGTTCGAGAATTCTGATGCTCAAGCTGATGCACCTGCTCTTGGACAGCCTGCGTCCGCACCTCCTGCTACTCTTGAGTCTATTCAGACCATGTTTTGCGATCGTTTCATGTTGGAGGACGACCGCTGGACCCAGCTCGACTATCGTACCACCTTGCAGATGAGTGCCATCAGCAATTCATTGCATGACATCCGGTATACTATGTC
>JANAVB010037419.1:0-65000 GCA_029216955.1 Iris pallida | reverse complement strand
CAATATTAACATTAATATTACGAATTAGAGTGAGGGGGGTATTTAGGAGATTTTCTAAGGGTGGCTTTTGATCCGCTCCCTATATATATATATATATATATATATATATATATATATATATATATATATATATATATATATATATATATGGAGAGAGAGAGAGAGAGAGAGAGAGAGTGTGATATATATATATATATATATATATATATATATATATATATATATATATATAGAGAGAGAGAGAGAGAGAGAGAGAGAGAGAGTGTGTGTGAAATATATATATATATATATATATATATATATATATATATATATATATATATGGAGAGAGAGAGAGAGAGTGTGTGTGTGTTGGATTAGGGGTGAGCATTATTCGGTTTTGAACCGAAAACCGAACCGAACCGAACCGAATAAGAGATTCGGTTCGGTTTTAAAAAAAATCGGTTCGGTTTTGAAAATACTAAATTTTCTCGGTTTCGGTTACGGTTTTGGATTTCGGTTTCGGTCCAAAACCGAAAACCGAATAAGAAAATTTAGTTTATATATATATATATATATATATATATATATATATATATATATATATATAGGGACAATTCGATTCGGTTCGGTTCGGCTTTTATATATATATATATATATATATATATATATATATATATATATATATATATATATATATATATATATATATATTCGGCTTTTATATATATATATATATATATATATATATATATAAAAGCCGAATATATATATATATATATATATATATATATATATATATATTGGATCTAAATCGGTTCGGTTCGGTTCGGTTATTGACCAATTCGATTCGGTTTCGGTTTTGCTTATTCGGTTTCAGTCCAATTCGATTTTCGGTTATTCGGTTCGGTTGGAACCGAATAAACCGAATACTCACCCCTATGTTGGATTAGTCTAGAATAGTATTGGTGTTGACTGCTAATGGTGGAGAGAGAGAGAGAGAGAGAGAGAGAGAGAGAGAGAGAGAGAGTTGGATTCTGCTAGAATAGTATTGGTGTTGATTGCTAATGGTGGCGACACTATGCATACATTTCCATAATAGTGTTTTGAAAAATTTGAGTTTGACTTTGTATCCAACTTGTTACTAAAAGACAGATGGAAAATAAGTGTTCTATTACCATACAAACACAACACTTTCGTAACCTAGGGCATAATGGTAGAATTTAAATATAAATGCTCTCTTACCGAGTCTTTGATTCAACATTGAAACATAAATATAACAATAGCAAATATAAAACAAATTTTATTTTAAAGTGACACTTTCCGAGATGACCCCCATAAATAAGCTTATTACATGATAGTGCAAGAATCTTGTGGATCCTCTTCGCAGAAGAACTTGTTGGTTTGGTAAGCAGCTGCACCGTACACGGGTTCACTATAGACCATCAACGGTTGGGTTTCGTAAGCGGATCTGTTATAAGCCATTACCGGCTGGGTTTCGTAAGCGGATCTGTTATAAGCCATTACCGGCTGGCTATCGTAAACCGGTCTACTGTAAACTACCGGCTGGCTTTCTGGGGTCCACCCATACGATGCGTCATAACCAGTGTTGTTAGCACACCCACAGTTGCAATAACCCCCATAATAGCCATCATAACCCGGCCTGCCGTAGCAAACCGGACCGCATTGCCAAGCCGGCTGGTAGACCATCCCCGCCTGCGAAGCCTTGACGGATGCTACCGGGTCGGTTTTCACCGGTTCCGCCCCCTTGGGCTTGTCTTTCTTCGGACCTTCTCCCTCCGCAGGCTTCGCATTGGCTTTGGCAGCTTCGGCCGGCTTCGCATCTTTGGCCTTGCCATCCCCACTCGGCTTGTCCTTGGTTGGCTCGGCCGGTGCAGCTGGCTTTGGTGCGTCCTTGGGCTTGTCCTTCTTTGCTTCCGCTGGCGCGGCCGACTTCTCCTTTGGCTTCTCTTTCGCCTGTTCGACCGGCTTGTTGTCCTTTGGCTTCTCTTTGGCTGGTTCGACGTCTTTAGGCTTTTCCTTGTTGTCTTTGATTTGTATGTCTTTGATGACCTTGCAAGCCTTACAGCAGATCTTCTTGACTAGCCTCTTGGGATCGAACGGGCCTGATATCGTGACTGTCTGGTTCTTCTCATCATAGTAGATCGACTGGATGCGTTCTTTCTCTGCAAATTTTAAAGTGCAATACAAAATAAGTGAGAATTATGATAATAAGTGAGAACTATTATATACGTGCATATCGGCAAGGGCGGAGGTAGGATTCTGAAGTAGGGTGGGCTAGATTAGGTCGGAATGGGCTGGCCATGGATACACTTATATAAAAAAACCAAAATTTTTTTTTAACATATGAAAAAAAAGACAAATGTTAAAGGCCACCCCCAAATTACTAAGGGCAACCCTCCTACTAAGGGCAACCATGAATTTTTTTTTTTACTAAGAGCAACCAAAGTTGCACAAGTTTACTAAGGGCCATCGAGAAAAAAAAAAAAATTGTGAAGCCCTGCAGTCCGCCATCCTCGACGAGGTCTTCCGCACCTACTCCGACTTCGTCCTCCCCGGCACCGCCGGGCTCTTCCTCCCGGGCCTCCTCCGCACCTACGACGACGGCGCCGGCGACGTCGACGCCCTCTCATTCTCCCCCGCGGGGGACCTGGACGCCGACGCTCCTTCCTCCTCCGCCGCGGACGGTCCCTCCGATTCCGCCTACGCTGCCGCCATTACCGCAAGGTAAATGGAAGAAGCCGCATGTAACATGAAAAAAAAATAAAAAATAAAAGATAAAAAAATATATACAATAAAAAGAAGAAAAAAAAGGAGGAAGAAGAAGTGAGAACTCATCTTTCTTCATTTTTAGGTGGTGGTGGTTCCGTAGCTTTCCCTTTTGTCATCCCCATCCATAATAGCAACAGGAAAAAAAAAAAAAAAGCAAAGAGAAGAGAGCAGCCATGTCGTGCTCTTCGTCCTCCGGAGAAGAAGACGAAGGTCTGGACGAGTACAGAAAAGGAGGGTACCACGCCGTCCGGATCGACGACTAGTTCGGTGGTGGCCGATATATCGCCCAACGGAAGTTCGGCTGGGGACACTTCTCCACCGTCTGGTTCGCCTACGACACCCGATCCCAAGTAACAAACAATTTTTGAAGGACTGCAGGACGAGCCCTGCAGTCCCGTCTTCACTCTGGACTGCAGGCAAGTCCTGCAGTCCTATTTACGAAGGGTCATTGGAGGACTGCAGGCAAGTCCTGCAGTCATGGCTTCACTTTGGACTGCTGGCAAATCCTGCAGTCACTGTTGGTGGCCCTTAGTGTTTTCAAAATGGCAAACTTGTAATTTTTTTTAAAATTTGAAGCTGGTGGCCCTTAGTAATTTGTGGATGCCTTTAACATTTGCCAAAAAAAAACATAAAAACTTTTTAGGAGGGGCTGGAGCCCACCCCAGCCCCCTAGTAGCTCCGCCACTGCATATCGGGAGGCCACCTTTATATGTTCAAAACATTTTTCTATTACTATCATAGGTGACATCACATTGAATGATTAAGATGTATACCATGGAATTGTTCCGTCTCACCAAGCATAACCACATCGATAAGAACTAAGGGTAGTAAATATCTTGCGTCATGGATGGGCTCAAACTAATAAATTGTAATTCAATTGCTAATCAGTATATCTAACCTAAAGGAGCCCAGGAACTAAGCGTCATAGAACAAGCGAATGCTTTAAAAAAAATAGAAATTGTGCGACATACTGATATAGCAATCAGAATTGGTGGATCGGCCCAAGATCCATAGAGGAAGTCCAAAAATAAGCGGTTGGTTGAGAAGACAATAAGGAAGAAACCCATTAAACTGACATCCCGTCTAGAAAACCCATATGCCAAACCCATCCTTGACAAATTATTTAAGTGTAATCAGTTGATGACGGCTGATTTTCAATAGAGAAATGAGTTGATTTGCATAGAACATGAAGCATTCAATGACGATGCAGACAAAGACTAATGCAGACAAAGACTAACTAAAACCCCAACCAATTTAAAGAGGAAGACGTGACACTTGACGTGGTAAGGAAGATCATTTTAATTAGTACATGATGACTACTTGTAAAGGAATATATAAGATATCGGAACCTGGTGCGCCACTAAGGCAGGAGGTTTTGGGGCATGTACGATAACTGGAACCATGAAAACATCATTAACATACATTTGGTTGAAGGTGCAAGATTAACTTTAAAGAAGCATCTAGAAATACTCTATCGAGTGGATTCAAAAGGACTTGAGCGTCAAAGTGACAGAGCAGTGCTGAGTTCCTTTCTCTTTTGGAACTTAAAGAGACAAGACCAATTGTGACATGATGTAAGACTCTGTATTTATTATATGTTTCTTGAAAGGACTTAGTTGTTCAAATTTTGAACGAAGCATGACATACGTGATAATACGTCGGTTGGTGAAGGACGAGGTGAAGTACACTCTTTTGCCCTTGCATGAAAGTACCCGAACTGCATCTTTAAAACAAGAGGGAAGACTTCTCCATTGTTGGGGTACAACTTTTTGTATTGAAGGAAGCGTAGAGGCCAAAAAGTCGATTGAAGGAGCAACGATTCCAATTGTCGTATGATTGATAGAAGGTAAGTTTTGTGAAATTCATCCAATTATTCTTCACAGAGGGTTACTACCCATGTGTGACATCTACCACTGCCTTCATCTTGTTCCTACAACGAGTTCGCTGAACTTACCACATTACTGCATAAGTCCACGTAAGAACAATATTATTTGGGAGAAGGTGGAGGATTTGATGTAAAAGGGAACATTACTGAAAGCATGAGCTTGTTCACAGTCCTACTTATTAACATTGAAGAATGATGACAACTAGAGGATAGAGGATATGCGTAGACATTCGTGCGGTTAACAAAATCACAGTTTCCTATAAGTTTCAAATACCATGACTAATTAATGTTCAACCGACTAAGAAGAGAATAATTTTTTTCAAATAGAATTTTGAAATGACTACCACCAAATATGTATCTGGTTGGGGGATGAGTAGAAGATAGCATTTAAGATGTGGGATGGGTTGTTTGAATTTCTCATGTCATTGAGGTTATCCAACATATATACATCTAATGAATCAAGCGCTTTGACATCGTCAAGGTTGTCTACTTTGATGACATACTCATCTACAACAAGCACCGCGATGAAAACATGGAGCACTTGACAAAGGTTTTTATGTGTTGAAGTGAAACAAACATTACGATAATTTGAAGAAGTGTCAAGTCGAAGTTGATTTTTCTTGATTTCAACTGGGGTGCGATTGTCATCCATGTCAATGAGGAGAAGATTAATGTATCTAATGAGTGACCTACATAAAAGACTGAAGAAGTGGAAGCTTCCATGAGCTGATGACATTTTACCATTGGTTCGTTATGGATTTCAACAAATCATAGCTCTATTACAGAATGTATGGAGAAGAAGAAGTTTAATTGGGGAGAAGAAGCCTCAAAGAGATTTTCGGTGATCAAGGAGAAGCTTTGCATGACATCGCTCTTGGGGCTTCAAAATTTTGAAAAGCTCTTTGAAGAACAGTGCGACGCTAGCGACTTATTGTTAGCCGTGGTATAGTCACAAGAGAAGCAACCTATGGAGTTCTTTATTGGGAATCTTAGCGACATTCTATGTAAGTAGTCAATCTAAAATGAGTTCTGTGTAGTAGTGCACACAGACAAGAATTTGGAGAAGTACATGGCGGATAAAGAATTTGTACTTTATTTTGATCATGAATTCCTTATGTATTTGAGGTGCTAGAAGTGCATCCACAGTGATATACATGCGAGGTGGTGCATATTTCTACAAAAGTTTTTGTACAAGCTCGTGCTCAAATTTGGGGTTTTTTATCGAGTAGTCGATGCACTTAATAGGAGGGCTTCTTTATTAGCCACACTCAATCAGGAGGTGGTTGGGCTATCTAAGAAAGACGAAGATTTTATGACGATATAGGAATCACTATGTCATAAATAAGTCATCAATGACTTGCACATCCATAAAGGCTTTTGATGAAAGGAGACCAACTTTAGATGCCTTTTACATTCTTGAGGGATAAGTTGATTATAGAGCACCATAGCAACTTGATTGCACACTTACGATGATACAAGATTATGGCTGTTGTATCCTCAAGATACATTGGCCACAGTTGAGAAGAGATGTAGGAAAGAACGTGCAGAAATATTATGCGTTCCGATTGGAGTCCAGTCTGGATTTGGTAGCAACATATTTGTGGAATCCAAATCTAGCTAAATATTTGATTTGATTATATTTTGATGTCCATAATTAGTGTTGTGCTATTTTAGATATAATAGGATTCCTATTTTAGGAAATCTTATTATGATCTAAAATAGGATATTGATGGAATATTTTAGGTATAATAGGATTCCTATTTTATCCTATTTAGGAAATCCTATTATAACTAGAATATGATTTTCTCATCCTATATATATGGGGTGAGGGTGGAGGCACAAAGCACATCATAAGTGGAGATTCAGGGTGCTCGTCCACAAGGAAATCTAAAAGAAAGTCTGTACTTTGCTCTTAGGACTTCGCCATCCACGACATAAGGAAAAAGAAAATCTAATAGAGGAGTCGTCAACTTCGGTTAGGAAGATTGCTACAGGTTGGTGAGTGATCTCAATTGTAATCTTCTGTTTTCTTTCTTGAAAGTGGTGAGGGGATTGAACCTATTAGGAAAAAAGTTCAACGTAAGTTTTGTCAATCTTATAATTTTATCTGAGTTATTAAATATTGGGATTTGTCCAGGTGACGTACGTCACCGCTATACACTTGTCTTCATCTTGTGCTTGGTGTCCGTTAGACGGGGGTTGGTTTTGATCATGTGGTTGGCAAACGCTTTCGTACATGCCCAACAATTGGTGTCAGAGCTTTGGAGGTTTTGGCAACCATGTCTACAGAGCATATGAACATTCGTATGATCACCCTCAAAGGTAAAAACTGGACTATTTGGAAGCCAAGGATGATCTACTTTGGTGCAAGGATTTGCATAGTCCGTAGGAGGGCGACAGCACAAAACTAATAGACAAAGCTGCTGAAGACTAGAAATGACTAGATCGGAAGCCCGTTGGATTCATCCGCCAATGGTTGGATGATTCAGTGTTTCACCACGTGTCCATAGAGAGTTCGACAAAAGCATTATAGGAGAAGCTGCATTCGATTTATGAAAGGAAGATGACTGGCAACAAAGCATTTCTTATTCGTCAACTCATCAACTCGAAGTACACGAAAGGTGCCTCGGTGGCACAACATCTGAACGAGGTTCAGGGTATCATCAATCAGCTGTCTGCGATGAAGATTGTGATTGATGATGAGCTTAAGGCTCTACTTCTTTTGAGCTCTCTACCAGAAAGCTGGAAGACATTGGTGGTGTCAGTGAGCAACTCCGCGCCTGATGGAGTTGTCATGATGGAGGTAGTCAAAAATAGCTTGTTGAATGAGGAGGTCCGACGCAAGCAAGTTGAATCGTCGTATAAGTCCGCTCTGGTGGCTTCCTACGGGAAGGAAAGACCCAAGTCACAGGCAAGAACAGGGTGAGTTATCAGAATCTTATGATTGTGGTCCATAAGGAGGGCTGCTATTACTGTGACAAAAGGGGTCATATCAAGAGGAACTGTATGAAGCTCAAAGCTGTGAAGGCCAAAGGCAAGGATGGTCAGGAGTATCTCACAGCAACGGAAGATATCATCATCGTAGCGACTGACGTAGAGGACCCTTGTGGCATGTGTCATGACGACGATTGGGTCATAGACACAGGAGCGTCATATCATGCCACTCCGTAGATGAGGATCTTCATGTCATACCGCGATGACAAGCTTGGACGTATGAATATGGGCAACAAAGAGACTGTTGCAGTTGTACGCATTGGTGATGTGTACTTGACGATAAAGTTTGGTAAGAAGCTCGTCCTCAACGGTGTGCGACATGTATCGAGTTTGCGCTACAACTTGGTTTCGATAGAAAGGCTGGCAGATGATGGCTGTCGCAGCCTATTTGGGGACAAATATTGGTTGCTTGCGAAGGGTTCCCGATAACTGGCTCAGTTGTTGTGACATGTACAGGCTCAAGCCACTGAGCTGTGCAGACAGGCCATAAATATCGGATGGATGCTGGAGGGGTGTTCGACAGAAGGTGGATCGTCGAAAATTTGCTGAGGAGGGGCTTCTAGATGCTTTGAGGGATACGGAGCATTCGGTTCGTCGAGACAAAGTGACGGATGGTGATGAGTCAAAGATTGAGGATCAGTCTATCTGTCCCATGACAGCTGGTCGGTATCCAAGTGGGGTTGCTCTACTGATCCAGTTTTGGTGACAGGTTGTTTGCCAAAGTTTTACGGAGCGACATCGATTTCAGCAGTTCGAAGCCACAAAGGAGATCAAGGTTGCAGCCAACTCAATCTGAGGCGAGAGCATCATCATTCACATAATTTAGGGAGTGTTATGGGTCATCGACGGCATGCACCGTACGTGGTGTTCTTCTCGAGGATGCATGTGTATGGGGGAGCTTCAAGTTCGGACACGAAGGTGGATAAGTTCAGGAGTTCGAATCTCGTAAAAACTGTACCGTTCGCTTGGTTGGGCCAACCAAGGGTGAGGAAGCTTGTCATGACATTAACACTTTCCGGTGAAAGACGAAATTCGGGGAAAGGCAGCGGAGACTTACGGTGAGGCTGATCGTCATGGACTTCGATCTTGGTCGTGTCATTGATATCGATAGGATCCCAGTGGTGCAGAAGGTGCTACGCATGGCAGTCCAGTCGAGGAGCTGGAGACAAAAAAGATGGAAAATATCTCGAGGATCGAAGATCAGTGGCATGGGGGAGCAGAAATTCTGTCGCGGGACGACATGCATGGAGTCTAGTTGAGGACCCATGTGGTCAATACCTTCTCATCAGGCTGGAGGAAAAGATTATTGGAGTCCAGTTTGGATTTGGTAATAACATATTTGTTTAATCCAAATCTAGATCAATATTTGATTAGATTAGATTTGGATGTCCATAATTAGTGTCGTGCTATTTTAGATATAATAGGATTTTTATATTAGAAAATCCTATTATGATCTAAAATAGGATGTTGATGAAATATTTTATGCATAATAGGATTCCTATTTTATTCCTATTTAGGAAATCCTATTATGACTAGAATATGATTTTCTTATCCTATATATAGTGAGAGGGTGGAGGCACAAAGCACATCACAAAGTGGAGATTCGAGGTGTGCTCGTCCATAAGAAAATCTAAGAAAAAGTTCATACTTTGCTCTTAGGTATTTGCCATGCAAGACATAAGGAAAAAGAAGATCTAGTGAAGGAGTCGTCAACTTCGGTTAGCGAGATTGCTATGAGTTGGTGAGTGATCTCAATTGTGATCTTCTTTTTTTTTAGAGTGGTGAGGGGGGTTAAACCTGTTAGGGAAAGGGTTCAACGTGAGTTTTGTCAATCTTGTAATTTCATCTGAGTTATTAATGGTTGGGATTTGTCCAGGTGACGTACGTCACCGCCATATACTTGTCTTCATCTTGTGCTTGGTGTCCGTTAGACGGGAGTTGGTTTTGATCAGGTGGGTTGGCAAACGCTTCCGTACGCACCCAACAGTTCCAACCCACTAATGGAAAGTCATAAAGTACAAGTCTTCACACTTCTCTACTGGTTACAAAAAGTATTTGCTAGGATTTGGACGTCCATAGATTTCAATTTGTGGTTGCCGATAACTCAACAGGGCTTCGAATCAATGTTCGTGGTAGTGGATCGGTTCTCGAAGATGGTACATTTTATACTTGCAAGAGAACAATGAATGTGGTGCATGTAAAAATGTTCTTTTCTGAGGTGGTGCATCTCCATGAGATGCTGAAGAGTATAACTTATGATAGACTAAAATGTACGATCGAGATATGAAATATTTTAGCACATTATGGAGGAGTCTTTGGAGTATGTTTGAGTCATCATTACGGTTTAGGAATACTACTCATCTGTGGATGGACGCCCAAACCAAAGTGGTTAATAAGATGTTAGAAAACATGATAAGTAGCATATGTAGGGAGAAGCCAAAGTAGTAGGAATTCATCTTGTTGTAATAAGAATTCATGTACATAACATTATTTACTCATCTATAAAGAAATCATTGTTTGTCATAGTAAATTCCAAATCACTTAATCATTTTACGCATTTGTATGTTCTACCAGTAGAATTGGAGAAGTGTGGCGAACCAAATCCATGGAGTTCACAAGAAGGTTCGAGAGCGAGTACAAAAATCTATTGCAAGGTACAAGGTAATGGCATATTGTAGGCAAAATTTTTAACGTCATGGTGTACCTTTTGTAGGAGAGGATATCAGAGGGCAATGCAATAAGCTTCAGATAAAAAAGTTTGGGTCATTCAAAGTGCTATAAAAGATTTGCGACACTTGAAAAATCTAATACAAGGTACAACGTAATGGCGTACAAGAATCGTAGGTAAATATTTCAACGTCATGGTGTACCTTTTGTAGGAGAGGATATCAGAGGGCAATGCAAAAAGCTTCAGCCAAAGAAGTTTGGGTCATTCAAGGAGCTCTAAAAGATTAGCGACATAACCTACATTATAGATTTAATAGGTCTGATGGGGATATCATCCACATTAAACATCTCGGACATCTAAACACATCATGCAGCGACGAGCCTCTTTATTCAGACTCCTGCACGAAGAACTCTTAGCCGAGTTCTCTATACTAGAGGTGACTGATGCAGGTGCAACTAGACTTGGAACAGACTGAATTAGCTACCCAAATTCCAGTCAACCAAAATGGAATTTCAGTTTCCTACAAGTCTAGGCTCAGGAAAATCAAGAATTTCGATATGGCCAGGCAAGTTTCGTACTTTAGGCGAGTTTTAATATAGTTATTTTTTTGCTTTGTTTATTTTCAAGTTTAATTAGGATTTATTTCCTAGGATTTAAGTATGTTATTCCTAAAAATATAGACTTGATAAGGAGGAAACATCATGTTGAAGATAATGTTTATTGATTGATCATTGAGTTTCTTTTTTTCTTTCTAATTCTGTTGTGTGAGGATTAAGGTATTAGCCCCCGTGTTTTGGTTGTTAGCGATGGGTGTTTTTGTGTCTGTGTCATCCCTCTTTCACAATATTCTTCGAC
Source organism: Iris pallida (assembly GCA_029216955.1). Lineage (NCBI taxonomy): Eukaryota > Viridiplantae > Streptophyta > Magnoliopsida > Asparagales > Iridaceae > Iris > Iris pallida. Next base: position 53,826 of record JANAVB010037419.1, on the reverse strand, counting down.
AATGTGGATATGGTAATATAGGACTACTAAATCTTATTCTAATTCGTACTGCACTGCGAAATTGTGGCATACCGACCAATTCAAAACTAGGTTTTGGATCATAACCCAAATTTGAAAAAATAACTTCATGAACTTCAACCTTCATGTTCTAAGACAACTTTGGTTTATGAAGTTAGATATTAAAATATATAGTTAATGTCAGAATTTATAATCTAGACAATTTTAGAAAGTTAGAAATTAAGGGCTAATTTTATTTTTGCAGATTTATATGATATTGTTTTAGGATTCATATTACTATTTGATACCAATTTGTCATATATTTTACTAAGTCCTACATGATAATATTACTTTTATATTTATGATCAATATTAAGGTTTCAAGAGTTGTCTTGCCTTCTTTTTAAGTTAGGTAGACGTCTATAAGGTACTCAATGTACTTGGTTTATCATCAAAGTTTGACAATTATACCCTTATCTTCAGGCGATGTATCAAAGATGTCCGTTATCCCTTTTGGCTAAATTTGTGATACCACCCTCTTTTATTGCCTCATCTACTAGGACATAATTTCTATCATATGAGGTTCCTTTGGATTAGACACGAGGAAGAAGGGGACACAAGGAAGAAGAAGAAAGAGGGGGAGGGGGTGTATTGGTCTATTTAGTTTTTATTAATACAGGATAGTAAGTTAAAATTGGTTAAGTTGATGGTATTTACCGAACTCGAGTGACTCTTGTGGTTACCGAGGAGAGGTATAAGACCCCGGTTGGATGTCAGAAGATCAGTGGATCGAGCCACGTGGACGTATTATTTTTTCTATTTATTTGGTGGGAGTTGGGGCAGCGGGCCACTAGGCATGCAATACAAGATGCACTAAGTCCCGTGCGTATCGTCGGGCATCTCAATTTTTTTTGATCGTATTGAAGTGCCAAACTTATTATTAATTTTGATATTTGTGGGTAATAAGTTTCATTAAGAAACTACTTCACAGTATAAAGTAGCCATTTTGTTATTCCCGAAACAGATTGTTAGATGGAAATTTTGATCTCTTAAAAATAGTGAGATGGATAAAAGCAACTTAGCAGGCGAAAAAAGATCACCGTAATTCTGCTGATTGTTCTCAACCGAAGTTGATGCAACGAAGATGAATAATCGTTCTCAACTGGAGTTGATGCAACGAAGATGAATACTCGTTCTCAACCGGAGTTGATGCAACGACTTTGCTGGGGTGATAAGGATCACCGTTACTCAAAGCAAGATTCGCCCTATTGCGATCTGCTCCCAGGAACCAGCAAGTTCGAAAGAACTTCTGCAACGCTCGCTGTCACCTCCTTTCACGAACTCAAAGAACTCCAATGGCAGCATCAGCACAACTCTCTTTGTTTCTTTATTTTAGAGTAAGTCCTCAATGAAGGCACGAAGAGATATTTATAGAGAAGGGCTGAAACCCTAATCCTAATCCTGGTCATAACTGATTGCGAAAAGATATGAACGAATAATGGAAAGATTTAAATGAAATAAATTCAAATCCCACAAAAATTGGATCTGAACAATTAACTCAATCTTTCCATAACCGCTCAAATCTTCCAATCAGTCACATCATACGCCACCTGCACCCCAATGCCCACCCAATACGTCAACCCGTGCCCCTGTACGCAGATGCACAGACGCATAGCACAAGATTGCAGTAGCTCTATGCGCAGCCGTACAGCACAACCGTTCAGCAGTGCAGTATCGCAGGCGCACAGCTGCGCCGCAGCCCCGCAGCTCCTGTGCGTGCCCCTTTGCGGCTCCTGCATATGCATATACGACTCGTGCAGAAGACGAGCGCACGAGCGCATCAACTGCGCACAAGGTGCCTTGCGCCGATGCTGACGTGCTAAGTACAAAGTATGCCAATAAAGCACCACTTTGCGCCATTGAGCCCAAGTCCAAGTCCAAGTCGCTAAGCCCCTTCGGGGTTAGCTTCATATGGGAATTATCCCATGACAATGACAAAAAGCATTAATGCTTCTTTGTTGGTTTATCCTTCTTTCCACTAGAAAAATGCCCCCACATGGCACCCATATGCCTCTCCACACTTCATGTGATCTCTTAACACAAGCAAAGCTTTATATAGAGATACCATCCATTTGGTTTTTCCAATATAGGACTATCTATCTAGTTTCTAAAGCAAAACACCAACAACAACAAGCAAAAACACCAACAATCTCCCACATATCTCTATATATGGGTTGAACGTTCTCCATAGTGACTGTCCATTATGTATTCGGATAGATGTCGCTACGACTTGAATCTACCCGCATGGGTTAGATGACAACATGATACGAGAATGGACTAAGCCTTGAATTTTGTACCATAACTACAATTCTTTCCACTCACATAATGACATCAACTGCTCGTCTGGATGCACATTAAATGCCTTGTGCCAGCCTTGTTTTTGTGTATGTATCATGGGTGTCTAAAAAATTTCTCTCAAGAGACGACCTACATCTCTATCCATACACTTAAGGTGAGTTCTTTTAAAGAGTCTTTGGCATGAAGTATTTTGCTTCTTTGCGGTGCTACACCGCTATGATATGGCCCAAAGCCGAGACACTATCTCATGTGGTGTCATACCACATATAGCATGAGGCCCAACCTCTTTGTAGTGCCAAACTACCCAACATGAAGCCTTTTGCTTCTTTTCGGTGTTACGCCATCGTGACAATACTTGCAAAGCCGAGGCACTACCTCATGTGGTGTCACCCACTGTAACATGAGGCCTAGCCTCTTTGTAGTGCTACCTACTACTCTTCATTATACATTATTAGGCCCTCTTGCCTATGTACGGTGCTACGTCGCTGTGACTTGGCCCGAAGCCGAGTCTTTACCCTCACTAGGCACCTTATGTGGTGTCACCCCATTGTAGCATGGAGTACTACGCTCCTTTGTAGTGCTGTGCTACCCGTACTTCCTGTAAAGTATGCCAAACATCCCAGATGCCTGAGAATTCATTAAGGCTTCAAGACATCCTTCCACAGGACTTTGTTCTTTGTAAAGAACACTCATTAGACAACAGTGGTTCTGGGTTCATAATCTCGCAACATCCCAAAGGATTGCCCACTACTCCTGATATTCTTCCAGTCAATGGTCTTTCTTTGAACTAAAAGCTAGATGCCTAGTACATTTTTCTTTGAACTAATAGCATAAAGCTTTGTAGTAGATTTACAAAGACATAATATCAGAGTGTCTTTAAGTCCATCTTACCTGCTGTGTTCAACCAGCTGGCGCTTGAGACCTTTGGTGAACGGATCTGTCAGATTCTCCTGACTCTGAACATCTACTACGATAATGACTTCTCTTTTAATAAGATAATTTATCGTCCTGTGCCTTAGACGCACAGTCCTCTTCTTGCCATTGAAGAGGTCATTCGATGCCACCGCTGTAGTTGTCTGGTTATCATAGTATATCGTTACCACCGGTATCTGTGCACCAATTATTGGAAGATCATACATGAGCTCTCGAAGCCATTTTGCTTCATCCGCTGCAGCTGCCAGTGCATAGAACTCAGATTCCATAGAAGAGTGAGACAACATAGTCTGCTTCTTCGACTTCAATGATATAGCAGCTCCACCCATGAAGAAGATATATCCTCATGTGGCCCTTCCACTCTCTACTTCTGAGCACCAGCTTGCATTACTGAAGCCTTCCACTATCTTTGGATCTCTGCAGTAGTGCAGTGTATACTTTTGAGTCCTTTTGAGGTATCTCATAACCCTCTTCACAGCTTTCCAGTGCTCCATACCTGGATTGCTCGTGAACCGACTTAGCATCCCCATGGAAGAAACTATGTCAGGCCTTGTGGCAGTAGTTGCATATATTAAACTCCTGATGACGCATGAGTACTCCAATTGCTGACGCTTTCCCTTGGATTTGGCTTCAGCATGTTGTCACACCTATACGGCGTATTGATCCCTAGAAGATCCTGATACCCATAGCATGTGAGCATCTTCTCAATGTAATGAGACTGTGACATTGCCAATCCAGTTTTTGTCTGAATGATCTTTATTCCCAGGATAACGTCAACTTCCACTAAGTCTTTCATGCTGAACTTAAATGAGAGGAACTTTTTTTTACCTCAGTGACACTTGATAGATCTGAACCCAAGATCAGCATATCGTCCACGTAGAGACAAACGACAACTCCTCTTCCGTCAACAAACTTTGTGTACACACATTTGTTCGTCTTGCTGAGACAATAGCTGTTTGATCTTATGACTTTATCAAACTTCTTATGCAACATCTTGGGAGCTTGTTTCAGACCATACAAAGATTTTACCAACTTACAGACTATCTTCAAGGCCCTTGACAACAAATCTTTCTGGCTATTGCATATAAATCTCTTCGGTCAATCCACCATTCAGGAAGGCGGTCTTAACATCCATCTGCTAAATTACTAGCTTGTGAATTATGCTCAGAGCAATCAACATCCTGATGATCGTCATCCGAGCTACTGGAGCATATGTGTCAAAATAATTAATCTCCTACTTCTGAGAAAACTCCTTGGCAACTAACCTTGCCTTGAACTTGTCAACAGTTTCATCGGCCTTCATCTTCTTCTTAAAGATCTATTTACTTCTGATTGGTTTTGCTCCTTCAGGCAGATCGACCAACACCCACGTATTGTTAGAGGTTATCGAGTCGTACTCATCATTAATAGCCTCCTTCCAAAAGACAGCATCTCTGGTCTTCATCGTCTCATCATAGGTAAGCGGGTCTGCTTCCACATGATAGGTGACAAAATCCTCTCTGAAGTACTTCGGTCTTCTCACTCACTTAGATACAGGTTCTGCGAGTTCTGGTTCAATAGTTATTTCTGCAGCAATAGTATCTTCTTGAACTGCCTCTTCGTAAGGAACTTGAGCCTGCTGTGTACTCACATTGTTCTTCGAAATATCCACGAGAACAATATTCTTATGATTGCAAATTTATCTTCAAAGAATTCTGTATCGCGAGATTCAATAATATGATTTGACTCAATATCAAGGAACCTTCGAGCATCACACTTATCAGCATAACCCAGGAATCTAGTCTTCGTAGTCCCTGTTCCCAGCTTCTGAATCTTCAAATCCGAAAGCTTCACATACTCCAGACACCCCCACACTCGAATGACATTTAAGTTGGGTCTGACCTTGAACTAGAGTTCATGAGGAGTGACTTCCGAAGTTGCATGTGACACTCTGTTCAATATGAACGTAGCCGTAAGCACAGCTTCTCCCCATAAGCAATTTGGAAGACCCGTAGTCAACAGCATTGAGTTTTTCATTTCCGTTAATGTTCTGTTCTTCTTTTCTGTAACACCATTTGATTGAGGGGAGTACAGAGCAGTTGTCTTGTTGATAATTTCATGTTCTCTGCAGAACTATGCAAATTCATAAGATCTATACTTTCCACCTCGATCACTTCTGAGTCTCTTGAGTTGTTGTCCGGTTTGACGCTCGACTTCAGCTTTGAAGTCCTTAAACTTCTCAAACGCTTCATCTTTAGACTTGAGCAGATAAACGAACACGTATTTTTAGAAGTCGTCGATGAAAGTAATGAAATACTTCATCCCGACCTTTGTGGAGAACTGTTTGAAGTCACAGATATCTGAGTGTACCAACTCCAGAAGATCTGTACTTCTGTTTACCCGCTTGAACAATTTTCTTATGATCTTTGTCTGCGCATAGACCTCACACTTCTTCAACTCCTTACCCCCATATTTGGAGATAAGCCCTATACTAGACATCTTGTTTATTCTTTTACAATAAACATGTCCTAGTCTATTATGCCACAACTCAAGAGAATAACCAGAAGAAGAAACAGCACTAACTTTCTCCATAGGAGTTAGAAATTGAAGTTTAAACATCCCTTCGGTACAGAAAGATTTCCCGAAGTACGTTCTTTTATAGGACTTAACGACTTGACCAGTGTTGTCAATCCTGTTTCCCGTTATACGTATTTTTGTATGCGTATGCGAGATCTCTGACGTTTGTCAGGTGACCCGTAGTTGGACTTGACTTGCTAGCCTAGTCTTGGTTGGTCATGACTTGGCTTGGCTTATTTTGGTTTGGCTTGGTTTGATTGGGCTTGGTTCATTATGAGAAACCCTCCCCCTTTAAAGCCCAACAACCCCTTATTTCTCTCTCTCCATTGATTACTTCTTCTTCTTCTTCCTCCATTACTCTCCCACCAACCTAGAGAGCTTAGGCAAGTGTAAATTGCTTCATGATGGATCTTCTATTTTATTGTTCTATCTTCTTCTCTACATGATTCTAAGCATCTTTAGAACTTGGAGTTTTCGGTTTGGACGGATGGATTTTTGTAGATCTAAGTTTGTAGCCTTTTCGGTTTTCTTGGGTTTTGATCTACCAAACTTCATTATTTTCAATTTTTGAGTGTTCCATGTGGTAGAGAATTTGATTCTACACAAAATGGACCTTTAAAAAGTAAGATTTGGACATCTTCTATGTTCATCTATCCTGGTTCTGGCAGAGATGATGAATAGTGCTGGCCGCATAGCTGTATAGTACTGGTCGCATAGCTACATACTGTTGGCCGCATAGCTGTATAGGGCTGGCCGTATAGTACTGGTGGCATAGCTGTATAGTGCTGACCGTATAGTGCTGGCCGCATAGCTGCATAGTGCTGGCCGCATAGTGATGGCCGCATAGTGCAGTCCATATAGATGCATAGTGCTGGCCGCATAGTTCCAGTCCGCATAGCTGTATAGTGCCTGGCCGCATAGTACCAGTCTGCATAGCTGTATAGTGCCTGGCCGTATAGTGCCAGTCCGCTTAGATGTATAGTGCCTGGCCGTATAGTGCCAGTCCGTATAGCTGCATAGTGCTGGTTGCATAGTGTCAGTCCACATGAATGCATAATGCCTGGCCGTATAGTGCCAGTTCGCATAGCTGCATAGTACTGGCCGTATAGTGCCAGTCCATATTGATGCATAGTGCCTGACCGCATAGTGCCAGTCTGCATAGCTGTATAGTGCTGGCCGCATAGTATCAGTTCGCATAGATGCATAGTGCCTGGCCGCGTAGAGACAGTCCACATAGATGTATAGTGCCCGGCCGTATAGTGCCTATTTTGGCTATTTTTAGCTGTTTTATGCCCTATTTGGCTGATTTGTGGTCAGAATTCCTCCCAACTCCTTACATAAAAGTTATAGATCTTTTTTTTGGCTTCATGAATATGTTACTAGCTATTTTATGCAAGTTTCTCTCATTCATGATAATGTAAGGATAGAATATGATAATGGCCCGTTGTGGCGCACTTTTAACAAGTAACCTTGACATGATAATACATGATTGTGGCCCGTCGTGGCGCACTCTTGACAAGTAAACCTAACATGATAATCTTGATATACTGTTGTGACAGCTATCTTGACTTACTAAGTAACTTTTGTCTTGACACCGTGGATGTTTGTGCTTGTAAAGCTACATGTCTCGTCTTGCATCATGTCTAGGACATGAATTCCTGGTTACCACGGTCAGGAATTCATACTGAATCTGACTATGATAATGACTAGATTGATCAAGTAGTTCATGAAGAAATTTTCCAACTATAGGCAGTCTCATTATCTGGGTACTTTAATTGGACTTGTAGCCTGCCGTCAAGTAGGGCACATTTCTAGCACACTGTCATGTGTTGCACCCCCAAGTCACCTAATTCAACTCTCTCAACTTGCAACTGGATAACCTTGATATTAAGTCTACAGGGCTTGTGGATATTGGAACATCTGATTGCATCTTTCTAGTAACTAGGCTTGTGATAACCCTAGCTAGTTAAAGTATCAAGCCGTACTCTTTGCTTGTCCGTGAATGTTGGATGGAGTCCAATCCTATCTAGTCTTGTCTAGATCCAGTACATGGCTATCTCAGGACATGCTTGTTTACACTTTACTCTTAGCATTAAACAGCTAGAGACCCGGTTCTGTTCAGGCGAAGGGTTAAAATCCCGGTCCTTGTTTGGTTTAAGGATTGTAACCTGGTTTCCGGAATAGTTTCTCGTCCTCTCGTCATTTGTTACCTTATTTATATTTCATGTCTTCTTGTTATCATTCTTGTTTATGTTCTGACATGCTGGTTTTAGTTCTTAAGTGAAGACTCCCTAGTGGCACTTGCTCTTTCTGGGGTCTGACCCAGCTGTTCTTGTATGGCAAGATTTTGGAGTAGCTTTCGAGGATCTACCAGCCTTCCAGCCAAATGGTGAACACTAGAAGAAATCCTGACAACGAATGGGTTTATTTTGCTCTCCCACTCTAATTGTAAAATTATTCTTTTGAGGCATTTAACCGCCGAGCAAGTGTTAGCTCGTGTTGAAACTTTATTACTGTCGGCCTACGGGCTGTAACATGATTAAAAAATCTTAGGGTTGATCATGTATGACTGAAATTCTTGCTAGTCTTCGTATTTTGTATGACTAGCTTCATGATCATCTGAATATGTAATATTTGGGACACCTTACTTTGTATGTCTGATGATCTATTATCATGTAACATGTATTTACTTGCTTGAGATTGAGACACTAGGCTTGTTCTTGACCTTAAGAGACTGATGGCCTGTAGATAAACTCTCATGCATCTAGACAGTCGTGACCGTATTGCGAGGTGGATTGCACTTCAATATACGTAGCTGGCTGTGTCTGTCCCCCGCTCTCCAGTATTCTGGTTCTGGGGCATAACAAGCGTTAATGTCCATCCTCAAGCCTGCGTTGTAGAGTAGGCTTCCGCAGACCAGGTTCTTGGCTATAGCAGGTACGTGCTTCACATTCTGAAGCGTCAGCAACTTTTTCGAAGTCAGTTGCAATACCGCCGTCCCGATCCCGAGTACTTCAGCTTGTGTCTAGTTCGCTACCATAACCTTCTCAAAAACAGGTTGGTACATGGTGAACTACTCCTTCTTTGACCAAACATGACACGAGGCCCCATTGTCTATCCACCAGCCCGTGTCAATCCTAGCCGAGTCAACCCTCCTTGCACCATGTTCACCTTAGCCATCTTCTTGGACAAAGTGTCCACTTTGAGTTGAGCCCCAACTCGTCTTCAACATGTATCCAGTGCAAGAGAGGTTCCATATCTACTTCCATCTTCTTGTGGTGCATGTCCGCGATGAATTTGCTCCGTCCAGGTGGGAGCTTGGCGACAATACCTCCGACGACAAAAGCATCAACCAAAGGCATGTGTCATCTGCCAACTTCTGACGTAACTTGAGGAACTCCTTGACTTGAGGCAACATGATTTTATCGTCCTCAAACCGCATCCTCCAGACCTTTTCTGTCACGTAGATCTTGTTTATGTTCTCATCTGCCTTGTAGAGATTCTCTACAGACTCCCAAACGTCCTTTGTATTGACCGTCTTGCTGTATGACTCCGTCAGAGACTGCCATCGAGTTCTGGATCAACAATTTGCAGAGGTTGTTATCCCGTCTCCACTACGTCTACAAAGCCGTGACTTCAGCAATCCTTCGAACATTTTTACCCTCTGGAATCAAAGGCTCAGGATCTGTCAACACATAGTCGATGCTCATGAGTTAAAGATTGAGGCTGACTTTTCTCTTTCAGACGTTAAAGTGCCCCCCGTCAAACTTCTCAAGGTTAAAACTTGTATCGAGAAGTTGTGCACGGTTGTTCTCCATCATATATGAATCTTGCTTTGAAATTGTTATTCCCAAAACAGATCGTTAGATGGAAATCTCGATCTTTTAAAAACAGTGAGATGGATAAAAGCAACTTAGCAGGCAAAAAAGATCACCGCAATTCTGCTGATCGTTCTCAACCGAAGTTGATGCAACGAAGATGAATAATCGTTCTCAATCGGAGCTGATGCAACGAAGATGAATGCTCGTTCTCAACCAGAGTTGATGAAACGACTTTGCTGGGGTGATAAGAATCACCGTTGCTCAAAGCAAGATTCGTCCTATTGCGATATGCTCCCAGGAACTAGCAAGTTCGAAAAAACTTTTGGAACGCTCGTTGTCACCTCATTTCATGAACTCAAAGAACTCCAATGGCAGTGTCGGCACAACTCTCTTCGTTTTCTTTATTTTAGAGTAAGTACTCAATGAAGGCACGAAGAGAGTATTTATAGAGAAGGGCCAAAATCCTAACCTAATCCTGACCGTAACTGATTGCGAAAGGATAGGAGCGAATAATGGAAATATTTAAATGAATTAAATTTAAATCCCACAAAAATCAGATATGTTCAATTAACTAAATCTTTCCATAACCGCTCAAATATTTCAATCAGCCACATCATACGCCACCTGTGCCCCAATGCTCACCCAGCACGTCAACCCGTGCGCATGCGCGCAGCTGCACAGCACAAGATCGCAGCAGATCTGCGCACAGTCGCTCAGCAGCACAGCACCGCAGCTCCTGCGCAGAAGACGAGCGCATCACCTGGCGTATGCACCTGTGCATGCGACTCGTGCTGAAGACAAGCGCATAAGATGCCGATGCTAAGTGCAAAGTGCTCCAACAAAGAGTCACTTTGCGCCCGAGTCGCATAAGGGAATTATCCCATGAGCATGACAAAAAGCATTAATGCTTCTTTGTTGGTTTATCATTCTTCCACTAGAAAAATGCCCCCATATGGCACCCATGTGTCTCTCCACACTTCATGTGATCTCTCAACACAAGCAAAGCTTTATATAGAGATACCATCCATTTGAATTTTTCAATGTGAGACTATCTTTCTATTTCTAAAGCAAAACACCAACAACAACAAGCAAAAACACCAACACATTTTTTAGGCACAATCCTCCCATGCTCGACAAGCACTAAGAGATGATGAGTGCCGAACATAAAAAACTATAAAGGCTTTTCCATAGCTTTCTTATTTGTTCTTAGCTGACCCCCCTTACTCACGCGAGAAGATTTGGATGAAGACGTATAATGATGGCTGGTTGTTAAATAGCTAGAGCTATATGGTCCAGGTAAATTAATCCGAGTGAAATTCTCACCTTGAAGCTTAGAAAGAGTTTTCCTGATCTTCTTGTAACAAAGGTGGCAATCAAGATCAACCTTCAAGATCAATGTGGCAATCTGTCCCAATCACAATAGAAGCTTCATTAAAAGAGGGTGCATGCTTGAGATATACTATAAATTGTAGACTACTTTAAGATACCAAGGTTTGTATGTGACTTCATCGAAAAGAAACAAGAAATGTTTAGTTTACGTGTAATGATTAATGTAGCAATCATTTCCTTGTTCGGTCATGTTTCATGTGTAAGCACAGGTTCTTGTATGCAATCAATTTGTAGGAAATTAGAAATATTCTTTGATATAGCAAATTAAATCCTCTAGACTCGAAAAAACTAAACATTGTAAACCAAGCTTTAGATGCAATATAAAAAATATACAACAACATTTGAGTAAGTAATTCTTTGTTCTATAGAGATCCTAGAGACAAAAAAAAACTGACGGAAACCTAAATTAAAACTATATCACAGAGGAAGGAAGAATAGTGTTGAAAACTGAGGGGAAGCTAAATTAAAACAATTAGAACCATAATTAATTTCAAGCTATACATATAGAGGAAGAAAGCATCTATTGACACATGATCAAGTTCTTATGGAAGAAAAAGGAAGAGGAACTAATATTTGGCAAAGGTGATCATAAAGAACAGTTGGTACCTTTTCTGCCATTTGTTCAATTGAAGAAGAAGAAGAAGAAGAAGAAAGAGCTATAGAGGGAGATGTAGTCAATGAAACTTATTTATGGTTGTTAAAGGTTAGTAGCTAGCTAGCATACAATATGATGTGATAATTATTGATAGCAAGGAGAAGGAAGGAGGCAATATGGGCACATGAAACTGTGTATACAGCGGTCATAGGTGAGACGTGTTCGGTGAAGGCTGCTGTCCAAGTTGGGTGCTGTCATTCACATGTAGTCACTATTGTGTGTTTTTTTTTTCTGCATAGGCAGCAAGAGGGAGAAAGAGTGGTTCATTCTACAGCTGGGAAGTCCTTTTCATTGCACTATCTGATGGTTACTTCTTTTTGAAATAGATGGCGTAACTAACTTTTTTTTCTACAATTAACAATTATTGTATGCATGTTTCTTGCCGAGCTTGAAGCTTTTATTATAATTTGAATAAGGACTAAGTTAGCACCGCCGGTGGTGGCCATGGATGGTAGTGGAGATGATGGTAAACATATCCACTATATTTATTGGAGTTCAGTTTGAATTTAGTAGCAGTATATTAATGGAGTCCAAATATAATTAAATATTTAATTTGATATCATTTGGATGTTCATAATTGGTGTTGGACTATTTTAATTGTAATAGTATTCTTATTTTATGGTTTTCTATTTAAGAAATTCTATTACGACCTAAAATTAGGTTATCGTCCTATTTATATGAGATGACGGTGGAGGCACAAAGTTGAGATTCGAGGTGCTCGTCCACAGGAGATCTAAGAGAAAGTTCGCACTTTCCTCTTAGGGCTTTGTCAAACAAGATAGAAGAAATAAGGATATCTGGTTGTCACGTCCCAGAACCAGAATACTGGAGAGCGGGGGACAGACACAGCCAGCTACGTACATTGAAGTGCAACCCACATCGCAATACGGTCACGGCTATTTAGATGCATGAGTGTGACGCCCCAGAACCAGAATACTGGAGAGCAGGGGCGTACATAGCCAGCTACGTATATTGAAATGGAATCCACCTCGCTATACGGTCACGGCTGTCTAGATATGAGGGTTACTACAAGCCAAAGGTCTCTTAAGGTCAAGCCTATTATCTCAATCTCAAGCAAGTAATATAGTTAAAAGATGTTAGACCACCAAATATACAATAAAAGGCGTCCCAAATATTACATATTCAGTTGATCATGAAGCTAGTCATACAAAATGCGAGGACTAGCAAGAGTTAAGTCATACATGATCAACCCTAGGATTTGTTAATCATGTTTACAGTCCGTAGGTAGACAGTAAGTAAATATGCATCGAGCTAACAGGTGCTCGTCGGCTAAACGTCTCAAAAGAATAATTTTACAAGGTAGTGAGCGAAACAAAATGGAAAACCCACTCGTAGTCCGGGTTTCTTCTAGTCGCCACCATCGGACTGGAAGTTCGGTAGATCCTCGGGTGCTGTTCCGAAATCTGGCCACACAAAACCAGCTGGCTCAAACCCCAGAAAGAGCAAGTGCCACAAAGGAGGCCACGAAATAAGAACAAAAGCCAGCATATCAGAACATAAGAAATAGGAGAAAAGTAAAAGTAATAAAGAGTACAACAGGACAATAAACGACTAGGGACATGGAATCATTCCGGGAGCCAGGTTACAACCCGTAAACCAAATAAGGACCGGGGTTGTAATCCTTCGCCTGAATAGCACTATGTCTCTACCCATTTATTGTTAAGGACAAGTAAAACAATCATGTACAGGAGTACCAGATACAGGGACTTGACGAGACTTAAACGAGGCTGGACACCATCCATTCACAAACGGCCAAGCAATTACTACGGCTGACTACTTAACTAACTAGGGTTATCACAAGCCTAATTACTAACAAGATGCAAATGAAAAATTCCCAGTCCCAAGCCGTGCAGACTATCTAGTTATTCTTTCGCGGGTTGAGAGTATGGTTGGGTACATCGCCCAGGAGACGATATACCCTTAGGTGACTTAGAGGGTGCAACACATGATAGTGTGCTGGAAATGTGCCCTACTCGTCGGCAGGCTACAAGTCCGTTTAAAGCACCCAGATAACGAGATCGCCTGTGACTGGAAATTCTCCATGAACTATAGTTTGATCTAGTCATTAGCCTAATCCATATTCAGTGTGAATTCCTGACTGTGGTAACCAGGGAGTCACGTCCTAGACATGATGCGAGACAAGACAAGTGGATTGCACAAAGCAGCAAGAATGAACACCCACGACGTCAGAGTTGATTATACGAGTCAAGTTAGCCATCGCAACAGCATCAAGTCAAGTCAAGTTACAAGTTACAGGTTTACAAGTTACAAGTCAGGAGTGCGCCGCCACGGGCCACTATCAAGTTATCCAGTTGCAAAGGTTAATTATGAATCACAGGTTACGAGTTAAGAGCGCACCCCATCGGGTCACTATCAAGAAGATCAGAAAGTACTAAAATCATACTTCACAGAAATCACGAAAATCGTACTAGTCATAAGCAAAACACCAAAAACCGTGCCCGGTCGTGTTGGATCGAGACAGTCGTGTCGTGTGGAACAAGATCTTAAAACTCCAACCCACAAAAGAGAAGCCAAGCCTAAGAAAATAAAACCTAATCATCATGGGGAAGTAGGTTGCACAGGGGATCAGATTGCGCAGGGGAATGGACTGCGCAGAGGATGAACTGCGCTGAGGTTGGGTTGCGCTAGGGACGGCTTGCGCTGGGTTGGGTTGCGCTGAGAGCAGGTTGCGCTGGGTCAAGCTGCGCAGGGTTGAGCTGCGCAGGAGATGAGCCACACTAGGGACAGGTTGTGCAGCAGTCAAGTGCGCAGGGGAGCGAACTGCGCAGCTGTCAAGTGCGCTGGGGAGCGAACTGCGCAGTTGTCAAGTGCGCTAGGGGATGGAAGGCGCTGGAGCTAAAGAGCGCCAGCGCAGGTCAGTTCAGCGCAATGCGCTGGCCGAGGAGCTGCGCAGTCCGGCCTTGCGCTAAAGAGCGCAGGCCGAGAGTCATCTTCTTCATCAGGCCGAGAGAAAGACCCCAAGAATCCTAAATTTCAAATCTTCATATCTTAGCCAAAACAAAACCAAATTTGGATTTTCAAAGTTCTAACTTGTGTAAAATTGAATTCTCTTCCACATGGAAGCCTAAAAATAAGGAAAAATCTAAGTTTAATAGATCAAAACCAAGAAAAACTAAAAATAGTTAAAACTTAGATCTAGAAAAATGGAAGCTCCAAATCACAAAATATCAAGTTCTAATGTTGTTCACCATGGCCTAATCTAGCTAATGAACAAATAAAATTGGGTCCTTATGTGGTGACAAAGTGCACTTGCCTATGGTGTTGGTGTTGTGTGGAGAAAGGAAGAAGAAGATGAAGAAATTAATGGAAGTTATGAGGAGAGAGAAAGTTAGGTGGGATTTTAATAAGGGATGATATATTGTGTTGAGGGTAGAGGTTTAGCTAAGGGTGTTCCAATGCATACTAAACCAAACCAAACCAATTCCTTCTTCATAAAATAAAATCAAGCCAGGTCCAAAACCCGTTTTACGAGAAAACCAAAATTCGCAAGTTAAGCCAAAACACAATTACAGGCCAGAATCTGAGAAAATAAAATACAGGTTCGAAATACATATAAGCCTAATTAAAATACGTATTCCGAAATACGGGCATTACAACTCTACCCACCTTAAAAGAATTCCGTCCTCGAAATTTAAATCAAGATGCTTAGAATGTAAGAGCCAGCTATACTATCCACAATAAGCTACACTAAGCAAACAATCAAACGATCATACATGCAAGCAAGGGATGGAGGGCATAAGGCATAAGGAAGACATTATACCTTACGAGTCAAACAAGTCGGGATATCGCGATCGGATGTCGTCTTCACGCTCCCACGTTGACTCACCTAGAGAGTGATGACCCCAAGCAACACAGACTAAGCTAATAGTCTTGTTCTTGAGTATCTTTTCTCTTCGGTCCAATATAGACACGGGCCTCTCCTTATACGAAAGGTTGGTACCAACAACCAGTTCTGAATGGTCCAGGACATGGCTCGGGTCCGGGATGTACCGTCGTAATTGGGACACATGAAATACATCATGCACCTCACTTAGCGACGACGGAAGAGCGAGACGATAGGATACATCTCCTACTCGCTCCAGGATATCGAACGACCCTATATACCTAGGACTAAGCTTTCTCCGTACGCCAAAACGAATGACGCCGCGGTTAGACGAGATCCTAAGGAATACATGGTCGCCGATAGCAAAATCTAAGGGACGTCGATGAGTATCGGTCCAATGGCGCTGGCGATCTTGGGCCACTCGAAGACGATCTCTGATCCTTCTGACCACATCAACTGTCTGGGCAATCATTTCTGGACCAAGCATCTGCCTTTCTCCGATGTCGACCCATGCTAGCGGGGATCTACACTTCCTGCCATACAGTGTCTCGAACGGTGCCATCTGAATACTGGCCTGGAAACTATTGTTGTACGAGAATTCCACCAGGTGCAGGTGATCCTCCCATGAACCACCGAAGTCAAGGGTACAAGACCTCAACATATCTTCAAGAGTCTGGATTGTGCGTTCCGATTGGCCATCTGTCTGCGGATGATAAGCTGAGCTAAACTGAAGGTGAGTTCCCAAACTCTCTTGCAGGCTGCGCCAAAAGTATGACGTAAACCTTGAATCTCGGTCCGAGGTGATACTGAAGGACACATCGTGAAGCCTGACAATCTGCCTGAGATACATCTCTGCTAGCTGAGCCGTCGACTGAACAACTCTGAATGGGAGAAAATAAGCCACCTTCGTGAGCCTGTTAACTATAACCCAAATAGCATCTCGACCAGCTGGGGATCTAGGCAATCCAGTCACAAAATCCATGGTCACATGCTCCCACTTCTATTCTGGAATCGACAAGGGCTGAAGAAGTCCAGCAGGCCTCTGATGTTCAGCCTTAACCTGCTGGCAAACCAAACACCGAGAGACAAACCGGGCTATCTCCCTCTTCATGCCATTCCACCAAAAGTGCTGACAAATATCTCGGTACATCTTCGTACCACCGGGATGAATAGAATACTGTGAACTGTGAGCTTCTGCCATGACCTCCTATCTGATATCTTTACTGGGTACACAAAGACGAATGCCATGTCGAAGTGTACCATCTTCATGAATGCACAACTCTGGCCTTCTTCCTGCCTCATATTCTGCTCTAAGTTGCTGAATCTTGGAATCTGTAGACCGCGCCATCCGAATCCTTTTAACTATGCTGGACTGAACCTGTAGACTGGCCATCAACGCCATGTTGGTAGGAAGAACCACTTCAATTCCCATATTCTGAAGATCCGCCAATAACTCTGGTTGCACCGTCAAGAAGTAAACTTTGGCTCTCCTGCTCAATGCATCTGCTACAACGTTGGCCTTCCCTGGGTGATACTGCAAATCCACATCGTAGTCCACCAGTAGCTCGAGCCATCTTTTCTACCACATATTAAGGTCCTTCTAGGTGAAAACATACTTCAGGCTCTTGTGATCAGTAAATATCTTCACTCTATCTCCGTACAAGTAGTGCCTCCACAACTTAAGTACAAATATTACTGCTGCCAGTTCCAAGTCGTGGGTCGGGTAATTCTTCTCATGATCACAAAGTTGACATGATGCATAAGATATTACCTTCCCATGCTGTATCAAGACACACCCCAATCCTCTGCCTGAAGCGTCGCAATAAACTGTGAATCCTCCGGTCCCATCTGGAAGGGTGAGAATGAAAGCCGTTATCAAACCTCGCTTCAACTTCTCAAATGATTCCTGGCACTCTGTTGTCCAAGCAAACTGCACATCCTTGCGGATCAACTGGGTCATCGGCGCCGAAATCCTTGCAAAATCTAAAACGAATAGCCGGTAGTAGCCGACTAATCCAAGGAAGCTGCGAACCTCTGCCACTGAGCTAGGTACTGGCCACATCTCGATAGCCACAATCTTCTGAGAATCTACTTCCACTTCTCCTCAGGTAATGATGTGACCCAAGTACAAAATGCGATCGAGCCAGAACTCGCATTTACTGAACTTGGCGTACAACTGATGCTCCCTAAGCGTCTGAAGGACGATTCTGAGATACTGCTCATGCTCTGCTTCGCTCTTGCTATAGACCAGGATATCATCTAGGAAAATGATCATGAACTGATCCAAGTAAGGCATGAAAATGCGATTCATGAGGTCCATGAATACGGCTGGCGCATTGGTTGCTCCAAAGGGCATAACAAGGAACTCCCAATGTCCATACCTCGATCTAAACGCTGTCTTCGGGATGTCCTGATCTCTGACTCTGATCTGGTGGTATCATGACCGCAAGTCTATCTTCAAAAATACTGAAGCCCCCTTGAGTTGATCAAACAAGTCATCTATCCTCGGAAGAGGGTATCTGTTCTTGATTGTCACTGAGTTCAAGGTACGATAATCTACACATAACCTGGATGTACCATCCTTCTTCTTCACAAGAAGCATCGGGGCTCCCCAAGGCGATCCACTTGCACGGATGAATCCTTTGGTCCTGAGTTCTTCAATCGTCATGTATAAAATCTCCAACTCTGAAGGTGCCATCCTGTAGACTCGCTCTGATACTGGTGCCGTCCCGGGGATCAAGTCTATAGTGAACTCAATCTCCCGCTCTGGCGGCATCTCTGGAAGTTCTTCTGGGAAGACATCTGGAAACTCTTCAACTATCCGGGATAACTGTACCGCTGCTACTGCCATCCGCAATACTGGGGAAGATGGCTCCACTGTGCCTCTAGAAAATAAAAACTCTGGCTCGCCTGGAATACTAAAGACAACCATGCCAATATGGCAGTCTATCCTAGCATACTGGTTCCTCAACCAATCCATGCCTAAGACTACATCATAGTCTGCCATAGGGAACTCTATGAATCTAGCGGGGAACTCTCTACCGCTAACTATGATCCGACACGAGGAAAACACTCGATCTACTCCCATAAGACCATTACCAGTAAGTATATTGAGCCTTACTGATAATGACTCTGGCTCCAATCCTATCCGTGTCGCGAATCGTACAGACATAAATGAATACGATGCACCAGAATCAAATAATATCGATGCTGGAAAGGAGTTGACGAGAATAGTACCTGCCACTACCTCACATGGTACAACTTCTTCTTCCATAGCCATCATCATGGCCTGACCTTGTCCTCTAGCTGCGGGTCCCCTCTGCTGGAAACCTCTCTGCCTGCTCTGCACTTGGGCTTGGGTGTACTGCTGCTGGTTCTGCTGATAAAATGCCTGGGCCTGAGGCAACAATGGCCTCGGGTACTGCTGCTGCTGCATAGGTGCTGGTCCCCTAACCGATGGACTGGTTAGGTTGGAAGAGGACAAACTACCCCTATTCGGGCAAGCTCCTATCTTGTGATCTGCCGCTCCACAAGCCAGGCACAATCCCTGCGCCCTACGACAATCTGCCACCACGTGCCCTGACTTTCCGTAATGAGAACATCCCATCGCGGAAGTCTGCTTTTGCGGGTACGTCGGGGTTGAATGCTGAACCGACGTTACTGAGGCCACCCGCCTCGAAGTTCCAATGGTCAAACCCCTTGCTGCCGGGGCTGGAGCTGATGATTGGTACATCTGATTGTGGGATCGCTTCCTACCTCCGGTCCTATCCACGATCCTCTGGGAGGTGTACTCATGCCTTCTAGCTGCTCTCAATATTGCATCGAACGTCTGGTGCGCGAACTGCTCAACTGCCAACAAGATCTCCAAATGCAGTCCCTGCTGGAACCGCTAGGCCCTATCAAACTCGGTTGCCACCAAGGTGGGGGCAAACCTACTGAGTCTAGAAAACTCAGATACATAACCGTCGACCGTTCTGCCTCCTTGCTTCAAGTTGGTAAATCTCGTCTGCAGGTCGTACCGAGCTACAACATCGAAGTACTTCGTCTGGAATCTTTCTCTGAACACCGCCCAAGTGACCGGCACTGCTAATCCTACGGCCTGCGTCGCCCACCAACTGCGAGCTAAGTCTAGCAACTGTAGGCGTACCACCGCCACCTTCTCATTCTCAGGTGTCCTAGCTGCTTCTAGAACCACCTCGGTATCCTGAAGCCAAGCGTCCGCGGCAATCGCATCTTCGCTGCCGTCGAAGAATAGAGGGTTCAAGCGCTTGAAGCTGTTGGCCGCGCTGTTCCCTGGATGACCGCCTCTGGTCAAACCATCTGCCACTACCTGGTACAAGGCGTCTCCTCTACGATCCTGGGAAGCTATCAAGGTCCTGATGAGACCTACCAAGGTACCATCGTCAGGCTCGGCGGGCTGGACGGGCTGAACTGGGGGCTCTCCTCCAGTAGGTACAACTCTGGAGGCTACTCCGAAATGCTGGGCTTAATCTCCGGGTTGCTGCTGGTCCACGGAAAGTACTCCACCACGCTGATCGGCGGGGTCAGGTACAGTGCCGCTGAAGAAGACGACACAGGAAACAATAAGGAAGGACCAGGACAGATCAACGATACAAGCATGTGATCGGGTCAAGATTATCAGGGATTTAAAGATACGAGCAGAGATCAAGGGCGAATACTGATTGAGACATCTATTAGGTAACCCTCATATTCTTGAATGCCAAGACCTGCATGGGCTACCACTAAAACTATGTGACGCCCCAGAACCAGAATACTGGAGAGCAGGGGCGTACATAGCCAGCTACGTATATTGAAATAGAATCCACCTCGCTATACGGTCACGGCTGTCTAGATATGAGGGCTACTACAAGCAAAAGGTCTCTTAAGATCAAGCCTATTGTCTCAATCTCAAGCAAGTAATATAGTTACAAGATGTTAGACCACCAAATATACAATAAAAGGCATCCCAAATATTACATATTCAGCTGATCATGAAGCTAGTCATACAAAATACGAGGACTAGCAAGAGTTAAGTCATACATGATCAACCTTAGGATTTGTTAATCATGTTTACAGCCCGTAGGCAGACAATAAGTAAATATGCATCGAGCTAACAGGTGCTCGTCGGCTAAACGCCTCAAAAGAATAATTTTATAAGGTAGTGAGCGAAACAAAATGGAAAACCCACTCGTAGCCCGGGTTTCTTCTAGTCGCCTCCATCGGACTGGAAGTTCGGTAGATCCTCGGGTGCTGCTCCAAAATCTGGCCACACAAAACCAGCTTGGTCAAACCCCAAAAAGAGCAAGTACCACAAAGGAGGCCACGAAATAAGAACAAAAGCCAGCATATCAGAACATAAGAAATAGGAGAAAAGTACAAGTAATAAAGAGTACAACAGGACAATAAACGACTAGGGACGTGGAACCATTCCGGAAGCCAGGTTACAACTCCTAAACCAAACAAGGACCGGGATTGTAACCCTTTGCCTGAATAGCACTATGTCTCTACCCATTTATTGTTAAGGACAAGTAAAACAATCATGTACAGGAGTACTAGGTACAGGGACTTGACGAGACTTAAACGAGGCTGGACACCATCCATTCACAAACGGCCAAGCAATTACTACGGCTTACTACTTAACTAACTAGGGTTATCACAAGCCTAATTACTAACAAGATGCAAATGAGAAATTTCTAGTCCCAAGCCCTGCAGACTATCTAGTTATCCTTCCGCGGGTTGAGAGTATGGTTGGGTACATCGCCCAGGAGACTATATACCCTTAGGTGACTTAGAGGGTGCAACACATGACAGTGTGCTGGAAATGTGCCCTACTCGTCGGCAGGCTATAAGTCCGTTTAAAGCACCCAGATAACGAGATCGCCTGTGACTGGAAATTTTTCATGAACTATAGTTTGATCTAGTCATTAGCCTAATCCATATTCAGTGTGAATCCCTGACCGTGGTAACCAGGGAGTCACGTCCAAGACATGATGCGAGACAAGACAAGTGGATTACACAAAGCAGCAAGAATGAACACCCACGGCGTCAGAGTTGATTATACGAGTCAAGTTAGCCATCGCAACAGCATAAAGTCAAGTCAAGTTACAAGTTACAGGTTTACAAGTTACAAGTCAGGAGTGCGCCGCCACGGGCCACTATCAAGTTATCCAGTTGCAAAGGTTAATTATGAATCACAGGTTACGAGTTAAGAGCGCACCCCATCGGGTCACTATCAAGAAGATCAGAAAGTACTAAAATCGTACTTCACAGAAATCACGAAAACCGTACTAGTCATAAGCAAAACAACAAAAACCGTGCCAGGTCGTGTTGGGTCAAGACAGTCGTGTCGTGTGGAACAAGATCTCAAAACTCCAACCCACAAAAGAGAAGCCAAGCCTAAAAAAATAAAACCTAATCATCATGGGCAAGTAGGTTGCACAGGGGATCAGATTGTGCAGGGGGAATGGACTGCGTAGAGGATGAACTGCGCTGAGGTTGGGTTGCGCTAGGGACGGCTTGCTCTGGGTCGGGTTGCACTGAGAGCAGGTTGCGCTGGGTCAAGCTACGCAGGGTTGAGCTGCGCAGGAGATGAGCGGCGCTAGGGACGGGTTGCGCAGCAGTCAAGTGCGCAGGGGAGCGAACTGCGCAGCTGTCAAGTGCGCTGGGGAGCGAACTGCGCAGCTGTCAAGTGTGCTAGGGGATGGAAGGCGCTGGAGCTAAAGAGCGCCAACGCAGGTCAGCTCAGCACAATGCGCTGGCCGAGGAGCTGTGCAGTCCGGCCTTGCGCTAAAGAGCGCAGGCCGAGAGTCATCTTCTTCATCGGGCCGAGAGGAAGACCCCAAGAACCCTAAATTTCAAATCTTCATATCTTAGCCAAAACAAAACCAAATTTGGATTTTCAAAGTTCTAACTTGTGTAAAATTGAATTCTCTTCCAATGGAAGCCTCAAAACAAGGAAAAATCTAAGTTTAATAGATCAAAACCAAGAAAAACTGAAAATAGTTAAAACTTAGATCTAGAAAAATGGAAGCTCCAAATCACAAAATGCCAAGTTCTAATGTTGTTCACCATGGCCTAATCTAGCTAATGGACAAATAAAATTGGGTTCTTATGTGGTGGCAAAGTGCACTTGCCTATGGTGTTGGTGTTGTGTGGAGGAAGGAAGAAGAAGATGAAGAAATTAATGGAAGTTATGAGGAGAGAGAAAGTTAGGTGGGATTTTAATGAGGGATGATATGTTGTGTTGAGGGTGGAGGTTTAGCTAAGGGTGTTCCAATGCATACTAAACCAAACCAAACCAATTCATTCTCCATAAAATAAAACCAAGCCAGGTCCAAAACCCGTTTTACGAGAAAACCAAAATCCGTAAGTTAAGCCAAAACACAATTATAGGCCAAAATCTGAGAAAATGAAATACAGGTCCGAAATACATATAAGCCTAATTAAAATACGTATTCCGAAATACAGGCATTACAATGAGGGTTTAACTACAAGCCAGCAGTCTACTATGGTCAAGAACAAGCCTAGTGTCTCAATTTCAAGCAAGCAAATAAATGCTACAAGATATTAGATCATCAGACATACAAAGTAAGACATCCCAAATATTACATATTCAGATGATCATGAAGCTAGTCATACAAAATACAAAAACTAGCAAGAGTTAAAGTCATACATGATCAACCTTAGGATTTGTCAATCATGTTACAGCCCTTAGACAAACAGAATATAAGTTTTAACACGGGCTAACACTTGCTCGGTGGCTAAACGCCTTAAAAGAATAATTTTAAAATAGAGTGGGAGAGCAAAATAAGAAACTCACTCATTACCCGGGTTGCGTCTAGTATTCACCATCTGGCTGGAAGACAGGTAGATCATCGGGTGCTACTCCAAAATCTGGCCATACAAACCCAGCTGGATCAGACCCCAGAAAGAGCAAGTGCCATAAGGGAGGCTTCACTTAGGAACTAAAACCAGCAGGTTAATAAACAGAAAATATAAATAATGACCATGATTAAGTAAAAAGAAGACAGGGTTAGAATAAAACAAGAGCTTACATTATAAAAACAAGATGTGGAATATAATTTCCATGTTAACCACGAGGCAAGCATTCAGGCACGACCAATCAAGTCTTACGGCTTGCTATGATTAGCTAACTAGGGTTACCACATGCTTAGTTACTAATAAGATACATTTGAGATATTCCTAAGTCACAAGTCCTGCAGCTATCCAGGTTATCCATGCATGGTTGCTTAGAGTTATCAAGATAACATGAGTTGCATAAGTTACAAGATGACTTAGTGTACCTTAGTACATTTGTGTGCAAGAAGTACCCCACATGACAGTGGGCTGGAAATGTGCCCTACTCGTCGGTAGGCTACAAGTCCACTCAGGTGTGGCCGGGATAACGGGATCGCCTGTAACTGAGAAAATCTCTCGATATGAACTACTTGATCAATCTAGTCATTAACCTAGTCAGATTCATTATGAATTCCTGACTGTGGTAAGCAGAAATCCATGTCCTAGACATGACGCAAGATGAGACAGGTAGTTTATACAGGCACAATCAAGAGAATCAACCACGATGTCAAGACAAGAGTTACTTAGCAAGTCAGGGTAGCCGTCGCAACAGCCTTTCAAGATTATCATGTCATGTCAGGTTACTTGTTACTTGTCAAGATTACTTGTCAGGAGTGCACCTCGACGGGCCACTATCAAGATTATATATGTTATGTCAAGTTGCTTATCATGCCAAGAGTGCTTGTCAAGAGTGTGCCTCGACGGGTTACTCTCAAGATTATCAAGAAGGGTTCATGTTAACATGTCGTGCTCATGCTATAAGTACTTGTCATATCAAGAATTACTTGTCAAGAGTGTGCCACGATGGGCCACCAAAGGAGTTATCATGCCGTGTTCATGTCAAGTTCAGATCATAGCCTAAAATTATCATGTTCAAGTCCAAGTCAAAGCTCAAGTGCAAGTCAAGTTAGTGTTACAGCCAAGTCAGGTCATGCTCAGGTCGGGTCAGCACTCAGGGCACATGTATATAACAAAATATGTAGACAACTGCAAGAACAAGGAAGGTGCAAGGGGGTTAGGTGCATAACAATGGGCGCCTAACGATGGATGGGAGCCTAGGCAAGCATGGACGCCTGGGCATGAATGGTCACCAGGGTCAGGATGGCGCATGGCCGAGGTTGGCACATGGCCAGAGAGGCGCTGGACCATCATGGGCGCATGGCCAGATATAGGCGCTAGGCCAAAGAGGCGCATAGCCAGATATAGGCGTATGGCCAGATATAAGCGCATAGCCAAAGAGGTACATAACCAGATATAGGTGCATAACCAGATATAAGCGTATGGCCATAGAGGCACATAGCCAGATATAGGCGCATCATAATGGAAGACTCACGATGCATCTTCAGTACATGCGCGTATGGAACCTACGCACATGACACGCTCGGAGTCAAAAGATGCGTTGCCGGGACTTCACGACGCATGGCCTCTCGGCACATGGCCTTCCGGGCGTATTGGGGTTTCAACGCATGGGGTTTGTCGTCCCCAAACAGCTAGTTCAGCCATTAAAGTTCCAAAAACTTGCCATAAATATAACTTTCTCAAAGCAAGTCCGAATTGAGACTTCCAAGGGCCTAAACTGCATAGGACAAAATTTCCTACAGCCTGGGATGACTGGTTTTAGGAAATACCAAGCTTTACTAGATCAAAACCAAGAAAAACAAGAAAAAAATCAAAACTTAGATCTACAAAAATCTATCCGTCAAAACAAAAAATGCCAAGTTCTAAAGAGGCTTAGAATCAAGTGGAGAAGAGAATAAAAAAATAAAAATAGAAGATCCATCATGAAGAAAGTTGCACTTGCCTAGGGTTTCTTGGGTGGGTGGGAGGAGTAATGGAGAAGAAGAAGAAGTAAATGAAGAAGAGTAATGTAGAGAGAGAGAGAGAGAGAGAGAGAGAGAGAGAGAGAGAGGGTAGTTGACTTGTATAGCAACCCCTCTCACCTGAAACCAAAATAAACCAAACCAAGCCAAGCGAAGCCAAGATGAACCAAAATAAACCAAGTCAAGCCAAGTCAAGTCAAGTCATGTTGAACCAAACCAAATAAACCAAGGAAAGATTAAACTAGGATCAAGCTAAACAGGACAAGCCAAAACACGGGCTACCTGACAATTGTCAGAAAATCCGTACACGTATATTGAAAATACGTATAACGGGAAACATGAGTGACAACTCTACCCACCTTAAAAGAATTTCGTCATCGGAATTTAATCAAGAGGCTAGAGGTGTCACGGGGTAAGCTATACTAACACTAGCTATCTATGACTAGCAGTCAATCAGACAATCATTCATGCAAGCAAAGAATTAAAGGCATAAGGCATAAGGAAGACATTATACCTTATGAGTCAAACAGGTGTGGATATCGTGACCGGATATGATCCTCACGTTTCCACGTTGACTCACCCAAAGAGTGATAACCCCAAGCAACACGGACTAACTTAATAGTCTTGTTCTTGAGTACCTTCTCTTTTCGGTCCAATATGGATACGGGCCTTTCCTCATATGAAAGGTTGGTACCAACAACCAATTACGAATGATCAAGGATATGGTTCGGATCCGGGATGTACCATCGTAATTGGGATACATAGAATACGTCATATACCTCACGTAACAATGGCGAAAGAGCGAGACGATATGACACATCGTCTACTCGTTCGAGAATACCAAACGATCCTATATACCTAGGACTAAGCTTTTGTAACGCCCCAGTCCCAAAATATATAGGACTAGGAACGTAGACATGCCAGCTGTATTCATACGAAGTATACTCCAATATATGGAAGCCTCGTATAAATACATAAGCTGTAAAATATAGTAGAACCATAACTAATCTCATCCATATAAATAAATAAAATAAAGGTATCATATAAAAAAAATAAATTATCTTGATACAATATGTTAGGCGGAGACAAATCTACTACCAACAAAATAAAGAAAAGTACATAGAAAATGAAATGAGTGGCGAGCGAAGCGAAGACGATCCAAATGCAATCATCCTCGAAGAAATAGTAATGATCACGGCTAGAGCTAAAGCACCTGCGAAAGACAATAGCACACACCTGGAGAGATAACCAGGTCCTCAGAGGGACGTAACAAGACACATAATATCATGCCATATAAACTGAATAAATATTGCTCAAATAAATAAGTCAATCGAATTATAACATGGTCCAATACGCACCTAATGAACGAGCGTACCATCCCCCCAACCAAACAAGGACAGGAGATGGTAAACTAATTCACGGTGACGTATCTTTCTATGCTATGAATCCAATATGGTATCCGGACCCCAACAAGGTTCAATACCTTCTCATCGAAGTAGTAAGTCACACCTACAACCAAACAAGGATAAGATATGACGAATTAATCCGCGACAAGTTATTGTTCCAAGCCACGGTCAGATACAAGTACCCAAACCAAAAGTACTCGTACCTAACGGATAAAGGTGCCTAACCGTTCTAAGTGAAATGTAGTTAAGAACAATCCTTTCTACGCATGGGCCCTGGCTAAATAGGATCGACATGGTCCCCCCTTAGGCACCAGAGGCCCCATCAGTAAGAGCATGACGTTCCGCAGAATCGTCAGTGGCCGTCAGTAATCATGGGTCATCAACCCCGTATCTCCAACGGAGAGTCCGGGTCACAAGAGAAGTACATCGAAGCCCATACGCTAAGGAATTGTCCTCCCTGCCCAATGCCTATTGTGTTGTATCCACAACATAAAACCACTATAACCGCTAAGTCAAACTAGCATGCAATCTCTATTAGCGGTCATTCCTATCGCACGGCTTGTACGTACTGGTGGCCAGCCAATCATGCACTTCCGTGTCCTACATGCGACACACAACTTCGTGTTACCACGTGTCAAGGCCAATGAATGCAACACACAAGGTGGTCCCTTAAATCTAGGTTTAATGTGAGAAAAATAATACATAGCGGAAATATAAATGAACAGTAAGTTCTAACAGGTTATGCCATGTATCACAGTTTATTTTGCATAAAAAAATAAATAATGCATGAAATATGAGCTAAAATAAATAAACAGCAAATGACAAGGTGTCTTGCCTGATAGGACGCCTGGTGTGCTGCAATGATCAATGTAGCATGAACTGCGACTTCGGTGTAACAACTATACAAGGGGACCTCTGTTGATGGCACGGACAGTTCTATTGGGTTCAGAAGGGTCAAATTAGTTAGGGTGGACATAAGGTAGTCTCGAAATGGACGAAGGAATATGACTGATGGGATTAGTCATGGACCGCAAGATAATCGAAGGGAATTGTATAAATGATATACTAATTTAGAAAACAATTTATAAAACTTTTGAAAATATAGTTTTATTTAATTAAATACTTAAAATCTAGAATCTTTAAGAACGAAACTCCAAGTTTTGTAAAAACTAATATCTTTATGTTTGAATCTAGTTTTATTTACAAAAATGCCTTTAGGTATACATACTCGAAAGTTCCAAAAATATCTTAATTAGGAAAATACTACTATAATATTTTAGATAAAAAAACTTTATTTAAATTATGACCTCAATAAAATATAAGCTTGTGAAATTTAGTTAAAATTCTATATATAGGGTCAAGTCCCAATATATTATTTTTGACATACATTATAGATTTAGAAATCTTTATTTAACTAAAAATAATAATATTAATAAAATAATTTACTAATACTAATGTTAATGTTAAACTAATCAAAACTATTAATAATCGTAACTACATACATAATAATAATAATAATAATAATAATAATAATAATAATAATAAATACAGTAATCATAACTTAAAGTATTTATACTATTTAAATAAAAAATAATAATAAAATAATAATTATAATTAAAAATGAACCGCCAGCTGTGCGTTTCATTTTCTTTGGAAAGAGGAAAATACTGGAAGAGAGAGAGAGAGAGAGAGAGCGACGAGAGGGATCTAGAGTGGCGGACGGTCGGCAGAGGGTGACGAGTGGAGAGGAGGAGCTGAGTCCGGCGCTACGACGAAGGAGAGGCGGTGAGGAGGCGCGGTGGACTCGGTGAGGCGGCGCACGACGCTGTAGTTGATTGGGCGGCGGACGCTGGAAGAAAAGGGGGCGACGGGGCTTGTCCGCGGAGGCGAAGGGTTTCAGCGGAGCTCCGGGGAGGATAGGGTTGTCGGGGGCTCGGCCAAGGCGAGGCGGAGGGAGAGAGGAAGTGGATGCGGCGGTCGGGACTCTGGTCGCGACGGAGGAATGTGGGGGAGAGCGGAGGAGGAAGATCAAGGTCTCGGGAGTCGAAGTCGCTGGCGGCGGCGACAAGCCGGAGGGGTGGAGTTAGGGCGGACGACATCGGCGGGGACTCCGATGGTCGGGTGACGCTCGCGGCGTGGCGGCGCGCTGGTGGCAGCGAGGTGCGCCTCACCGGAGAGGCCTGTGCGACCCCGGCGGTCGCCGGCGCGAAGGATGGGGCTCGCCATCCTACTCGGCCGAGGAGGGGTTTCGCCAGATCTCGGCGGCGGCAGAGGTAAGGTTGGTGGTGGTGATGTTTACTTTTGGAGATATTTTGGGTTTTTGTTTTGGGTACAGCTCCGGCGACGAGGCCGTGACGGTGATGATGGTGGTTTTGGTGGGGTATTCTGTTGTCGACGGGGATCCGAGGGTTATGGAGGTGGACAGCCGGAGGTGGGGAGCCGGTCGCGGTGGCGGGTTTGTTGGCAGCGGGTGGCGGTGTGTGTCGATGGTTGGGAGAGGTGCTGTGTCGGTCGGGGAGGAAAACGGAGACGGGTTGGCCGGAGGTGCTCCATGGTGGAGGACAGGCAGGGTCGGTCGGGGAGTCGTGGCGGCTGGCTCGTGATCGGAGATGGAGCTGGGAGGAAGCTGCGAGTCACGAGGGTCGTCGACAGGTAGTTGGTCGTGGTTCCGACCAAATTAGGGTTAGGGTTAGGGTTAGAGTTAGGGTTTTGGGAATTGTGTCCTGCGAGACACGGATGGAGTCGAAGTCGTGTCGGGGATGTGTCCGACACGAGTAATTGATGTAATTGTAAAAATAGAATAAGATTATGGATGGGGAACACGGACACGATGCACGCACGTTTGATTGTGGAAATATATGGAGGAATATTGTGGAGAAAATATTGGAGGAGTACCTGCCTATTTATAGGATGTGGGAATTCCCAATTGGATAGGAATTAGGAATATTTAAAACCCAAAGTAGATAATTCTCTACTTAATTTAAAACAATGAAATCAAATCTAAATCCAATTCAAATCCAATTTAAATCTAATTTAAATTCTATCCTTTATTTTAAAATCAATTAAGATAACTCAAACTCTAAATATAGATATTAATTTACTATTTAAAATATATCCATAAATCAAATCAAGATTTAAATTGGTACGATAATTTCAAAAAATGTTTTCTAAAAATTCTATAATAATAATTTCAAAAATACACTATTTATTTAAAATAAACTAATAAATAATTACGAAAAATATATGTTTGTATAAATAATATTTACATAGATATACTTTTCTAATATACCATTTTATACTAAAAATTATTTATTATTATAACTGTATAACTGAAAGATTTTTTTCCATAATTAAAATCATAAACTTAAAAATGATAGCTAGAAATAATTATTATCTATATTACTTTGAAACAATAGAAAAATATTTTTTTCAAAAATATGTACGCTTGCATATATTCGCACTCGTCGAGCAAAATGAAATTTCGCATACGACGTACAATACGACTACGTGACATACAATACAAAAATTTAAATCAGTACCTAAATTGATAAAATAAAAAAATATAGTAGAAATTTAGGGGTTTTACATCCTACCCAACTTAAAAGAATTTTGTCCTCGAAATTAGGAATTAGTAGGGGGTGAGATGACACAAGGGGGTATCAATGGGGATCCAACGATGACAATGTTTTCCCAAAATAATATCGTAAGAAATCGCGATCTAGATTGTAAAAAAACAATACGGTATGGTCACGGGTAATGAATGAGGGTCATGATTAAGAGAACAAAATAGATTCGCGTTAATTAAGCGATTAGAGGGTATTGATAGGGTCGAGTAGTTTAGGATGAAGATATAGCAACATCGAGTGAGAATGGTCATAGCCGATAGGAAGGCTAGAGGAAGTTCTAGTATAACGATTTCGTTCTCCTAAAATAGGTGGAGGCAAAGAAATATAGAGTTCGAAGGAGGCGTTATCGAATACGAATGCGTGATTCAAAGACGATCGAATAATTTCAAAATAATTGTCAAGGCAGTCGTAGATGG
Source organism: Iris pallida (assembly GCA_029216955.1). Lineage (NCBI taxonomy): Eukaryota > Viridiplantae > Streptophyta > Magnoliopsida > Asparagales > Iridaceae > Iris > Iris pallida. The sequence goes on along the minus strand of JANAVB010037419.1, from coordinate 22,909 downwards.
GATTGTAAGGGCCAAGTTTAATTATGTCCCCATCTACGTAGAGTAATAGACAAAAAGTGAACCAAAGTGCACTTGGTTGATCCGACCATTATGCACCGGTTCTGTTTAGACAATAGGCTAGTGAGCGCTCAATAGCATATGTCATGAACAAACTCGATAAAGAATAAGCTTGCAAAAACTAGGCTACATTAGCATCATTAGTCAAAACGGTAAATACATAGGTACGAGAGATTTAAGATTTAAAGAAGGTAGAATGATTCTAAGTCATACAGTCGTCCTATAGTCTTCTTGTCCAAGTCCTTGGTTGGCTAGACGGGTTAGGTCCTCTAGATTCTAGGATCTAAATAAGCTTGCTAATATAGGTCACTAGGTCAAAGGGGTTGCTAGTTCATAAGGTATTCTACCCAACTTAAAGAATTAAACTAATGGTGTTTTGGGACAATTAACTAGTAGGGTCAATCTCTAGCAAGCACGAAGGGAAGATAAGAATATGGATGGAAGGAAGCAAGCAAGATGCAATTGATGAGTCAAACGGTAGATAAATCAAGGAAAGAGGTCAAGTATGTGGATGAGATCCTAGACTTCTAATCCTATACGCAGGCTTGCTTGGTACGGTAAAGTAACCAAATAATTTATCTAGACCTGCATGGGCCACCACAAAAACATGTAATGCCCCAGTCCCAAAATACGTAGGACTAGAAACGTAGACATGCCAGCTGTATTCATACGAAGTATACTCCAATATATGGAAGCCTCGTATAAATACATAAGCTGTAAAATGCAGTAGAACCATAACTAATCTCATCCACACAAATAAATGAAATAAAGGTATCATATAAAGAAAATGAATTATCTTGATACAATATGTTGGGCGGAGACAAATCCACTACCAACAAAATAAGGAAAAGTACATAGAAAATGAAATGAGTGGCGAGCGAAGCGAAGACGATCCAAATACAATCATCCTCGAAGAAATAGCAATGATCACGGCTAGAGCTAAAGCACCTGCGAAAGACAATAGCACACACCCGGAGAGATAACCAGGTCCTCAGAGGGACGTAACAAGACACATAATATCATGCCATATAAACTGAATAAATATTGCTCAAATAAATAAGTCAATCGAATTATAACATGGTCCAATACGCACCTACTGAACGAGCGTACCATCCCCCCAACCAAACAAGGACAGAGATGGTAAACTAATTCACGGTGACGTATCTTTCCATGCTATGAATCCAATATAGTATCCGGACCCCAACAAGGTTCAATACCTTCTCATCGAAGTAGTAAGTCACACCTACAACCAAACAAGGACAAGATGTGACGAACTAATCTGCGACAAGTTATTGTTCCAAGCCACGGTCAGATACAAGTACCCAAACCAAAAGTACTCGTACCTAATGGATAAAGGTGCCTAACCGTTCTAAGTGAAATGTAGTTAAGAAAAATCCTTCATACGCATGGGCCCTGGCTAAATAGGATCGGCATGGTCCCCCCTTGGGCACCAGAGGCCCCATCAGTAAGAGCATGACGTTCTGCAGAATCGTCAGTGGCCGTCAGTAATCATGGGTCATCAACCCCATATCTCCAGCGGAGAGTCCGGGTCACAAGGAAAGTACATCGAAGCCCATACGCTAAGGAATCGTCCTCCCAGCCCAATGCCTACTGTGTTGTATCCACAACACAAAACCACTATAACCGCTAAGTCAAACTAGCATACAATCTCTATTAGCGGTTATTCCTATCGCACGGCTTGTACGTACTAGTGGCCAGCCAATCATGTACTTTCGTATCCTACATGCGACACACAACTTCGTGTTACCACGTGTCAAGGCCAATGAATGCAACACACAAGGTGGTCCCTTAAATCTAGGTTTAATGTGAGAAAAATAATACATAGCAGAAATATAAATGAACAGTAAGTTCTAACAGGTTATGCCATGTATCACAGTTTATTTTGCATAAAAAAAATAAATATTAGATAAAATATGAGCTAAAATAAATAAACAGCAAATGGCAAGGTGTCTTGCCTGGTAGGACGCCTGGTGTGCTGCAATGATCAATGTGGCATGAACTGCGACTTCGGTGTAACAACTATACAAGGAGACCTCTGTTGATGGCATGGACAGTTCCATTGGGTTCAGAAGGGTCAAATTAGTTAGGGTGGACATAAGGTAGTCTCAAAATGGGCGAAGGAATAGGACTGATGGAATTAGTCATGGACCGCAAGATAATCGAAGGGAATTGTATAAATGATATACTAATTTAGAAAACAATTTATAAAACTTTTGAAAATAGAGTTTTATTTTATTAAATAATTTAATTAAATACTTAAAATCTAGAATCTTTAAGAACAAAACTCCAAGTTTTGTAAAAACTAATATCTTTATGTTTGAATCTAGTTTTATTTACAAAAATGCCTTTAGGTATACATACTCGAAAGTTCCAAAAATATCTTAATTAGGAAAATACTACTATAATATTTTAGATAAAAAAAACTTTATTTAAATTATGACCTCAATAAAATATAGGCTTGTGAAATTTAGTTAAAATTCTATATATAGGGTTAAGTCCCAATATATTATTTTTGACATACGTTATAGATTTAGAAATCTTTATTTAACTAAAAATAATAATATTAATAAAATAATTTACTAATACTAATGTTAATGTTAGACTAATCAAAACTATTAATAATCATAACTACATACATAATAATAATAATAATAATAATAAATACAGTAATCATAACTTAAAGTATTTATACTATTTAAATAAAAAAATAATAAAAAAATAATAATTATAATTAAAAACGAACGACAGCTGTGCGTTTCATTTTCTTTGGGAAGAGGAAAATACTGGGAGAGAGAGAGAGCGACGAGAGGGATCGAGAGTGGCGGACGGTCGGCGGAGGGTGACGAATGGAGAGGAGGAGCTGAGTCCGGCGCTGCGGCGAAGGGGAGACGGTGAGGAGGCGCGGTGGACTCGGTGAGGCGGTGCGCGACGCTGTGGTCGGTTGGGCGACAGACGCTGGAAGAAAAGGGGGCGACGGGGCTTGTCGACGGAGGCGGAGGGTTTCAGCGGAGCTTCGGGCAGGATAGGGTTGTTGGGGGCTCGGCCAAGGCGAGGCGGAGGGAGAGAGGAAGTAGATGCGGCGGTCGGGACTCTGGTCGCGGTGGAGGAAAGTGGGGGAGAGCGGAGGAGGAAGATCAGGGTCTCGGGAGTCGAAGTCGCCGGCGGCGACGACAAGCCGGAGGGGTGGAGTTAGGGCGGACGACGTCGGCGGGGACTCCGATGGTCGTGCGACGCTCGCGACGTGGCGGCGCGCTGGTGGCAGCGAGGTGCGCCTCACCGGAGAGGCCTGTGCGACCCCGGCGGTCGTCGACGTGAAGGATGGGGCTCGCCATCCTACTCGGCCGAGGCGGGGTTTCGCCAGATCTCGGCGGCGGCAGAGGTAAGGTTGGTGGTGGTGATGTTTACTTTTGGAGATATTTTGGGTTTTTGTTTTGGGTACGGCTCCGGCGACGAGGTCGTGACGGTGATGATGGTAGTTTTGGTGGGGTGTTCTGTTGTCGACGGGGATCCGGGGTTATGGAGGTGGACTGCCGGAGGTGGGGAGCCGGTCGCGGTGGCGGGTTTGTTGGCAGCGGGTGGCAGTGTGTGTCGATAGTTGGGCGAGGTGCTGTGTCGGTCGGAGAGAAGAACGGAGACGGGTTGGCCGGAGGTGCTCCATGGTGGAGGACAGGCAGGGTCGGTCGGGGAGTCGTGGCGGCTGGCTCCTGATCGGAGATGGAGCTGGGAGGAAGCTGCGAGTCACGAGGGTCGTCGACAGGTAGTTGGTCGTAGTTTCGACCAAATTAGGGTTAGGGTTAGGGTTAGAGTTAGGGTTTTGAAAATTGTGTCCTGCGAGACACGGGTGGAGTCGAAGTCGTGTCGGGGATGTGTCCGACACGAGGAATTGATGTAATTGTAAAAATAGAATAAGATTATGGATGGAGGACGTGGACACGATGCACGCACGTTTGATTGTGGAAATATGTGGAGGAATATTGTGGAGAAAATATTGGAGGAGTACCTGCTTATTTATAGGATGTAGAAATTCCCAATTGGATAGGAATTAGGAATATTTAAAACCCAAAGTAGATAATTCTCTACTTAATTTAAAACAATGAAATTAAATCCAAATCCAATACAAATCCAATTTAAATCTAATTTAAATTCTATCCTTTATTTTAAAGTCAATTAAGATAACTCAAACTCCAAATATAGATATTAATTTACTATTTAAAATATATCCATAAATCAAATCAAGATTTAAATTGGTACGATAATTTCAAAATATGTTTTCTAAAAATGCTACAATAATAATTTCAAAAATATACTATTTATTTAAAATAAACTAATAAATAATTACAAAAAATATATGTTTGTAAAAATAATATTTACATAGATATAATTTTCTAATATACCATTTTATACTAAAAATTATTTATTATTATAACTATATAACTGAAAGATTTTTTCCATAATTAAAATCATAAACTTAAAAATGATAGTTAGAAATAATTATTATCTACATTACTTTGAAACAATAGAAAAATATTTTTTTCAAAAATATGTACGCTTGCACATATTCGCACTCGTCGAGCAAAACGAAATTTCGCATACGACGTACAATACGACTACGTGACATACAATACAAAAATTTAAATCAGTACCAAAATCGATAAAATAAAAAAATATAGTAGAAATTTAGGGGTTTTACAGCTTTTCCCGTACGTCGAATAAAATGACGCCATAGGTAGGCAAGATCCTAAGAAATACGTGGTCGCTGATAGAAAACTCAAGAGGACGTCGATGAGAATCGACCCAATGATGCTGATGATCTTGGGCAACTCGAAGATGATATCTAACTGGTCTGACCACCTCGATAGTCCGAGTAACCATTTCTGGACCAAGCATATGCCTTTCACCGACATCGTCCCAGTCTAAAGGTGATATGTCTTCCTGCCATACATTGCCTCGAATGGTGCCATCTGGATACTGGTCTGGAAACTGTTATTATATGAGAACTCTACGAGATGTAGGTGATCTTCCCAGGAACCATCGAAGTCAAGTGTACATGATCGCAACATATCCTCAAGAGTTTGAATTGTGCGCTCTGACTGACCATTTGTCTGCGGATGATAAGCTGAACTAAACTTGCAATCTGACTATCTGTCTGCGATACATCTCAATAAGCTGATCTGTCGACTGTCCAATTCTGAAAGGGATTAAATGAGCTACCTTCGTGAGTCGGTCAACTATAATCCAGATAGCATTTCTCCCAGCTAGGGATTTTGGTAACCCAGTTACAAAATCCATGGTAATGTGCTCCTATTTCCATTCTGGGATCGGTAAAGGTTGAAGAAGTCCAGCTGGTCTCTGATGTTCAACTTTAACTTGCTGACAAACTAAACAATGAGATACAAATCGGGCTATCTCCCTCTTCATTCCATTCTACCAAAAATGCTGGCGAATATCACGATACATCTTCGTGCTACCGGGATGAATTGAATACTACGAACTGTTAGCCTCTGCCATAATCTCCTCTTTGATATCACCGTTGGGTACACAAAGACGCCTTCTATACCCAAGAGTACCGTCTTCGTGAATACATAACTCTGTTCTCCTTCTTGTTTCACATTCTTCCCTAAGCCGCTGAAGCTTAGAATCCGTTGACTGAGCTGCCTTAATCCTCTCAACTATACTGGACTGAACTTACATGCTGGCCATCAAGGCCATATTGGTAGGAAGAACTACCTCTATACCCATCTTTTGAAGATCTACTAATAACTCGGGCTGTGCTGTTAGAAAATAAGCCCCTGCTCTTTTACTCAATGCATCTGCAACAACGTTGGCCTTCCTAGGATGATACTGCAGGTTGATGTCATAATCCACCAATGGCTCTAGCCATCTTCTCTAATGTATATTAAGATCCTTATGGGTAAACACATACTTAAGACTCTTGTGGTCAGTGAAAATCTCCACCATATCTCCATACAAGTAATGCCTCCAAAGCTTGAGGGCAAAAACTACCGCTACTAACTCTAAGTCATGTGTTGGATAATTCTTCTCGTGTTCACGAAGATGACATGATGCATAAGCTACTACCTTACCATGCTGCATTAGGATGCATCCTAATCCTTTACCTGAAGCATCACAATAAACTAAAAATCCTCCCGTCCTATCTGGAAGCGAGAATGGGCGCCGTCATCAATCCTTGCTTTAACTTCTCAAATAAACTCTGACATTCTACTGTCCAAGCAAACTGCACATCCTTACGGGTCAACCGCGTCAATAACGCTAAAATTCGAGTAAAGTCTAACACAAATCGACGGTAATAGCTCGCCAATCCTAAAAAACTGTGAACCTCTGCTACGGTACTGGGTACTGGCCATGTCTCTATGGCTACTATCTTCTGGGAGTCCACTTTCACACCACCTCTGGTGATGATATGACCTAAGTACGAAACGTGATCAAGCCAAAATTTGTACTTACTGAACTTCGCGTACAACTGATGCTCTCTGAGAATCTGAAGAACTACTCGAAGGTGTTGCTCACGCTCCGCTTCACTCTTGCTATAAACTAAGAAACTTCCAATGCCCATACCTCGATCTGAATGCCGTCTTCGGGATGTCTTGCTCTCTAACTCTGATCTGATGGTATCCTGACCGTAAGTCAATCTTCTAGAATACTGCCGCTCCACTGAGTTGGTCGAACAAATCATCTATCCTTAGCAAGGGATATCTATTCTTGATTATTACAGAATTTAAGGTACGATAATCAACACATAATCTTGATATGCCATCCTTCTTTTTCACAAGAAGCATCGGAGCTCCCCAAGGCGATCTACTAGCACGGATGAATCCCTTGGCCCTAAGTTCTTCAATAATCTTGTACAGGATCTCAAATTTTGATGGTGCCATTCTGTAGACTCTCTCTGATACTGGTGTCGTCCCTGGAACAAATCAATGGTGAACTCAATCTCTCTCTCTGGAGGCATAGCTGGAAGCTCTTTGGGGAATACGTCAGGAAACTCTGCTACTACTCTGGAAAACTGAACTGCTACTGCTACTTCCATCCGCAAGACTGGAGGAGAAGGCTCTACTTCGCCTATGGAAAATGAAAATTTCTCTTCGTCGGGAATACCAAAAATAATTCTGCCAACATGGCAGTCTATTCTTGCATATTGATCCTTCATCCAATCCATTCCTAAGAGCACATCATAGTCGGCCATCGAAAATTCTATCAATCTAGTGGAAAGCTCTCTACCACTAATTACGATTCGACATGAGGAAAATACCCTATCTATCCATAAGACCGTTACCAATAAGGATACTTAGTCTTACTGATAATGACTCGGGCTCCAGTCCTATCCGTGTCGTGAATCGTGCAGACATAAATGAGTGCGATGCACCTGAAGCAAATAATAATAATGCTGGAAAAGAGTTGACGAGAATGGTACCTGCCACCACCTCACCTGATGCCAATTCTTCTTCTACCAATAAGGCCATGGCTTGACCCTATCCTCATTGTGCTGGTCCCCTCTGCTGGTAACTTCTCTGCCTATTCTGAACCTGGACCTGAGCATACTGTTGAGTCATCTGCTGCTGGAATGTTGAGCCTGAGGCGAAAAGGGCCTCGGAGGCTGGTACTGCTGCTGCACTGGTGTTGGTCCCCTAATCGATGGACTGGTTAGGGTTGATGAAGATAAACTGGCTTTATGCGTGCAGGTCCATATTATATGATCCGGTACCCTACAAGCCAAGTACAACCCCTGTGCTCTGCGACACTCTGAGACAACGTGTCCTGGCTTCCCACAATGAGTGGAGCCTATTGCGAAAAACTGCTTCTGCTTCTATTGCTGAAGGTACGTCAGTGTCGAGGGATGAACCGACGAAACCGTGGTCGCCCTCCTAGAAGCTCCAATAGTCAAAGCCCTAGCTGCCGGGGCTGGTGTTGACGACTGAGACAACTGACCATGAGGCCTCTTTCGACCACCTACTCGGTCTACTATCCTCTGGGAGGTGTACTCATGCCTCCTAGCTGTTCGCAAAATAGCATCAAATGTTTGATGCTCAAACTGCTCCACCGCTAGAATGATCTCTAGGTGGAGCCCCTGCTAGAACCGCTAGGCTCGGTCCAATTCGATCGCTACCAAGGTAGGAGCAAACCGACTAAGCCTTGAAAACTCGACTGCATATCCATCGACCGTCCTTTCCATATGCTTGAGATTGCTGAATCTGGCCTGCAGATCATACCAAGCTACTGCATCAAAATATTTCGTATGGAACTTGTCGCTGAATACCGCCCATAAGACAGGCGTCACCAAACCAACTGCTTGTATCGTCCACCAACTGCGGCTATGTCCAATAACTGCAGGCATACTATAGCCACCTTCTCAACCTCTGGAATTCGAACGGCCTCCAGAATAACCTCTATATCCTGAAGCCAAGCATCAGTAGCAATCGCATCTTTACTGCCGTCAAAGAAGGAAGGGTTCAAGCGCTTGAAACTGTTGGCCGCATTATTTCCTTGATAACCAACTCTGCCCATAGCATCTTGTACTGTCTGGTGTAGGGCATCGCCTTGACGATCTTGTGATGCAAGCAATTCCCTACCGAGTCCCACCAGGGCTCAATTTCCAGACTCTGCAGGCTGGACTGGCTTAACTGGTGGCTCTAGACCTCCGAAAGGCATGGCTCAAGAGGCTGCCCCCCGAGTGCTAGGGTTGGTTCCCAGGTTGCTGCCAGTTCACTGGAAGTGCTCCTCCTGCTGATCGGTAGGACCAGGAATAATGCTACTGAAGAAATGACATAAGGAACAATAAAGAAGGACTGAGATAGATCAGGGATATAAGCATGTGATCAGGTCAAGATTCAAAAAGATTAGAAAGCACGAGCAGAAATCAAAGGAAAGTGCAGATTGAGACAACTATTCTGTAAACTCCCACACATCTTGACTTATAAGACCTGTATGGGTTACCACTTAAACCGTGTCACGCCCCAGAACTATAATACTAGAGAGCGGGGGACAGACACAACCAGCTACGTACATTGAAGTGCAACCCACCTCACAATACGGTCACGGCTATCTAGATGCATAAGGGTTTAACTACAAGCTAGCAGTCTCTTATGATCAAGAACAGGCCTAATGTCTCAATCTCAAGCAAGCAAATAAATATTACAAGATATTAGATCATCAGACATACAAAGTAAGGCATCCCAAATATTATATATTCAGATGATCATGAAGCTAGTCATACAAAATATGAAGACTAGCAAGAGTTAAAGTCATACACACTACAAGAAAAATCCCTTTTATAACGTTAAAAAAGTATTGCAAACGATCTTTTACAACGTTTAATATAAGGTTATTATATCCAAGGTTGTAAAAGGAGGGAAATCTTCAATAATGTTTGTTTGAACCTTGTAAAAACGTTGTAGAAGTTTTTCCCACAACAATTTACAAACATTGTTGAAATTTATAAAATTTTAAAAAAACATTTCTACGATAGTTTGCAAGTATTGTAAAAAATAGTTTTTACAACGAATTACAAGTGTTGTAAATATAATTTTAACAACATTCTAGAATTATAGTAAAAATAATATATACCACGTTCAGTAAATATTGTACATAATTTTTATACAATAGTGTACAAATATTGTAAAAAAGGTTTATACAACTTATAACAAATGTTGTATATTTTAATCAATCATGTTTGTCAAACATTGTAATAAATATTTTTATGTTATAATTATAATATCAACAATGATTTAAAAGTATTATAAATAAATTTTACAATGTTTCGAAAAGTTGTTATAATGTTATCTTACAACGGTTTTGAAACATTGTTGATTATGTTTCCATTTAGAAAAATACAATTTATAAATAAAAAATATTGATTGCAATTATTACAAATACATTATTCTAATTTTTGCTCCCGTTGTTATTGTCGCTGCTCCTACCGCCGTTGCTATTGCTACCGTTGTTGCTGTCACATTCTCAGCAGCTCTACCATATTTTGTGATCCCCTCTTCCATAACCCCTCCCACCTCCATAATTGCCACGACATCTCATTCCATCATCGTGAAACCCACCACCTCTACCAGGTGCAAACCTTCCCCTGGTATTATTCACTATGGATACCGAATAAAAATTGTTAAAGGGAATGTTAACGAAAGAGCATCCTCACAAAAAAAGTAAGATTGTATGTTGTCCAACTTTATTACAGTAACAACATAATCAATTAAACGAATAATAAAACTTTAATGTGCCAACAGTAATATATATTAAAATATGTTAACCAATACAAAGTGCCAATAAAATTTTGATTAGTATCCAATTTGTTTTAGAGAAACAAAATCCATTACATTATAGGTAAGATCCTACTAGTACTAGTTAGCACCCCACTCTTTCCACCATCAAACTCGAACATATATAATCCGCACTCATCAATAAATTGTCAAACTCGAACATCTATATTCTGCACTCATCAATAGATCTGCACAAAATAAAAAAGATTAAAATTAATATTTGGAAAATGTCACAATGATTATGTTTGAATTCTGAAAAGAGTATAATGATCATTGTCATAGTACTTATATCACCATTGTCAAGTAGGAGATCATATATAAAACAATGTGAAATATGGGGACATTATAATGTTACATCTTTGTGTCATTATAGATTTCAACGTGCAACTGTGCATGTTAAAGATTCCATCAGTCACAATTACCAAATGTTATTAGAAATATTGCATACCTTTGGATACTCAACACCATATGTTTGAATTCCTGAAAAATTAGAAAATAACAAATTTTTGTCTAACTTCATCACGTCTTGTAGAAGAATAGAATTTTACAATAATGTAAGGCTACCTTTTGACTTGGCTACAAAAATTAAAGTTACTAAACATGAGTTTATTTTAAGGATGACAGTACTTAGTATAATCAACTTTGTCTACTTACTAAAAGCCATGTTTATCTAACAATGACATAGAAAATATAAATGATGAATTATCTTATGGAGAGCTATTTTTATTGCTTCTCAGGTGCATAACCAGATAACTCAACCAATCAAATGTATCCAACTCCACCAGTCAAATGAATGCCTCAAATTCAAAAGGATCCAAATCCAAATAAGTATCAGAAACCACCAGCCAACAAAAAACACATTAGGAGAGATCAAGAGGGAGAACTTGATTAGTCAAAACAACAATAATCTAATATCCATATCTACTTATCACATTATTTGCTGCACAATAACATAGTACAATAAAGTACAAGTCAGAAGCCACTAAGATGGAGGAAAACAAAAGATGCTAGATTTCTCCAAGTAATTATTTTTTTCTACAAATTTAGGACTAGCCAACATCTGCCTCCTCCATCTCCCATGCCTACCTATATATAAGAAACAAGATGTCACAACATGAAAAAACAATAGTACCTTCTTAGAAGATTTAGATTTGCACCAAACTTGAATATCTTGACTACTTTCCTAGAAACCATAGAAGGGAACATAAAATGCTTACGCTTTTATAATAAAGGTACATGTTAAAATGATTTCAAATGTCAAACCAAAACTGTAGAATCCAGAAAAAGAAAACAACAATAATAACCCCCAAGGGTCATTGGAAATCTAGAATGAAACATAGTTATTTTAGTTTGCTTCTAGTAATAGAGGGTTCCCACGAGGAAATTTTAGCAAATCAAATTATATGCCCCACAGCATTTAATATGAAAAGCATGTATTTATAACCGAAGTAGATATCTCTTCCTGTGGACGAAAATAAAGAAACAATTAGCATCGTCTTCTTTTTAGCCTTTCCAGAACAAGATACAACTTAATAAGTACTTTCTAATACATACTCATATATGAGCAATAACTAATACTTTGTCCAACCGTCTAAGCAACCACCTGACTCCTTACCCGTGCATTGACTGGCGAGCCATGAGGCTCACATGTTATAGTGTCATAAATTGGGTAGGGAACTTGGATAGACATTTTTCTTCACATCACTATTACATATGGAAAAAATGGTGCAAGGAAATTTAAGATGAATCTTAATAGAACATGGATATCTACTTTTTACCAGAATAATTAAAAATGGACTTACTTGTTCAATCGTATGCTACGAAAGATCTACTGTAGAAATCATTACTCCAGCAACAGTCATGGGTATGAGATAAGAAAACCTTACGGCCACTAACATACCCATCCAGCCTTCACATGTCATCTATGTTGCATGGACATGAATAAGACACATCAAAATATTAAGAAGGCGACACAGACATCAGTTTCGGCCTGCCCTAATGTTTTATTTTGGAGCATGTATCATGTCCGATACGTGTTTGAAGTGACATGACACAGACTTCAACCGAGTTTTAGAGTTTTATGAGCATAATAATCCTACTAAGAGTCTCCTCTCACCCATGTTTTCATTCTGTTGGGCATTTGAAATAGCCGTAGCTAATCTCTCCATAATAAATTCTAAGCATTATCTCCCTTTAGTTCACTTTGATCTCAATACCTGTGTGGCTGTCAAGCATAAATACCTCAATTCAAACTTAGGCCTAGCTTGTCACTACACTGAAATTGTATAAAAAAAGCAATGAGAAGTTTGTCTCACTGTGAAGAAATTTAGTTAGAAGGAACTAATGTGATAGGAGCCTTTCTTAAGAGACCATGCACAGAAGTAGACCAACTAGAATTTGCCATTAATTGCTAGAAGTTGCTAACATAATGAGTATAACTGAGTAAGAAAATTCTAGGATTTCAATGATAAGAAGATTGGGGAAGAAGAAAGCATACAGAAAGCAGAGAGATAAAAAGATTATGAATAGGAAAATTCTCACACCTCTAACCTCTTCTTCTCTATTTATACACTATAGAGAGTAGTGTACCAGTCTAACAACCTTGCTGACCTGGATAACAACCAGGCTGACCTAGATAACTAACTAGACAGAGCTGGCAGGCAACTGAAGCTGAGTCTGCACACTACCAATGGGCACTCACATTTGTTGATGATGTATACTGACTCGACCTTCATTTTTAATGCAGATTGCTGATAAGCCTTTGATACGTACTTCTTCTCTCCTCTGTAACTAATGACAAATTTATCAAATACAGGATTATTGAATACTGAAATGTAGGAAGTCAAATGCAGGGTCTGTCTGTCAAGTCTCTGGAGCTGAATATTAACACTGTTGGGGCCATTCTTCTACAACTTGACACATGTTGGAGTGATACAAGTACTGAGAATTAGTGTTATACACTATACTAAGCTAAGGCCTTCACTGATTCATTGAGTTAGAGAATTTGGCCCTTATCATAATATGCTAAATGAAGATGTTCCCGTACAAGTTGGCCACAGGACCAAGAAGAAAATCATTGGTAATCAACATTCAGATAACGAATAATAAAAGTAAAGATTTTAGTTAAGTAACAGGAAGGCAAGTGAATCTGGTATATAAGATATAAAACATAATAATTGGTTTAAGCCCACTATCACCTTAAGGATGCAAGAGAGTTATACATGACAAGTTAGGATTATGCTTCGAATTATATCTGGTAATACTCTAGCTATAGATGATGTGATGGATATTACAATAGCTATTAAAGTTGCGGTTCACAAGAGATTTAATAGTTTTTCTTGGGCATTTCTAGTAGGAGATTATGCTTCGAACCATATCAGGTAATACTCTCAATATTTTATATATGATGGAAGAAATCACAATAGTGAGTTTCAGTAAATAACTCTTAATAAAGTATCACATAACTTGCATATGTTGCAAGTAAAAGAGATTGAAAAGAGTATTGTGATGTTTCACACGGGATTACTGATTAAGAGTAAAGAAAATTGCTGAGGAGAGGAGGAGAAAAAATGCTGAAAAATTATAGCTGACTTTGATGACTCTTTTAGGACTTTAACGTGGCTGCAGGCATCAGCTAGACTTATGTTCTTCTCCCCTTCTCCATTCTGTTGTTGTAACAATCCAGCAAATAAGGACAATAGTGAAGAAACAATAAAGAAAAAGAAAAACTTTTACAAATACATGTCGGCACTAGAGGAACTTCTCAATTCAATATAAATGAAAATCCTAAAGAGATGTATTATCCTAAACTGAAGAACATGAAGGTAATCCTACATAACCTAGCCTATTAAAGCCAGGGCGACAACAACCTACATTTTTCGGTAGGTCATCTCAAATCCAACCAAAGAAGACAATTTTGAGAACTCTAATAAACATTTTTTCCTAGTAATGTCCAAAAACTAGAAACCTGATATGACTCTCAAATTGAAAGCAAGATAATCTACTACTATGCTTCGAAAATGCTCCCGAGGATATTAAAATCGACCTAAATAAAGTCAACAACAACTACATTTTGCTATAAACAAATAGGAAAGAAGTGAGACCTCGTAGAGCTTCTAGGGGACAACGATCTTGAGGCCGAGAGTGAGCCAGAAAGAGGTATAAAGGAAGAAGAATGCCTCTCCCACCTCTTTCTCAGATTCAAAGCCAACCATGCATTGTTATTGCGTCTCCTGATTCCTTACGAAGCGCCTCCATTACCATCTTCGTCATTTCCTTTGTGGGCATACGGAGACATGAGGTTCGAAGAGGAAGGTTAGGGTTTGGGGGGGCTGGAATTTTTGGAGATGGAGAGAGGAAGAAGAAGAATAAAATAGAAGAGAAGAGCGTTGGCAAGGGGAGGGGGGTGGAGGATCTGGAATTTTTTTTCCTAGGAGCAAAAAATTAGGGTTGTGGAGTTTTAGAAGAAAAAAAAGGAGTAAAAGGAGAAAAGGGGGCAGTTACCTATATGGTGTTAATGTGTGTTTTAAAATTTCTTTGGCAGAGGGAAAACAAAAAATTTCCTCTAATATTATAAAATTTAGGCATTAATGTTGGTATAACAAATATTTTCCAATTTTTTTAAATAAATGGTATAAAAATGAGGGTTTGTTTAGATAGGTTTTTAGAAAGTTTGATTTTAAAATAATTTTCAAAAAAAATTATCAAGTTGTTTTTGAGTTTTACAAATTTTCGATTTTGTGTTTGGTTACTTACATCTAATTTCTATCACAAATAAAGAACTATTTACGATTAACTGCAATTGCCTTCGCATGGTCTACTACTTTCGATGGGTCCAATATGCCCTTAGAAATAATAATACCATTTTCGATAACGAATTATTCAGGTCGAAAATAGTATAGCGCCAATAACTCCCACCAATAATTGAGCAATTTTGACCAAAATTTAGCTCTTTTCCGAGAACGTGTTATGTGTCAAATTAGTATGGACTTTTATGAATACTTCTGATTTGAACAATTTTTTGGTCGCAACTACTACTTTTTTTCGAGAACACTCATAAATGTTTGTCGCAAATAAGGGTTGTTTTGAAGTCAACTACTTCAATACTTAGTATTCTAAGAAGAAAATTGAGAATATCAATAAAGGACTATTTGTGTTTGGTAAAGATCAAAGAACCCTTAGGCTGGTCAAGAGGGATCATCACACCTTAGACTTGAAATCTTTTACACCTATAGTTCTGCAGTATCGGCCGATACCGATACGATACTATACCGATACCAATATGGTTTGGCTAATCCTAGTCTGATATCGTCGCTACCGATACTAACCAATTCCGATGTTGGAGATCTCTTTCCCAATTAATTCAACAAAGATAGTTGAACAAAAAAAGACCAATCGTCAAGGGTGTAAAGGCAGAATTAGTTGTAAAAGCATGTAAATGAAGAAAACTTATTAATCCCAATTATTAGGGTTGTAAAAGCATGTAAATGAAGAAAACTTATTAATCCCAATTATTAGGCTTGAAAATTCAGATAGTTATTAAATATCTTTAATGATTCATCAATTAAATATACGAATCGAACTCATCTGCCTCTTATGGTCAAATAGGAGAGGTATAATCTCATTGGCTAAGCGGACGGTCTCATGATCAAACCACGGGAGAGGTGTGTGGGGGTGTGTGTAAAAATTGGGGGCAGTGGGCCCCCATAAAGTTTCGCATGTTACGTCGGGCATCGCAAACTATATATATATATATATATATATATATATATATATATATATATATATATATATATATATATATATATATACTACCGATACTAACCAATTCCGATGTTGGAGATCTCTTTCCCAATTAATTCAACAAAGATAGTTGAAAAAAAAAAGACCAATCGTCAAGGGTGTAAAGGCATAATTAGTTGTAAAAGCATGTAAATGAAGAAAACTTATTAATCCCAATTATTAGGGTTGTAAAAGCATGTAAATGAAGAAAACTTATTAATCCCAATTATTAGGCTTGAAAATTCAGATAGTTATTAGATATCTTTAATGATTCATCAATTAAATATACGAATCGAACTCAGCTGCCTCTTGTGGTCAAATAGGAGAGGTATAATGTCATTGGCTAAGCGGACGGTCTCATGATCAAACCAAGGGGGAGGTGTGTGTAAAAATTGGGGCCAGTGGGCCCCCACAAAGTTTCGCGTGTTACGTCGGACAGCGCAAACTATATATATACATATATATATATATATATATATATATATATATAGATATATATATATATATATATATATATATATATATATATATTACGTCGGGCATCGCAAACTATATATATTTATATATATATTTTATATATATATATATATATATATATATATATATATATATATATATATATAATATTAATTAAAAATTATTATATATATATATAATAATTTTCAATTAATATTATATATATATAATATTAATTATATATATATAATATTATATTTATATTATATATAAATATTTATATATAATATTTATATATAATATTTATATATATATTTATATTATATATAAATATTATAAATATTTAAAATATTTATATAAATTTATTATATATTAATATTTAAAATATATTAATATTTATATTATATATATATTAGATATATATTATATATATATATATATAATTAATATTTATATATATATATAATATTAATATTATATTTTATATATATAAATATTTATATATAATGTTTATATTATATATATATATATATATATATATATATATATATATATTATTTTTATATATTATATATATATATTTAATCATCATACTCGAGCCAGCTTCTCGTCCCTGATGCTCAGACGCCAAGGGAAATTTTATACGTGGCTGCTTTGTATCATGTCATGGCGAACAAGCCTCCTATTAATTTCGATCCGAGTACCAGTTTTATCGTGGGTACAGGCTTAGAGGAAGCCAAAGGGGGCTAAGGCCAGAAAGCACTAGCGCTTCAGACTCCTCTCCCTG
This sequence comes from Iris pallida, assembly GCA_029216955.1. Classification (NCBI taxonomy): domain Eukaryota; kingdom Viridiplantae; phylum Streptophyta; class Magnoliopsida; order Asparagales; family Iridaceae; genus Iris; species Iris pallida. The sequence continues at coordinate 5,524 of JANAVB010037419.1, read as the reverse complement.
AATCAGAACCTTCCGAGTCGGCTGGGGGGAAGATGATAGCGAAGATTCTCTTTTTGATGGAGGGAAAGTAGCAGATCAATCGCTTCCCACCTGATGAACCGGCGGAGGGCCCATTGCTTTCTACAGAGTGGAAGAGTGAGGGAAGAACAGCTTCCGGCTGTGTCTGGTTCCTCACGTAAGCAAGTCAGGCACGAATCTTTGGCCAGTAGAGCGACTTTTTCCGTGAAGAGAGCTGCCGTTTAATCTCGTTGATCGCTTATTACCGAAAGGGATGACGGTACCGATGCTACTCCGGAGGTAAGGCTAAATTGGATTTATTTCTTTGTTGTAGTTCCTTTCCTCTCGCAGATATGATTTAATCATTTTTCTTTGTAGGCGTCCGACGGACCGGGGTCTTCTGAACCATCTACTGCCGAGGTTGATCCCGCTCTTGCTGTTAATCAGCGATATGTGCGCCGCGGTCCTTTCTGCTGGGCTCTCCGGAGGCGGCTGGAAGTTCCCGGGTTGCTGAAGCATCAGCTCGGGGGAACGAAGGTTCCTCTGGGCCCGCCCCTGCGGTCGTTGAGCTTCGGCGAGATGACACCGTCTCAGTACCTCTTCTCCCGGGGATGACTCTCTGATTCCTGATTCGGAGTTATTGGTGAGGAGGCTGTGGTGGCTGTAAGCGAACCTCAGCTCCATACTCCTCTATTGGTAAGATAGGCCATATATTGACTACCGAAGGGGCTTATTCGCTCTATCAACATATCCTTGGGTCAAGTCGATTCAGGGTTGCCTTGGCCCTGCAGGTCCTGACCTTTTACCTCCCGGCGGATGTTCTCGGGAGAGTTCGGTCGGCCATTATCCGGATGAAAGGAATGTTTCTTCTCCTCTCTCTCATGTTGAAGAGCCTCCTGCCGTCTCCGGGCAGACGGGGAGGGAGTTGGCAATGGTTTCCGCCTCGTCTTCCGCTGTGACACGGCTCCGGAAGTCGACTTCTCGACCTTGTCGAGCATCCAAATCCTGCGGGTTGTGAGAGGAGTTGGCCGCTGTTCAAGCGTCTTCCGTACGGAGTTGGTTTCTCTTGTGGCAGGAGCGACAGATTCCGTCGCGTCTTCTTCGTGCTACAAGCCACACTCCCGCTGACACCGGTTTCCCGGAGGCTCTGGACGAGTGACGCAGGATGTGGTTGACAGCTTTTATCGCCACTTAGGGAGGGTATAAACGCTGTCGTGGAAGGGGGGGTCCCTTTTTCTCTGTCTCTACGGGGAGCGGGGCCAAATTGACACTCTGAAGGGTCTTCCTGGCGGGGGGGTTAGCAGCGTTCCTGGAGCCTAAGTTGACAGAGGCTGACCAGCTTGTGACCCAACTGCTGGCAGTACGGCAGGCTGGTTGCCTGCTGCGATCGAACGAGAGCGGGGTCCTGGTTGCGGCTCGGGACAGGATCAAGCTCGCTCGAAACTGTCGGGCTGGCTGTGCAGGGGATCTTGACAAGTTCTCCGTCTCCTATGACCGACTGGGTCGTCGGAGTCAGGCTTGTAGGGCCCGGGGAATAATATGCCTCTCGGGAATAGCTGACACGAAGAGCGGATTCTCGCACTCCAGAAGGAGTTGGCCTTCTTAGAGTCGAGCGGAGGCTGCTCTGCTCAAGAAGTCGATTGCTCGGGAGGGCCGAGCGGATTTCTCGAACTTCTGCCAACCTGGAGCGATCTTTTAAGAAGTTCGAGGACAACTGGTAGGCCCACGTTCATCTGGAGGACCCGGCGGTGTTGCACCAGGAAGCTGAGCGTCGAGCCAAACGAGGTTTGAGCGGTCGGTCGCCTTGATAAAGGACCGCCTCACGGTGTTATGGCCCCGGAACAGTGATCCGCCATCTGTCTTCTTCTGCTTCTCTTTTTTTTTTTTCTTTTCATATGTGTATTTTTATTTGCAAGGGATGTGATCCCCACTGATGTAGCTCTTTTGAGCATGTTTCAACTCATCTTTCTTTCTTGTTCCTGTGGTGTTCATGGAATTGGACTTGCTGGGGGATTATTGTGGACTTGTTACCCTGGGTGTACCTTGGTTTTAAGTACGGATAACAAGTTTTGATTAGGGCGTTTTGGAGCAGCCATGGCCAAAGTGGCATGGATGTTCTTGGGGTTGGGAAAAGGAGTGCCATAAGCAACTGGGCTCCTGGGGTACAACGAATGGCAGGTTTACGCTAAGGGGCTTAGCGAGGGATTGTGGACCTACTATCCTTGGCGTACCCTGGTTCAGGGTATGGATAATAAGGTGGAAGGAAGCCAGTCATATTTGCTCCGAGATTATGAGAACGTAGCAAACATGAGGGTTTTACCGTGGAATCTTCCTACTCAGAGGTAATGAGAACATGGTAGGGGAAGACTTCACGGAAGACTTTTCTATAAATCATATGGTCAACAGAGGACGTTTGTGGTCAACAAGGACTTTGTGGTCAACAGGACATTTGTGGTCAACAGAGGACGTTTGTGGTCAACAGAGGACATTTGTGGTCAACAGGGAACATTGTGGTCAACAAGGGACATTTGTGGACCTATTATCCTTGTCGCACTCCGGTTGTGGGTACAGAAATAGGTTGAAAGGGAACCAACATACTTGCTCAGAGGTAATGTGGACATGGCAAATATGGTGATTTCTTCGACGGAGCCTTCCCACTCAGAGGTAATGAGGATTGGCAGGAGTGGGCTCAATGAAGAAGGGGTGCATAGAACTACTCAGAGTTAGGAGGACATGGAAGTTCTATACGAGGGGGCGGTTTGTTTTTGGTGAAGTGAAACGACTCAGAGTAATGAGGACATGGTTGTTTCGGAAATTAGTGGATCGATTACCCTTTTTGTGTACTGGGAGCGCGGGTAGTGGATCATGGGAGGATCTCTTCAGGAGAAAGTTCAGAGGTATGATTATACGTGACTTACTATCTGAGAGAGTGACCGGAATGTAAGTACTAATTTGGATTTTCTAGAATATTGAGGAAATGAGAGTTCAGTGGCACCAGCGGGTGCAGGCTCGGTAATCTGAAATGTTGTGGATGTGGGTTCAGTGGTATCATGGATACATGACTCGATAATTTAGAAAATGGTGGGTACGAGTTCAGGGTACTAAGAGGGTACATGATCGATAATTTGGAGATGTTGTCTAACACATAGTATTTCTTCAGAAACTTGCCGTTGACGGGCAACATAAGCAAGTTTCCATTCTGCTTGGCGAGGCAGTAGGCGCGTTGGAGAACCGGCCTCGATGACAAATGGACCTTCCTATTTTGGCTGGAACTTGCCTGCGGTCTTGTGAGTCATGATCATTGGTCTCCGGACTGCCAGAACGAGATCGCCCACTTGGAATGTTCTGATTTGACCTTCTTGTTGAAGGCTCCTGAGATACGTGTGGTATAGCTCGATCCTTTGCTGGGCTAGGAGGCGCTTTTCGTCTAAGGCCTCCAACTCTTGTAATCGGCATCGATAGTTATTATCCGTTGTCAATTGATAAGTGAGGGCGACGCGGAGTGAGGGAATCTGAGTTTCCAGTGGGAGGACTGCCTCACTCCGTATACTAAAGAGAATGGTGTATTCCCAGTAGCTGTTCGAACCGTGGTACGATAGCCCATAAGCATTCGCCGAGCTTCTCGTTCCAGTCGCGTTTGTTGGAGGAGACAACTTCTTGAGGAGTTTATGATTGTTTTATTGAATGCCTCTGCCAACCCGTGCTGCCGGGTTTATATGGTGTCGAAGCGACATTCTGAATGCGGTGTTTGTCGCAGAATCGATAGAATGCATGGCTTGCAAATGCGGACCATTATCATGGATAATCTCTCGTAGTAGTCCGAAGCGGGTAGATAACGTAATGCTTAAGGAAGCTGATCACGTTTGAAGTCTTAACTTCTGCGAGTGGGACGGCTTCGCCCATTGGAGAAGTAATCGGTGATCGCAAGTATGAAGCGATGTCCTCGGGAGGAAGGTGGGGTGATTGGACCAATATATCCATTCCCCATGTTCGAATGGCCAGGATGCCACCGTTGGATGTAGAAACTCGGATGGTGGTGAATGAAGTCCGCGGGACTTGGCAAGCCTTGCATTTTCTGGCATAGTCTATGCGTCTGCCACCATCGTGGGCAGTAGTAGCCCATACGGCGAAGGCGGTCCTGTAGCTTAGGGCCAGGTGATGGGCCCCACAACACGTCGTGAGCTTCTCGTACAGTTCTTTGGCTCTGGGTTTGACAAGCACCGGAGTAATAAATCCGTCGTAGGATTGTCGGTACAGCATCTTTGTCTCTGTGTCGTAGAAGAAGAGAGAACGCCGTCTGATGGAGGTGGCTTCCCTTGGATTCTCCGGAGGATATCGTATACGACGAAGTCATGAACGGCTGTCTCCAGTCTGGTGTTTCGTCGACTGTCGGGCAGAATAGCTTGCCACAAATGAATATTGTTTGGGACAGACCAGTTCGTGGCCTATTACCTCAACCGAGTGATGCGCTTGGTTCGGCACTGCTAGGAAGCGGCAAGGCCTGCTAGGGCATCGGCTTCGATTTTGAAGTCTGGGACATGTTCGATGAAGAATCCCTCGAATGAGGAGATATGTTGATTGCTATTTGGTGGTAGGGGATTGTCTTCATGGCGGACTTCGTACGACCCCGAAGTGATTGACGATTAATTGTGAATCGCCGATGCTTCGAGATATTCTACACCAGCTCCTTTGTGAGTTGGAGGCCAATGACCAAAGCGTTGTACTCGGCCACATTGTTGGAACAGGGTTCCGTGAGAGAGTAGGCACGATTGATCACTAGCCCGTTAGGAGAGATCAATACTACTCCGACCCCGACGATGATATTTCCTTTGGGTCCGGTTCTTGAGGCGCCATCGAAGAACATTCGCCAATATTATCGTGGGTGGCTTGTATTCAATCGGCGACGTCTGGGATCTCTTCATAGATTCTGGATGACTCCGATCCTGGGTGGGCTGCCAAAACGTCTGCTAGGGCTTGACCCTGACAGCCTTCTGTGGACAAAGATCATATGATATGGGGATAGCAGTATTGCCCAGGTAGCGAGGCAAGAGCTGAGCGCCCTTTAGTCATGAGGACCCTGAGGGGATTTACCCGTGAGATCACATGTATGGTTTGTCCGTAACATAATGCCGCATCTTTTGAATGGCGAATACCAAGGCGAGGCATTCTTTCTCCACGGCAGTGTATCGGTGTTCGGGCCTACCATCATCGGCTGAGGTAATATATGGCCTGTTCGTGTCCTGCGTCATTATTTTATGCCAGCAGGGCACCGGGGGTGTTCCATGCTCGTACTAGAACAAGAATGGTTTCCAGGGACCGGGGCCACCAGGACTGGAGGATTTGACAATATCTTTGATGTCGTCGAAAGCGCGTTGGCATTCTTCGTCCCATAGGAATAAATCCCTTCTTCATGAGGTGTGTGAACGGCCGGCATCGTCCGGAGAGATTGGAAATGAAACCTTCTGATAGGCTAGCCTCCTTGGAGGCCTCTAAGTTGCGAAGATTTTCGGGGGACCCATCTCCATTA